>CM073606.1:49080561-49680561 GCA_037074985.1 Solanum bulbocastanum | reverse complement strand
TGTTATTTATGTTGTTTCAACACCTATAAATCCAAGTTAGAGAGAATTCAATTTTCTCTACGTCTCGTCTTGTTCTCCCCCTCCATTCCCGTGACTTTTTAGATCTAACTTCACCGACAGATTTAGAAAGTTGACAACGATCTTCCCCACAAAAGGTGTGTTATTTGCACAAATGATAAGATCTCTTGTTATTTTCTATCGCCACCATCATCCTTTTGACTATTTGGATGAATACGTCTCCGTTCTTTCTTCAGTCAGTTTCCATTACAAACCACCTTTTCATTTATTTATCTGGGACATTTGACCAAATTTATGGTTTACTAAGTAGGCACTTTGTCACATATTTCTGGATTTTCATTCTGTTTGCAGGAAGATTATAACATATGGAACTACTGGAAAATGCCCATCTCAGACATCAATTACTTGTAGAGATTTGTCTCCATACAGATTGATTTGATCACTTCCAGCTCTTTGAAAGGAGGGGCTGCAGTTGCTGATTTTTTTGGTCTAATTTTAAGGAAAAAAATACTTACTTGCACTTGGCGTTCTACCAAATCAAGATGAAGGTGTGAGAGTACATACCATTTGTGATAACAAAAAGTTTATATGCAAGACGCCTGTCCTATCATCATTAGTTTGATGTAAACACTGGATGCAAGTTAATTTTTTCTTTTCTTATTACAAGTGTATAAAAACGATTTTGTAGTCACGATCAATTCATATTGTCATTTCATTTAAAGCATAAATTCCTCATGAAATAAAATTATTCGAATGTGCTCTTCCCTTTCTAATTTTCTTTCTTCAACTTGCATTTCTTCTATTATACGCAGTCAAGAATATTTTAATTTCTCATATACATTATGCCAATATTATTAAATACAAATCCTCGTGAAATACTTTGAGTTTGAGTTCATACATCTATATTAACGGATCCCGACTCCACACCAAGGTGCCAATGAATGCACCTTGCAGTGGGCTATGGCAGCAGAAACATTTTGCCCTTTCTCTGCTAAAGTCTCCCAACAAGCTCTTCACTTTGAATCACCTAAAATCCCTCCATGTATACCTCCTCCGCACCGACCTTCACCACAGCAGTTTCGCCGTTGGAAACTTCATCACCCATTGTGCTTCTCTTGGACTCATGTCGTATGCAGCCCAACTGTTCGATCAAATGTCTGAACCAAATTCGTTTGCTTGGAATACACTCATAAGAGGGTTCCAACAGAATCATGCTCCAAAATATACCCTTTATTATTTCGATCAAATGCGGGCAAACAATGTCCAGCCTGATAGATTTACTTACCCTTTCGCCATTCGTGCTTGTTCAGGTTTACCGGAGTTTGCTAAAGGAGTTAGTCTTCATGGTCAGGTGGTTAAAATTGGGGTCAATTTTGATGTCTTTGTGGGTACTAGTTTGGTTGATTTTTATACTGCTATGGGGGATTTGAACATGACGAAGCGAGTTTTTGAGGAATTGCCGGAGAAAGATGAGGTAACATGGTATGCGATGTTATCGAGCTATGTTAACAAGTTTAATGACATGGGGAAAGCTCGGGATTTGTTCGAAAAGATACCATGTAAGGATCTTGTAATTTGGCATACCTTAATCCTGGGGTATGTCAAAGCTGGGGACTTGGAGCTAGCGAAAAAGTATTTTGATGAAGCGCCTGTTAAGGATTTACTCATGTACAATACAATTTTAGGTTGCCTTGCCAAGAATGGTGAAGTTGAATGTCTCTTGAGATTGTTTCATGAAATGCCTTGTAGGGATTTGGTATCTTGGAATACGGTAATTGGAGGGCTTGTACGTGATGGGAGGATTAATGAAGCCATGAGATTCTTCTATGAAATGGAAAGTGTGAATTTATCGCCTGATGATGTTACCCTGGCAGGCTTGCTCTCTGCTTGTGCACAAGCTGGAGCTCTGGTTACTGGGAAATGGTTGCACTCATATATTGATAGGAGGTGTTCTGAGTTAAATGCTATGATTGGGACAGCACTGGTGGATATGTATTGCAAGTGTGGTGATTTGGGGAGTGCTGCGGATGTCTTCAATAAGATGTCTGAACGTGATGTTGTAGCTTGGAGTGCTATGATCATGGGGTCCTCGATGAATGGGCAAAGTAGAACTGCATTGAACTTCTTTTACCGTATGAAAGATGAATCTGAAAGACCAAATGATGCGACAATTTTGGGGGTTCTGTGTGCCTGTGTGCATGCAGGGTTGGTTGATGAGGGAAAGAAGTGCTTTTATGGCATGTCTGAGGAGTTTGGGTTAACACCAAAGTTGGAGCATTATGGTTGTATGGTTGATCTCCTTGGTCGAGCTGGTTTGCTAGATGAGGCGTATAGTTTGATACAATCTATGCCATATGAGCCACACACGGGTGCCTGGGGAGCCTTACTAGGAGCATGCAAGATACATGGAAATGTTGAGCTTGCTGAAAACGCCATAGAACACTTGATCCAACTTGACCTTGAGGACGGGGGCTACCTCACAATTATGTCCAACATATATGCTAATGCAGGAAGGTGGGAAGATGTCTCAAAAGTCCGAAAATTGATGAAGGAAAAAGGCATTGGTAAATCACGAGGGATTAGCTCCATTGAGGTTAATGGGGTAATTCACGAATTTGGTGTCCAAGAGAAAAAACACCCTCAAGCCAGAGAAATATATGATATGATAGATGAGATTTATAGACGACTGAAGAGGGCAGGCCATGTTGCAAGCACCAGAGAGGTATTTTTCGACGTTGAAGAGGAGGAAAAAGAAAAGGCTCTGTTCTTCCACAGTGAGAAAATGGCTGTTGCTTTCGGACTTATTGCAACTGATAAAACAACTATCATTCGTGTGGTGAAAAACCTTCGCATTTGCCCTGATTGTCATGCAGCTATGAAGCTGATTTCTGGTAGCTTTAAAAGAGAAATAGTCATTAGAGACCGTCATCGTTTTCACCACTTCAAGAATGGTGTTTGCTCTTGTAGAGACTATTGGTGAAAATATACAAATCTCCCTTCAACCATCATTTCTCATGTCAGTGCAAATGGAGAATTGCAAAACAAGATCCCCAGAGGCTAACCGACCCCCTGGTGTAGCTAACTGACAAGTGCGCCTGTGACTATGTCTCCCTACCAGTCACACACACCTGTGCCCACAGGCCACAGCACCGATCAGCAGGCAGCACCCTTAGCACCAGGACACACTTGCCTCGTAACCTATGCCCTGCGCATAGTGCATACAGGATGAAGCCAAAGACAAGGACACACTCTCTCCAAGTGTCGTAATCGGCCAACCTACCCTTCTAATTCATGATGTTGTACAAGTTGCATTGAGTCCTTTGTACAGTCACAGTTTCATATGTTCATTTTACAGCTTTACATTTTTAGTACAAATTTTTGTCTCCAATTTTGAAGCCATGGTTTTACATAAAAGACGTTATCATATATTCATTTTAGTTTTCTGAATTTCTTATTTCCACAATTTCCATATTCAGTCGAAAAATCGAGAAAAGAAACGGTAAAAAAAGCCCTTCCTTGGATTCGAACCGATGACTTTCTTAGCGTATTTCTAAAGGGCGAACAGCATTTAACTTTACAAGATGATAGTCTGAGATCAAATAGAAAGAAATACACCAACTAAGAATAAGGCAAAATTTTATAGACAGAAAAGAATTTAAGAGAAATGAAAAAGGAATAGGGGACAATGAGCATTTGCTTTAGTAGAAATTCAAATATTATGCACTTCTAGCACAAACAATAACCTTCTGCAAATAGTGCTTGTACCATTTTTCTGTGATTGCTTTCTCTTCTCTTCATCTACCATTAATATATCCAGCCAGTTTCCAGAGACAAATTCGTTAACAAAACTGCTGAAATGCAGCTTCAGTATTTCCAGCAACCACCTACTGCAACCGATCACTGTTCTTCGTATCTTGTCTGAGATGACACACACATACACACATACTCTGAAACCACTATAGCTTGAATCAGAGAGCAAACATTGGATTTAAATCTGAATCGGATAATTCCGTGTGAAATGAGTTGGTTCTAGTCCTTGTAAACTTCTCCCTCTTCCTGATTTTGCGAGTTCTTTTAGACTTCACAACATAATAAGTCATGGCACCTAAAACCCCTGCTATTATGATTCCAGCAACAACTGTAACAAAAATTGCAGCCCATCTATTACGCGTTCCAATAACTACATAAGAAGCAGATACAAAGGCCAGATTAGTGAAAACCGCGGCCAACCACATGAGTTTGTTAATCACTCCAATAACCCTTTTCTCTGATTTTGTCTCACCCCTGACTACTGTGATTTGTACAACCACAACAGCCAAGGATGTGAAGAGTGCAAGAGCATTCGTGATATAGAAGATCTTAAATGCAGGCGTGTTGGACGCCACAGCATATCCAGAATCAAGATCACCACCAGGAACTGTGAATATAGCAGCAAAAGCTACTGTTGCGAAAAGAGAGGCAACAATAGTTACAGAATTGGTAGCACTGTTAATTCCTTCTCTGTGGAGCTTTTGAAGCTCCTTTGCAATGCCAGTCATGTTCTTGTTAGTCTTTCGAGCTTGTTCAAGCTGGGAGTGAACGTTTTTCTTAATTTCTGTCACAGTCTTCCTAAGCTCATCTCGGGGCTGGTTCAATTCATTGGCTCTACAAGCACCATAACGTGTCAAGCACTCTTTTAGTTCTGTCGATTCTTCAGACATAGGAAGACCTTCAGCTATGTCTAGAGCTGTTTTGTGTTCTCTTGTCAATGCATTGACATTTGTGTCGTTGAGCATCAAGAGTTCTTGCACTATCTGTAGTCATATAAAGCTAAATTCAAAACCACAGATTCTTCAATGCCTAATATTACCAGTGCCTTATAAAGACCAGTTCCATTTGACAAGCTATGTTACAGTCAAAAGCTTGACAACTTCTTATCCTTAAAAAGGATGGAAATCCAGAGAAACCTAATAGTTGTACCCTATTCCTACCTGAACAACTGATCATTGAGGTGTATTTTAATGCATAGATGATGATAGTGCAGGTAGGAAAATAGAACAACTGATAGTTGAGGTGTGAAAACTGGCAAAAAAGTGATAGTTCATGTGTGTTTTTGACCATTATCTCTAAAAATTATTCAAGAATGTCTAAAAATGCTTTAGGGGTCTCTAGAACATCTAAAGAGTTTGACGGCATGGAGAGAAAGGTTACACCTAGTAAGAGTGTAAGACACAATGAATAACATCCAACAGATGTATCTAAAACAAAATTTGAGCGTGATCAAATCAAATCAAACCGAAACTGGGGAGAGAAAATATTAAGATGGCCTTAACCCTTTGGCCAGGTAGAACAATGAATCACAGGTTTACGCCATCAAAAGTGGTTAAACAAAGCAATAGTGATTACCTCTGACCGCTTTTTCCGTGTGGCAATATGTAATGCAGTATTGCCAAACTTATCCGGAAGCATTAAAATAGCTGGATCTGCTTGCAGAAGCAACTTCACCACTTCACAGCTAACGCCTTTTACAGCCATGTGTAAAGCAGTCTGTCCTTTCTTATCAGTTCTTCTTGCCAGTTGTGGATCCTTTTCCAGCAATGCTTGAACAATATCGACGTGGCCTTGGCGTGCAGACAAATGTAACGCGTTTTTTCCATTAGATCTTGATATCTCTAACAAGCTAGAATCCTTGGAAAGCAATTCATGGACAACTGATGTATGCCCTTTTGTGGCTGCAGATACAAGAGGAGTTGCATTTGATTGAGCAACTGTCTTGCTCAACTCTGGCTCATGCTCCAACAGTAACTTAACAATAGCTGCAAATATAGAAAAGAACAATAGTAGGGTAAATGAAGCAAAGGAAACAACACATAATAGTAAAATCAAAGAATACGATAATAGGAGAGTTACTAACAATAATACTGATAAGGAAAACTAAACTAGGCTCGACTATCTACTAACACATCTATGAAACACAAACGATTCTTCAAATACATATACAAATTTTTATTACCTTGATGACCTTGATTAGCAGCAATGTGCAAGGGATCAAGACCAGAACGATTTTTCGTCGTGATCCCTTCCTTTGTACTATAAGGCAACAACTCCTTAACAACATCAATATATCCCCTTTCAGCAGCAGTAAACAACGCCGTTTCGCCTAATTCATTTACCTCATTCACCATTGCTTCCCTTATCTCAGCAACCTCTGCATCAAACTCCGCCCCGCTCATAGTTTTCAACATTTGTGCATCAATTTCCCCTAATATATCCCTCACAGCACCCACATCCCCACGCTGAGCCGCGAGATGCAGCTCCGTGTCGTTGTGTCGCCCCGTCACCTGCTTCACATACTTTTTCTTCCCTGTTGGATCCATCCTTTTCCCTGAATTTGATAAAAGTAATGCTTTCCCTGAATTTGACACAAACAGGGCTTTCCCTGAATTTGATGGAATCAAAGCTTTGCTTGAATGTGACACCACAAGTGCCGGTGCTCGTGGCGACGGCGACGATGATGGCTCGCCGGCATAATTCATGTTCGAAATTGGATGTGGGACCGGAGGTAGCCCCATTTCCAGATCCATCGAACCTGAATCACACAAATCCAAAAAAAAAAAAATTAAAAAATTTAAAATCACATACACAAATGTATAATCCTATAATATAACAATAACTACGTCTCAATCCCAAACTAGTCGATTCATGGCATTACCTTGTTGGTTGATGGAAGACATTATAGATTTATTTATTTTTGATTTTATGAGTCCATCAATGGAATTTTTATATTTAATTTTTGTTTAGTAATGGAAGAAATGGAGGAAATTAGGGGCGACGGCTGACGGAAAAAGGGAAGTGGGGACGCCGCCGGTGGTTAAAACGGTTAATATGAAATGATGTTCACGCCGCCGTAGTGATTACCATATTCTTAACGACCAAAAGGTTCGAATTTTGTTTGTTAGTTATAATATTTGAATTCTTTTGTGTTTTTTTACTTTAGTGGCTATTATTAGAGTATACTGTATAATTTTTAGTGGTGGAGTGTAATTACACTTTCTCATAATAATATTTTTATATAAACAAACAAATTATATGTATCATTAACTCTTAATTAGAGTTTTCATATTCAATTTTTTTTTTTTGGGAACGAAAAATATTATATTGAGAGTGTTGGGCCAATTCTTGAGGTCTCGACTCTCGAGTTCAAATTCTCCTAGAGATGGACCGTATAAAAACATTTATACATATATTATATATAGCATGCATATATAGAGCGAGAAGTAGTAAATCATTTTATTTCAAGTTTTCACTAATGTTTGAAGTTTGATATTAATTTTTTTGTTTTTCCAATATTGTTATAGCAGTGGTAGAATGCCCATCCATGAGTGATGAGCCAATCTAGTATATGATCCACCTTTTACTTTTTGAAGGTACATATACTTGTTTGATCTATTTGTAAGTTCTAAGTTATATCAAATCCTACCTAATATAAGAATAATGTCTACTTAATTTGTAGTAACTTTTTCTTTTGAAGTTATATATCAAATCCTACATGGATAAGAATTAGGTCTACTTAATTTATAGTAACTTCTTTTTTTCAAATTTTCCTCTTTTTCTTTTTTTTTTTTCGTGTGTATTGAGTTTTTGTTACGTGAGTTAGGATTTTATAAATCAAATAAAACAAACAAAACATTTTTTTTTTGTAAAATTTCTCTTCTTATAAAAATAAAAACATAACTCATCCTTAAAATGTGACTTTGTTTTTTTAATTTTAAAATAAATTTACCATAAATTAGATTTTATCTAATTTAGCCCTAAAAAATTATTTTAAATACTAAAATGGTGTAAATCCATAGATTTGATAAAAAATTAGTTGCAGATTTTTTTAATGTCTCGTTGAAATAATACTTATATGTTACTCTTCATTTTAGGAATGACAACTGGTGAGGGCGATATATATGATTATGAATCAAATATCACAAGACTTCAATCTGCTCCGCCTCGTATAACAATTTTTTTTACTTTTCCATTGTAATTGCAGCTAGAATGCTAATCCATGAGCCATATCTAGGCAGATTCCAGTTCTGGCAGGGAACTGCCAAATGCCAATGGTGGCTTACAATTTGTTTGGATGGTTGGTACGTATTGTTTTATTATTTTAAATATAATATTTTGATTATTTCTTAATTTTATGTATTGTATTGTCAATTTTGTTATTACATAATGATGGAGAATTTTCTTTGAAGTAAAGACATATTTAATGTGATCGCATTATTATCTTATTTTTTGTCCACCTTGTTTTGATGTAGCAACAAAGCTTTGATGATTTATTGGTAACACCAGAAAAAAACATTATTCGACAGATACTTCAAACACACATATGCTTTGCAAGAATACTTCCAGCTACTTTAACAGAATCCTCTTGGGGAGAGTTACAAACTTACAAATGCAACAGTATTATCAACTACAGCATTTCAATTTGGGGCATCAATCATTTTCATTTGGGGAATCAAGCGCTGGAGCTACTACTATAGGACTTCTTACGGTGTGATGACCGTTCTTTTCCACCCAAGTGATTGAACCAGATTGTGCTTGGTCAAATTCAATGCCTCTGTAACGTATGGTAAGAGTGTAGTCCTGCTTCTCATGTTTTTTCTCAAACACCAACGTCTGTGGAGAGATAGAAATTGTCGAGTTTATTGGTGCTTTCACTTTTACTTTGTACTTAGCTGCACCAGGTCCAACATTTGTGACTGTCCTCCTGAATTTCTTCTCCAACCAAGAGTAGTCCCCATTTGGGATATAGAGAGCAATAAATGAAGGGTAATTGATATCATCGGATGGATTTGCACAGTTGTGCTTAGCTGATGATCTAGCAATTGTCTTGAACTGCTTTGCTGTGAAATTCATGGAGCAGAGAAGATTCACGTAGTCTTGTGGAGTTACATCATATATCAGGCCTGGATCAACTGCACGGTTTGGATCAACAAGTCCAGCTCCCATGGATAAAGATGTAGCATAACTGGTTCTGAGATAATCCATGGTCTTGATGGGTTTTTCAGTGTTATCCAAAGGGTTTGCAGTGGTCATCATGGCAGATCGAATAGCTGAAGGACTCCAATCAGGATGTACTCCTTTTAGCATTGCAGCAATTCCGGAAATGTGAGGAGCAGCCATCGAAGTGCCTGAAAGAAGCCTGTAATCACTATCCAAAAATGTATTGACACCAATAACTGCAGCTGAAGTGTTCGATGGCCAGGCTGCTAAAATTAACTCCCCTGGTGCCATATGATCTGGCTTTGCAACTCGTAGATAGCTTAGAGAGGGGCCTCTCGAGGAAAATGCAGAAACAACTGGAGCAGGCTTAACAGCAAAATGTGTTTCCTGTAAACTGATGCTGACTTTTGGTTTAGCACTTGTTTTTGCATAGTCTACCACCTTTTTCCAATCCTTGCTGCTAATTACAGCTCCAGGATTTGTAAAATAATTGGATGACAATACATCCGGATCTCCATAAACATAGAGTGCGCCTCCAAATTTTGCCTCTGAGATAGCCCCCATTTGATCAGAGACTGATAAGTCTTCTTGTGCAGTGCTTCACATCCACCTTTGGGTCCAATATTGAACTTTTTTTTAACAGTCATTCATTTAAATAAATTTAATTAAATTTTTTAAATACGTGACAATCCTCTATTGGTCATATTTTAAATAAATAAATTTAATTAACAAATCCATCCATTTCTAATTAGACCCGCCTCAAATCATATCCACCCACCCCACATTAACTTAATCCAACCAATCCAAATTCTCCAAAAATAATCTCCATTATCATAAACTATGAAGAAACTTTCTAGAAAACACACAATTCATCTCTCTCCTCCTTCAACTTCTAACCATTTTTCACTTTTACCAATTGCAATTCTCACTCTTGTTGCAGCTTTATTTCAAGAAGATAAACAAGTCTTTAGCTTATCTCATTTCTTGCTTTTTCAGCGAGTTTATCGGCAATCGGAGAACAATCCACAAGTCTAAAACCACCAACCCAATTCCATTGCTAGTGAACTTTTTGGCGACTTTTCTAGTAATCGGAGGAGTACTCACCAGAAGTCAGCAACACCTGACTCGGGTTTTGAAAATTCCGATGATGGTGGTTAGAATAGGTATCGCCGCCGTGAGCGGCGACGTTGCTGACCATTTAAATTCTCTTAACCGCTACTGTTTCAGCTGCTAAATGGACAACTTATTTATGAAGATGGAATCTTGAGCCAAAAAAAAAAACAAAAGTGAGTCATCATTGAACAAAAACAGGTCATCTAATGGTGATGTTGGTTCTTTCATCATCTAGTCATCTTTGAACTAAAATGGGTCTGTTTCCAAGTCGGATCATTCTGACCCGGTGGAGGAGCTTCCAATACTCATGGGGCGGGTCTAATTAGAAATGGATAGATTTGTTAATTGATTTTATTTATTTAAAATATGACCAATAGAGGATTGCCACATATTTAAAGATTTAATTTAATTTATTTAATGAATGGCTGTTAAAAAAAAATGTCAATATTGGACCCAAAGGTGGATGTGAAGGGTATTTTGAAACTAATAGGTGGATGAAAGATAATTTTGTATTATTTTCAATAGTTCAATGGTATTTTAGACCCCTTTTCTTTTCGGTATGTTTTATACAATCATCTAAATAAGTTAATAATGCTTGGTGTGTTATTTCAAAGTTTGCCTATCTGCATTTTCTGAAGATTAATAGAACAACGAATAAAACGATCGGAGTAATTAATGTATACTGAAAAGAAAAAACAATAATAGTATAAATGACGCATTGGAATTTGAGTAAATTACACTAAAAACCTTGAAATATGACTGATTTGTAGTAGTATATATTAAACTCCATATATTCCTAAATCATATACTCAATCTTGAACATCAAGTAAAAACAACTCGGAAAGTGAGTTTCTCTTAGTGCAGTCGTTTAACAACTCAGAAATTGAATTTCTCTTAGCGCATGAGTCCTTCTTACTCATCATCAACTTGTTCTTTTTGAAATTGAGCCACTTCTTGATTTTCTGAATTGCACTTTCATTATTGATCTTCATCTTGTAAGTACGAATATATTTGTTAATATAATATGAGGTCTCACGTGCATCCCCATCTACCCGTCTAAGTTGCTTGAACAACATGTCTTTTTTACGTGAGAACGACACCATATTATCATCATGATGAGAAGACATCATTGTAATTATTTCTACTTCTTGATCTTGTTTGCGGAATTTATAAGTCAGCCTTTTTAATTTGTGTATGATCAATCACTTTTTTACTTTTTGATGGTACGTATATTTATTATTTATAAGTTATACATCAAATCCTACGTAGATAAGAATTAGGTCTACTTAATTTATAGTAACTATTTTTTATAAGTTATATATCAAAACCTACATAGATGAGAATTAGGTCTACTTAATTTATAGTAACTTTTTTTTCTTCAATCTTTCCTCTTTTTCTTTTTCCGTTTCCGTGTGTTGAGCTATTGTTACATGAGGGAGTTAGGAAACTTTTTTTTTTTTATAAGTTATATATCAAGTCCTACGTAGATAAAAATTAATTAGGTCTACTTAATTTATGGTAATTTTTTTGTTTCTCTTTTTTTTTTTTCAATTTAGGATTGGAAAAACTTTTTCCCTATATGTTTAGGATTATTTGAGAATTATATTAGGGTATGTAATTGAGAACTCTAAAGCATAGTGAAAATTTCTCTCTACTATAATACCATCAGACTATATTTATATACTATAAATATACTCGGATGGTATTGATAAAATTTACCATTGGAGAGTGAATGTGAGATTTTCTAGGTCATTACTAGAACTAACACACAGAGTAAATAACTGCTTGTTTGTATTGATTGAGAAGAATGAATACACAGTAGTTTACATTGTGTACAGTGTACTACTAATTATTTATAGACTAAACTATACCTAAGTAACTAGTTAACTACCTAACCAGCTAGTGATCATACTGTTATAACAGAATGCCAGCTGTATGTACTCAGCTTATTAATTAGTCTAATTAACCTTTCTCCATGATCAATACAATCGGTATCAAAGAATAACTGAGCAGTGTCTTCATTGAAGGATTGCTTCTTTCTCCTTAATATCATCAAAGTATAATATACTCTAGTAGTATCAATGAGTAGCTGAGCAGTGCTTTCATTGAGGTTTGCTTTAGTCCTTCACTGAGATTACTCAATCATCCATGATACCATTACGGTATATCTACATACTGTTGTGGAATCATTAAGATATGTTTTGATTCTTCAATATTTTAATATAAAAATAATTTTAAAAAGAGTCATAATTTATTTACAATTTTTTGAAAATTTGCAAAAAGAGAAAAAAAAATATTTTCTACTAATTTAGAGTTTAACAAATAATTGTGACTTTAATAGTTATCTCTTAATTGCTTCTTATTTATTTCTTAAAAATAATCTAATCCTATATGATACTGGTATGGTATCAATATTTCGACGAAGTGTCACAGATAATTAAGCTCAATTCTATATGATACTAATATAGTATCGATAAACCGACGGAGTATCACATAAGATTAATTCATAGTTGTGAGGATGGCATCATGTGCAAAATAAGAAAAGAGAAAGTGAAGTAAGCAGATAAATAGTGTGAGTCATGAATGCATCGAGGATAAATAGTTTGGTTGAGTCCAACTTAAGTAAATAGTTTCACAATCAAGTTTATTTTGTGTAATTTTCCCCAATATATGTGTCAAGTATTTATATATTAGTATATAATCTCACGACATCACTAAAGTGACCGAGCCATATAGGCTCAATCTTTATGACCTCTTGATTGCCAAATCGTTATTCTTCGCGTTCTGCATTTAGATATTTGATTAAAAAAAAGCTAGGTAGACCAATGAAAATTAGTAATTTGTTTTGTTAAATTTTATGTCATAGTTCTGTTAACTAAAGGATATTTTTGAACCTAAACAAAATGTTAAAGGATAATTTTAAACCAATAGATGAAGCGAGGGAATTTTTGAACCATTTCTAATAAGTTGATGACAATTTTGAGCCTTTTCCCTTAATTCAAAAATGGTAGGAATTTTTAAAGATTATGTTATCTTAAATCGTGTAGTTGCGTAATTTTTCCATAAAAATACTAGGTTATTTTTCCCCATATGTTCTAGCCTTGCAAGCTTGCCTAGAAATCAAACTGAGTTATGACCCACACATTTTATGTCATTTCAGCCCAATTTTTTTTTATAACGAATCACTAAACTGTTAATTTATTAACTCAATCCACTTTGACCTACTTAAATTCAACTTAACGTGTGCATTTAGGTCCTCTAACTAATTGTAATCCAAATATTGATTCATAGAAGATTTTCCATATCATTGACGGTTGTAATACATCATGGGTAAATTAAGTAAAGACGTGTTGGTTACTCTATTGATAACAATTAGGTGTAAATAGAATACAATTAAAAACTGATTTATTGCTTCCATCAAATGTCAAATAAACAAATATGTGGTAAAAGAGGTAATGATTTGCACGTATAGTCTTAGCATTACATTTAGGGTGTGTTTTGACTTTTGTGTGGGTTTTTTTTCAATTTTTTCCATATTTTTTTGGTTAAAATGTTTTAAAATATATTAATTTTTTGAAGATAAACAAGTTCATAAAATGAGGAAAAATGTCTTTTATGATGAAAACAAAGAAAATGACTATTTCCTTCCTATTCTACCACCACCATACAGTCCCATTTGGCCATAGATATTACAATTTACAAGTAGATTTTTTTAAAAAAATAGTCAAAATTTGTTTGATCATTAAATTTGTCAAGTTTTGTCCAAAAAATAAAAATAAAATCCCAAAATCAAGTTTTTGAAATCTTTTAAACATTTAATATTTACCCTTAACTTGTATATTTTATTTAAAACCCTCATCAATTATGATTCTAATTATAATTATGCTTATTAGTTAGTAGATGTTAGGTACTTCATTAGGATTGGTAAGGTAAGGTCTAACCTTCCTTGTTTGTACTTATCATTGTTGATATCTTTTTATTTTTAATAAAAGACCGCTAGACACTTTGTCTAGTAGAAAATTTGCTTCTTTTTTTTTTAAAAAAAAAAATCTAATTATAATTTTACATACTCCATCCCTCATTAAACATATTCTTATTTGTAGAATATGAGAAGATTATATTAAAGAATAACTAGTTATTATTGTTGTGATTGACAAATTATAATAGCTGATAATTTTATTATTAGCAATCTTATTAAAATATTGTGTTATTATTTTTGAATAATGTATTATCTAGTTCATTATAAAATGATAATTTTGTGTCAAACTTATAGATATTTTCAATAATTCTAAAAACTTATGGGCATAAATAATGTTTCATGTCTTTTTTTCTTCTAAAAGAGCGAAATATGTTTTCAAAAACTGTGATAAAACACATGTCGAAACTTACCCCAAATCTGATTTTCCTAATATATTTGGAAATCTATGGCAAAACTCTAATCAAGATTATGCGTAAATACTTGTTTATAATTTATTACTACTTAAAATGGTCATTCTTCTATAATATATCCCTCTCATAATTGTAGGACCTTATTTAGGTAATATTTCAATTTAATTTGAATTTTTATATATTGTTCCAAAATTCTTCACGTAGAATATGAGATAAGATTTCTTTATCTCATATTTAATAGACAAAATTAGATCAACATCTCATTGTTTTTTCTTTCTTTCTATTTTCTTGTTTTGTCTAGAAATGGAAGAAACAAAAATGTAAATTATCAAAAACATATTCCAAAAAGTCAATGAGGTAGCTAGAGACGTTTATAAGCTGCATACTGCTCGATGGTTACATTGTAGGGAAAAATTATCTGACTAAAAAACTCAGCTCGTTGACGAAGATAAATTGGTGCAATGTATAAATAATTTATATGAATGCTAATATATTTCTAATACATAATTATACATCATATATCCATATATTATATATATATATATATATATATATACATAAATTACAATAAAAATAACTTTTAGCGCCAATAAGTAGACACATTAATAAAGAGTGTTAAATTATTTACCGGCATTAGTTAAGTGTCATTAGATCTAATAATGTCGCTAAAGGCTTTAGGGACATATACAAAAAGTGCTAATTGCCGCTAAAAATACATATTTAGCGGCAATTGAGCTATTGTCGTTAATTAATTTTCGCTAAAGATCATTTTTGATGTAATGATACGATCATTTTATTGATACTTTTTTCTACCTGTACAGTCAGGAGCGGAGCTACCTTATGGTCAAGGATTCATCCAAACTCCCTTCAGTGAAAAATTATACTATTTATACATAGTTAATATTATTTTTTAATGTATATATAGTAGATGTTGAACTCAACTTCCTTCGGTTAGTTCTTATGTCTACTCTACCCTTTGGTTAGTTCTTATGTCTACTTCTTTAAATTTTGAACCCTCTTAATAAAAATTTTGGCTCCGAGCCTCTATTTGGTCCTTATATATATATATATATATATATATATATATTAGACCAAAAGAAAGCCTATACAAATATAGCTTTGAACTTGAGAATTGGGACATCCCTCTCTTGCCTTTGCTATCTAATGGAGTTTCAATTTCCATTCAACTTCACTTTCTTATTCCTTTTCCTATCATTCCTCTATCTACTACTTGTGGAATGGAAAAAATCAAGAAACTTAAACAAAAAACTTCCTCCAGGCCCATGGAAATTGCCCTTTTTAGGAAGTATCCATCACTTGGCATTAGAAGGTGGACTTCCTCATCATGCACTCACAAATTTGGGCAAAAAACATGGACCTTTCATGCACCTTCAACTAGGTGAAATTTCTACAATCGTAGTTTCTTCTATGGATATGGCGCGAGAGGTGTTGAAAACTCATGACCTCGCTTTTGCATCGAGGCCTAAATTATTAGCCCTCGACATAATATGTTACAAGAGCACTGACATCGCATTTAGTCCTTATGGAGATTACTGGAGACAGATGCGCAAAGTATGTGTCTTGGAACTTCTCACTACCAAGAACGTACGATCCTTTAGTTCCATTAGGCGGGACAAGGCTTCACACCTTGTGCAATTCATCCGGTCATCAACACGTGACGAGCCAATAAATGTTACGGAACGGATTTTATGGTACCAGAGCTCAATTACCTGCAAAGCAGCATTTGGGGAATTGTTGAAAGATCAAGAGAAATTCGTTGGAATACTAAGAGAATTGATGGAAGTGGCAAGTGGATTTAATTTGGCTGACATTTTCCCTTCAATCAAGATCCTTCAAGTGTTAAGTTGATTGAAGAGTAGAATCTTGAAAGTTCACAAAAATGTTGTTGTTATTGTTGAGGATGTTATCAATGAGCACAAGAAGAATATTGCAAGTGGTAAAATGGGAAATGGTGCATTTGGAGGTGAAGATTTAGTTGATGTTCTACTAAGATTAAAGGAGAGTGGAGAACTTAAAATTCCAATCACCAATGACAACATCAAAGCAATTATCATTGTAAGTATTCTTTACTTATAATTAAATTTGTTGAAGAAATTTTTCATGAAAAATGTTTTTTTAGAAAAAATAAGGGAATTTATTATTTATTTTCTTGTATTCAACATTATTCTAAAAGCATTTATTTAAATTCTAGATAAATACTATGGGAGAAAAGGGGTGGAGTGGAGGTAGAGTGTGAGATGGTGGGGATGAGGTTATAGGAATAATATAATTAATGTTGTATTCCACTTGTGGTACTTGTTTTTCCGGAATTTTATTTTGATCAATTGTGTTAGCAACAAATTTAAAGTGATATAAAACAAATTGTACTCAAAAAAAAAAAATGAAGAAACATAATTTTATTGATAAAATAATGTGGATACAAATTTGTTTATTTTGTGATTCTTCTTTTCTAATATTTCTCCATGATTCAAGGGTCGTTAGTAGCATATTTCTCAAACTAAGATGATATGGACCTCCTTGAGATTTATTTGATCTCCATGAAAGGATTTGTAGATCTTCTTGAAGTATTTAGTTATCAAGAAGAGTTTGATAAAGAAGAGTTCGGTCACATCTTAATCTGATCTTTGTGAATATTCCATGAATTTATGTAATTTTTTAGATGCATATTTAAGAAAATATACTACATTTTATAAATGTGCGAGTATATTATCTTTTATATGGGCATGTGTTAGGGCTTAGGATAGAGTAACTTTCAAGAACCATAATTGAAACTGAACTCGTATTGTAAAGTTCTATAAAATTTCAATGTCTAGATATATTCATATTTCAAGGTTTGTCTCGGTGTTGCAACATATTATACATGGCTATTTATGTTAATTCTTCTTTGATTATTAATGAAATGTAGGACTTGTTTTCTGCTGGAACAGAAACTTCAACAACAACAACAATATGGGCCATGACAGAAATGATAAGAAACCCAAGTGTATTAGCTAAGGCACAAGCTGAGGTAAGAGAAGCATTCAAAGGAAAAAAAACTTTCAATGAAGATGTTATTGAGGAATTGGAATACCTAAAACAAGTTGTTAAAGAAACCTTCAGACTTCATCCTCCTCTCCCTCTCTTAATCCCTAGAGAATGTAGAGAAGAAACAAACATCAATGGTTACACTATCCCTTTAAAAACAAGAGTGTTGGTTAACGTTTATGCGATGGGGAGGGACCCAAAGTATTGGGAAGATGCGGAAAGATTTATTCCTGAGAGATTCGAGCAAACCTCAGTGAATTTTATGGGAAATAACTTTGAGTATCTTCCTTTTGGTGCCGGAAGGAGAATATGTCCTGGGATTACATTTGGTTTGATCAATGTTTATCTTCCACTAGCTAATTTGTTGTATCATTTGATTGGAAATTACCTGATGGTATGAAGCTTGAAGATATGTGGACATGACTGAGTTTTCTGGAATAACTGCAGCAAGAAAAAGTGAGCTTTACTTGATTGCCACTCCTAATTATCCTTCTCATGAATGATATTTGAAAGAATGATATTTTATGTGTTTAATGATATTTGTATCATCTTGTTTCAAGTTTCTATGTATATAATAAAAAGTTTAAATAATGTCACGTGAAAAAATCTAATTATTTGTTGATGGCACAACTATATCACAGTAATAGAATAAATAAACCTAAATTTTAACAGATGACATGACTAAGTCACTTGTTAGTATCTAGTTAGAAAGTAAGCATCATGAACCTATCTTTCTAGATCAAAACTCATTTAATTACAAAATGAATTGTTATAATAGGTCGATACTCAATATTGATCACTTATACAAAATCATGCGTATATTTCAAAACATAATTTTTTTATAGAAAAATAAATTCTTAAAAGAAAATAATGAAATATGACTTACTTGAATAAGGAAAACAAGATCCGTACCGTAAGTGACATTACATGGAGACTTTATCTTTCCAACCCCCAATCCCAACCCAATCTTATCCCAGAATATCTTCTAAATTTTACAATATGTTTGTGTTTACTTATCAAATATATATAATAAAAAAAAAATTTGTTCCAAATCATTTTCTTTCTGACATTAGGATTATATATTAGGCCAGAAGAATTAAAACATATACATGCATGACCCCTCTCTTAGCTTTTGCTATCTAGGAGTTTCAATTTCTTGTGTGTTGAGTTTGTGTTGCGTGGTATTTTTGGACTTTTGGATTATTTTTTCGCTTTTTGTGCTTAGTTTATCTTATTTTATTTTCCCCTCGAAGGAAATATAAAATAGTAAAATATTAATTAAAAGCTAGCTAGTTCAAAACAAGATATAACTAAAAGAAATTACTAAAGTCACTAGTTGATTTACTAAAATCTAAATTAAAAACAACACATATTTTTTAAAAAAATCTTTTTTAAAATAGTAGAAAACTGGTTGAGCTATAATTAATATATGTAGGCTGTAGCCTCATTTTAGGTAGTAATTCAATTTAATTTTTTATTCCAAAAAAATAACGTAGAATATCATTGTAACACGTTATATCTAGGTCCTTCTCCACGACATGATTTCTAATCTCACTTGCAACAAGACAAAAAATTTACATCTTATTGTGTGTTTTCCTACTTTGTTGGTTTTTCTAGAAATAGAAAAGAAAGCAAATTATCAAATACAAATTCCAAAAAATTAATGAGCTAGGATGTCTACAAAGTGCAAATTAATTATTTTATTGTAAGGAAAACATAATTACACGACTTAAGATAACATAATCTTTATCATTTGAAAAAATTACAAAAATTTCTTTTCCCTTCTTTCTCTCTTAACATCTATACATCACTTCACCTCTATTAGATGCATTACAACTTTGTTTGTGTATAATGTATCTAATACACATGTTATTGTTTATACACAACTTTAATTATTTCAAACCTAAATTCGTATAAATCTTTTTTATAGTTATGTATCCGATATATAACTTATGCATCATTTTCTATGTAATGAAAGAAGGAGTAGAGTATCCATGAGTTCTGAAAAATCCGAAATTATTTGTAATTTGAGAAACTTTTGAGATAAAATGTAATTAGCGCCCAAATTATTAGAGTGTCTGCACTTTATATAAAACTGACTAAAAATCAGCTCGTGGAGGAAGATGAACTAGTATTATGTATGAATATTGTATAAACAACATATATGGATGTATATACATCTCTGATATATAGTTATACATCATATATATACATATACAACCGTATATTATTTAGAAGAACGATACATTACATATACATTGCGCCGATTTTGTTGACTTTTTTTTGGGTCACATATACAGTTATACAAGAAGTTTTTATATAGTAGGCCATGCAAAGAAAGCCTATACAAATAAAGCTTTGAACTTGAAAATTGAGACACCCCTCTCTTAGCCTTTGCTCTAATGGAAATCCAATTTTCATTCAACTTCATTTTCTTAATCCTTTTCCTATCATTCCTTTATTTACTACTTGTGGAATGGAAAAAATCAAGAAACTTAAACAAAAAACTTCCTCCAGGACCATGGAAATTGCCTTTTTTAGGAAGTATCCATCACTTGGCATTAGAAGGTGGACTTCCTCATCATGCACTCACAAAATTGGGCAAAAAGTATGGACCTTTCATGCACCTTCAACTAGGCGAAATTTCTATGGTTGTAGTTTCTTCTCTGGACATGGCGCGAGAGGTACTAAAAATTCACGACCTTGCTTTTGCATCGAGGCCTAAATTAGTATCCCCCGACATAATATTTTACAAGAGCACGGATATCGTGTTTAGTTCTTACGGAGATTACTGGAGACAGATGCGCAAAATATGTGTCTTGGAACTTTTCACTACCAAGAACGTACGGTCGTTTAGTTCCATCAGGAGAGACGAAGCTTCGAGCCTCGTGCAATTCATCCGATCATCAACACGTGGCGAGCCGATAAACATTACGGAACGTATTTCATGGTACGGGAGCTCAACTACAAGCAAAGCAGCATTTGGGGAATTGTTGAAAGATCAAGAGAGATTCATTGGATTAGTGAAGGAATTGGTGGAATTGGCTAGTGGATTTAGTGTGGCTGATTTTTTTCCTTCAATCAAGATCCTTCATGTACTAAGTGGAGTGAGGAGTAGAATCTTGAGAGTTCACAAAAATGTTGATGCTATTGTTGAGAATGTTATCAATGAGCACAAGAAGAATACTGCAAGTGGTAAAAAGGGTGCATTTGGAGGCGAACATTTAATTGATGTTCTACTAAGATTAATGGAGAGTGGGGAACTTAAAATTCCAATCACCAATGACAACATCAAAGCAATTATAATTGTAAGTATTTTTACTTCTAATTTTAAAAAATATCTAAGGGTTTGTATAGTAAGAAAGAATATTTTTTAGAAAAATAAGTGAATTTCTTATTTTCATGTGTTCACTATTATTCTTAAAACATTTATTTATATTCTAGACAAATACTAAGTACGAAAGAGAGGGAGGGAGGTGGAGGTAGGGGTCTGGGATGGAGGCTGTAGGATAGGAGGTGAAGATGTGGATTGGAAGGACATGAATAATAATATGGAATACCACCTGTGGTACTTGTTTTCCTGGAAAAGGTATTTTTCAAAATTTTTGATTAGCTATGTTTGCGACAAATTTGAAGTGATAAAAAATAAATTGTAATGACAAATAAAATATGAAGAAATATAATTTTATTGACAAAATAATGTGACTACAAATTTGTTTATCCCTTGATTCTTCTCTCCAAAGATTTCTTCATTACACTATGTTTGGATCATTGTTACCCATTGTTTGATAATGTACTGTAATGTATTGTATTATATTGTATTGTACTGTACTCGATGGTAGATACAATGTTTGGCTAGACTGTATTGTTTGTCGTTGTTTAATAACATTTTTATTGTTTGGTTTGACTATATCATACTGTATTGTAATTTATAAATTTACTAAAATATCCTTAATATTCTAGGGTAGGAGGTTTGACTAGAATTAAATAATATAGGGTAAAGGATAAAAAAGTATTATGAAATATTATGCCATGATATAATTGGAAAAAGAAATTCAGTCACAATGGGAATACACCAAATCGGTTGTTCCATAAAATGGGGGCTTCCATTGTTATGTAACAACGAAATTTAACAATACAATACAATACATTTTAAGTAACAATCAAAACAAACATTGTAGATATGATAATGATACAATACAATACAATGGGTAACAATGATCCAAACAGAGTGTTATTGTAGGGTTAAGTTGTTAATGATGTATTTCTCAAATTAGGATGATGTGGGCCTGCTTGATATTTGTTTGATCTCCATGAAAGAATTTTGTAGATCTTCTTGAAGTATTTAGTAGTTATCAAGAAGAGTTCAACCACATCTTTATTTGATCTTTGCGAATATTTATGAATTTATGAAAAATTTGAGATGCATATTCAAGGAAATATATTACCCTTGATATATGCATGAACATATTATCATCATATCATCATATATTATTAAAAGTGGGAAGCACCCAAATTAAAAGTTGGGTTAAGAAAATGTCCTTATAAAGTAATAATATTTGTGGACAAAAATGTAAAGGAAAAAAAGACAAATATACCCCCGACTATTGTAAATGATATGCATATACCCGCCATCATACTTTTGGGACATTGATGCCCTTGCCGTTCAAAAACTAGAGCATATATACCCTTTATACTAATGGACATACACGTGTTATAATCTTATCCACCGACCCGACATTTATTAAATATCGGATCGACTAATAAGATTGTGCCACATGTCCCTATTTAGTCTTCCGTTAGAGTGAAGGGCATATATGCTCTAGTTTTTGGACGGTAGGGGCACCAATGTTCCAAAAGTATGACAGAGGATATCTGCATACCATGTACGATAGTTTGAGGGTATATGTGTCCTTTTTCCCAAATGTAAACACACATTAATTATAATATTATATTCAACATTATTATTATATATTTATGGACAAAAATATAAATACACATTATTAAGTATGAAATTACAAGCTAGTTCATGATGTTACAACATATTATACCCTTCTTTGATTATTATCATGAATATAGGACGTGTTCGGTGCGGGAACAGAAACTTCAGCAACAACAATAATATGGGCTATGTCAGAAATGATGAGAAATCCAAGTGTATTAGCAAAGGCACAAGCTGAGGTAAGAGAAGCATTCAAAGGAAAAAAAACTTTCAATGAAGATATTATTGAGGACTTGAAATACTTAAAACAAGTTGTTAAAGAAACCTTCAGACTTCATCCTCCAGCCCCTCTCTTAATCCCCAGAGAATGTAGAGAAGAAACAAACATCAATGGTTACACTATCCCTTTAAAAACAAGAGTCGTTATTAACGTTTATGCGATGGGGAGGGACCCAAAGTATTGGGAAGATGCTGAAAGCTTTATCCCTGAGAGATTCGAGCAGATTTCTGTGGATTTTATGGGGAATAACTTTGAGTATCTTCCTTTTGGTGCTGGAAGGAGAATGTGCCCTGCGATTTCATTTGGTTTGATCAATGTTTACCTTCCATTAGCTAATTTGTTATATCATTTTGATTGGAAATTACCTGATGGTGTGAAGTTCGAAGATGTGGATATGACTGAGCTTTATGGAATGACTGCAGCAAGAAAGAGTGAGCTTTACTTGATTGCCACTCCTTATTATCCTTCTCATGAATGATATTTGATATAGGAGTCGGGGTATTTTATGTATTTAATGATATTTGTGTCAACTTGTTTCAACTTTATATGTATATAAATATATAATGAATGATTTAAATAATGTCACGTGACAAAATCTAGTTCTATGTTATTGGCACAAATGAATCTTTTCAACCTTACCGCGAATTATTCTCTTCTTCTTTTTGTCAATATCTCGCTCAAAGGATCCATGTTCTCCTAGGATTTGGCTCCCCTGCAGTAGCCCATCTGTCTAATTCCTCCATTACAGCCCACTTTCCTCGGCTTGAATAATTCAATATTAGAAAAGAGAAGAAGAACAACTCAAGTTGTAACTTCTGAAAAATCAAGTGAAAAATATTGTCTCATCGTATTTTCTCTGTTTTTGACTTTAAAAGAAATTAAAGGAAAAGAGAACCTTTTGGTTGCCTGAGAAATGTAAAGTTATGAGTTTTTTTTTAACCATTGATGAATCTCAATTGAAGTATAATCCTTTTAATTTTTTCGTCTTCCAACTCTATTCTCCTCTTGAACTCGTGCACATAGATCAAAAAGGGAAAGGAGAGAGTTGGGAGCAGTAATTTGGTGTCCAGAAATCACATAACTGCTTGTTTGATTGGAACATGTGAATACTGGCTCATTTAATTTGAAGCGTCTGAAACTTTTAGGCTACAACAGTATATTGTGTTAAGGGTGTTCAAAATATATTATTTAATCACTTTGTATATCATTTTAAATTGGACACCCTCACGACCACGTAGCTCTGCCCCTGGTTAGGAGTCCATGGAGAGAGAAGGAAGATAATGTTTGACTATGGTTACACGGTTGGTTTTGGCAAATAATCTAAATCATCTACCCCTTCATTCATTTTTACTTGTCATTGTTTGACTTGACGTACCTGTAAACATTGAAATTTTGTAGAACTGTACAAGACGTGTTCAATTTGAGTTGGGACTCTACAAGGTGTGTTTAATTCCAATTAGAATTCTTAGAGGCTACTCAACCCTAAACCCTAGTTCATGTCTATATAAAGGATATTATATTCCATTGAAAAGGCATCTCAAATATCTCAAATATTCCACAAACTCATGGAATATTCAAAAAGTGATCAAATCCAAATCATTTTAATTCGAGAAATACGTCACTAACGGTCCTCAAATTATATAGATCAAGTCCAAATCATCTTAGTTTGAGAAATACACTACTAACGACCCTCAAATTATATAGATCAAGTCCAAACCATCCTAAGTCGAGAAATATGCCACAAACGGCCCTCGAATTATGTATAAATATCTTGTGAGAGAAGAATCAAAGGATCACAGAATCGTACCCGCAATCTTGATGAATAAAATTATGTTTCTTCATTTGTTTTGTGATTACAATATACTTTCTGTCATTTTAAAACTTGTTGCAAACAAATTGGCATGCCCAATGGAACCAAATCTGCCCTTCATCTCTTCTATCTTAAATCAAATATGAAAATATAAACCTACAAAGGTGGAAGAATGAGTACTTCAAGCACTCCAACAAGCCTTGAAGCAGGGGGCATTTGTAGACATTGAAATTTTGTAGGACTCTACAAGACGTGTTCAATTTGAGTTGAGACTCTACAAGGTGTGTTCAGTTCCAATTAGATATCTTGGAGGCTACTCAACTCTAAACCCTAGTTCATGCCTATATAGAGGGTACTATATTCCCTTGATAAGACATCTTGAACATCTCGATATATTTCACAAAAGTCATGGAATATTCATATAGAGATCAAATCTAAATCATCCGAGTTCGAGAAATATGTCACTAATGGCCCTGGAATCATGGATAAATCTTATGAGAGAAGAATGAAGGGATCAACAGAATCGTATACCCGCAATCTTGATGAATAAAATTATGTTTCTTCATATTTTTTTGTGATTGCAATTTATTTTTTGTCACGTTAAAATTTGTTGCAAACAGTACCCATTAAAGAAAAAACAATTATTGATATAGATATTTTACCACATTGTCCCTATTAATTGATGTTTAATATTAGATCTTAAAAAGTATTTGGGAAATAGTATTTAATGCTATGGGTAAAACATGAAAAAAAAAATCTTTTAATTATTAAAAACAACATATATTTATTTTTGTAATTTTTTTTTTCTTTTAAAAAGTAGAAAACTGGTTGAGCTAATCTTCACGGCATGATTTCTAATCTCACTTTTAATAAACAAAAAATTAACATCTTATTGTGTGTTTTCCTATTTTGTTGGTTTTTCCTAGAAATGGAAAAGAAAGTAAATTATCAAATACAAATTCCAAAAATTTAATGAGCTAGGGACGTCTACAAACTGCATATTGCTAGATGATTTTATATATAGGGAAAAATTAACCGACTAAAAATCAGCTCGTTAAGGAAAATGAACTAGTGCTATCAACTATATATGAATATTGTATAAACAACATATATGGATGTATATACATCTATGATATATTGTTATACATCATATATACACAACTGTAGATTATTTATAATATCGATACATTACATATACATGCGCCGATTTTGTTGATTTTTTTTGTTCATCTGTACAGTTGTACAAGGTGGTCTTAAATAGTAGGCCAAAAGAAAGCCTATACTAATAAAGCTTTGAACTTGAGAATTGAGACACCCCTCTCTTAGCCTTTGCTCTAATGGAGATCCAATTTCCATTCAACTTCATTTTCTTAATCCTTTTCCTATCATTCCTCTATTTACAATTTGTGGAATGGAAAAAATCAAGAAACTTTAACAAGAAACTTCCTCCAGGACCATGGAAATTGCCTTTTTTAGGAAGTATCCATCACTTAGCATTAGAAGGTGGACTTCCTCATCATGCACTCACAAATTGGGCAAAGAATATGGGCCTTTCATGCACCTTCAACTAGGCGAAATTTCTATGGTCATAGTTTCTTCTGTGGATATGGCGCGAGAGGTACTGAAAACTCATGACCTCGCTTTTGCATCAAGGCCTAAATTAGTATCCATCGACATAATATGGGGAATAACTTTGAGTATCTTCCTTTTGGTGCCGGAAGGAGAATGTGTCCTGCAATTACATTTGGTTTGATCAATGTTTATCTTCCACTAGCTAAACTGTTGTATCATTTTGATTGGAAATTGCCTGATGGTTTGAAGCCTGAGAACTTGGACATGACTGAGTGAACTCTACTTGATTGTCACTCCTTATTATCCTTCTCAAGAATGATAGTTGATACAACTGTCAGGGTATTTTATGTATTTAATAATAATAGTTTTTAGACACGTGCATTGTAAATATGTCATGTGTAAGTAGGATGTATAATATAAATTATATTAAAGGTGTAATGTATTCAATAACAAAACTTGTTTAAAAATACAAGCTAAAATTGATGAACACACATCCTATTGAATTATTTCTTTGTTGGACGATAAATACATTATATATATCATATGAAACTGCAAGTTTGCATTTTGATGTGATAATAGATGTAAACATATAATTTATTTGTATGCTACATACTATTACTAAAAATAATGTATGATTAACTCTAATTTGAAGCTAAAAAATATAATAGATGCAAACATGAATAATTATATGAAGTAACAGAGTAAAATAAACATGAACATTTACCTCATAAATTTGGAGTTTTCCTCTACTATTTCTTTCAATGGTCGAGTTATACATATTGTTTGATTTATAAAAGCTGATTATTGAGAAGAATATAATGAATGAGATAATATAATTCATTATCAATTTAACAGTGATTAATGAATTTCCTAACGGTTCACTTGGATCATTTCTGCGGATGGAGAAACATGTAAACAAAGAAACCCAATAGTTATCCGGTGAAAAGTCATTAGTTATTCCTCCGTTTCATATTAGTGAATCATTTTTCTTTTTACACATATATTAAAAAATCATAAATAAAAAGATAATTTTACTAATTTATCCCTTAAAAAAAGTTCTTGAGATTGTTAAAAAAAATAGTTTCATAAAATTTGTATCATCTTGTTTCAAGCTTGTATATATATATATAATGGATTACCATTTTACTTTTTCACCAAATTAAATATTTATTTAATTAATTATTACTAAATCGTAATATTTTAATTATTTTTTGGATTGTAAGTTATATATTAGAAAGCCATATATATATATATATATATATAATTTGTATCATCTTGTTTCAAGCTTGTATGTATATATCAGATTGCCTATACTTGTTTAGTATATTCATCTATTGTATGTACTTTGAAGTTTGTGTACTAATAATACTCCCTCTGCCTCTTTTACTTGTCTAATTTTGATTTTTTACTAGTCATTTTTGACAAATCAAGAGAGTTAATATTTTTGAAAAAGGTATAACCTCTTTAATGAGTAAATTGATTTTGGACTTCTATCAATTAATAAATAGGGACAAAATGATAACTCACTATGTCAATTATTATTTTTTAATAGGTGTTTCAATTTAAAATTGAACAAATAAATAAGGACAAAGGGAGTAATAGTTTCACCATCCAAAATTTAGTTCTTTGTTAGTGGCACAAATAAATCAAATTTATCATAGAGAGAGAATAAATAAACCCAAATATTAACCTTCCGCTCTAGATCAAGACTCATTTAATTACGAATTATAGATCGATACTCAATAATCAATATTGATACGCATAAGATTTTCCACATTATTGCCAGCTCTAATTTAATGGTTGTTAATACATCATGGGTCTGACATTAAATTATGAGAAAATTAATTAAAGATGTTTTCCTTATTGTATTGATATCAATTAGGTGATAATTGAATACAATACAATTAAAAACAGGTTTATTGCTTTCACCAAACGTTGATAAGCAAATATTATAAGTTTATAAATGGTCTCTATCTCGAATTCAACTTTCATTTAGTTTATACTTTATACTCAGTATTATATTATATTATACGAGATACTGACTTGCAGGTATAAGATTAGTATTATATTTAGTGTGTGTTTTGTGTGGAGTTTTTTCCAAAAACATTCATGTTTGGTTGATCAAAAAAGTCTCAGAACACTTTTTTTTCTGTGTACTTACCAAACACGCTAACTTTCAGGGAAAACATTTTTCATGTTTTCCTTTCACACTAAACACACCCTTACTCTCAAATCATTTTCTCTCTGACATTAGGATTATATATTAGGCAAGAAGAATTAAACCCCATACACACCTCTCTTAGCTTTAGCCATATCTAATGGAGTTTCAAATTCCATTCAATTTAATTTTCTTATCCCTTTTCCTATCATTCCTCTATTTACTGCTTGTGGAATGGAAAAAATCAAGAAACTTAAACAAAAAACTTCCTCCAGGCCCATGGAAATTGCCCTTTTTAGGAAGTGTCCATCACTTGGCATTAGAAGGTGGACTTCCTCATCATGCACTCACAAATTTGGGCAAAAAACATGGACCTTTCATGCACCTTCAACTAGGTGAAATTTCTACAATCGTAGTTTCTTCTATGGATATGGCGCGAGAGGTGTTGAAAACTCATGACCTCGCTTTTGCATCGAGGCCTAAATTATTAGCCCTCGACATAATATGTTACAAGAGCACTGACATCGCATTTAGTCCTTATGGAGATTACTGGAGACAGATGCGCAAAGTATGTGTCTTGGAACTTCTCACTACCAAGAACGTACGATCCTTTAGTTCCATTAGGCGGGACAAGGCTTCACACCTTGTGCAATTCATCCGGTCATCAACACCTGACGAGCCAATAAATGTTACGGAACGGATTTTATGGTACCAGAGCTCAATTACCTGCAAAGCAGCATTTGGGGAATTGTTGAAAGATCAAGAGAAATTCCTTGGAATACTGAGAGAATTGATGAAATTGGCTGGTGGATTTAGTGTGGCTGACATTTTCCCTTCAATTAAGGTCCTTCGTGTGCTAAGTGGATTTAAGAGTAGAATCTTGAAAGTTCACAAAAATATTGATGTTATTGTTGAGGATGTTATCAATGAGCATAAAAAGAATATTGCAAGTGGTAAAAAGGGAAATGGTGCATTTGGAGGTGAAGATTTAGTTGATGTTCTACTAAGATTAAAGGAGAGTGGGGAACTTAAAATTCCAATCACCAATGACAACATCAAAGCAATTATGATAGTAAGTATTCTTACTTTTATAGGGAAAACCTTCAAATTTATACGCACATGTTATACATTCGCTAGCTATTCATGTAAATTCTTCTTTTATTAATAATGAAATGTAGGACTTATTCTCTGCGGGATCTGAAACTTCAGGAACAACAATGATATGGGCTATGTCAGAAATGATGAGGAAACCAAGTGTATTAGCGAAGGCACAAGCTGAGGTAAGAGAAGCATTCAAAGGAAAAGAAACTTTCGATGAAGATGTTATTGAGGAATTGAAATATCTAAAACAAGTTGTTAAAGAAACGTTAAGACTTCATCCTCCAGTCCCTCTCTTAGTCCCCAGAGAATGCAGGGAAGAAACAAACATCAACGGTTACACTATCCCATTAAAAACAAGAGTGATGGTTAACGTTTATGCAATGGGGAGGGACCCCAAGTATTGGGAAGATGCAGAAAGCTTTATCCCTGAGAGATTCGAGCAGAGCTCTGTGGATTTCATGGGGAATAACTTTGAGTATCTTCCTTTTGGTGCTGGAAGGAGAATGTGTCCTGGGATTACATTTGGTTTGATCAATGTTTATCTTCCACTAGCTAATTTGTTGTATCATTTTGATTGGAAATTACCTGATGGTTTGAAGCATAAGGATGTGGACATGACTGAATTTTCCGGAATAACTGCAGCAAGAAAGAGCGAGCTCTACTTGATTGCCACTCCTTATTATCCTTCTCATGAATGATAATTCATATAGGAGTCAGGGTATTTTATCCTCTCTGTTCTTCTCTTTTTGTTTGTGAATTATGTATTTAATGATATTTGTTTCAAGCTTGTATGTAATATATGTTCAATGATCAGTTCATGTACTTTGAAGTTTTGTTTATTAAGAATAATAGCTTCACCATCCACAATAATAGTAGTGTTTCACACAGAAAAATTAGAAAGCTTCCAGTATTTTAACGGGAATTTGTTTTCCGCCATGTGTTTCCCCAGTGAGCTGGTTCGGTGGAAAATGAATGAGAAAATCATGTTTTATAACTGATTGCAGTGGGAAAACCTTTGTTTCTAGCAGTGACATTTCTTAGTGATTTTTTATAGCAGTAAGCCCTTGTTTTTGTTAACTGAACCATATATAGCATAAGGGACTCACTCTGCTATCTCATGTTCAAACTCTGCTATGCTTTTCTTCAAAAAGTTTCTCTGTATTCTATCGGTGACAGGGTGAGATGGCTTAGTTGATCAGGTAAAGATGAGACTCTATGTGCTCATATTCAGATATACTAATGAATTTCCATAACGAACTAACGCATGACTAAGAAACTAAATGTCAGAATATGTTGGTGACTCTTGATTATCCTGATCCTTCCATGTTGTGTCTATGATTCTGTTGGTCATCCTGTAATTTTTTTAAAAATATGTATGTTCATGTTTTAATCAAAATTTGTTTATAATTTATGACATTAGACACTAGTTTGAATATATCGAATGGCACTGCTGATAAATTAACATGTATAGCTCAGAGTTTGGAATTTTCTTCTGTTTGTTCCAAATAAAACCAAAATTTGTACTTTTGTAGCAGCTGCCACTGCATCAGGAAATAGTGTTTGTCACGCAATATGTGGCAAGACGCGAAGATCTATTAATCAATATGAATTTCGAAAGGATAATTGATAGTCTCCTCTTTGTCTTGGAGGTGTCAGCATCTTGTTAGAAGCCAAGTATTAATTAGGATCCTATTACCCTGATGAAAGTCGAGAAAACAAGTTTCATAAGTGGCCTACCAATATTAGTTATCTCCTCCTAACCCCCCACCCCCACCCTCACCCTCAATCTTTATCTCATAGTGTTTTCCAATCACCAATGACAACATCAAAGCAATTATGATTGTAAGTATTATATGTACTTGGATAAGACACATAGTATACATTTGAGCGGCTATTTATGTTGATTCTTCTCTAATTAATAATGAATGCAGAACTTGTTCTCTACGGGAACAGAAACTTCAGGAACAACAACAATATGGGCCATGACAGAAATGATGAGGAACCCAAGTGTATTAGCATAGGCACAAGCTGAGGTAGGAGAAGCATTCAAAGGGAAAGAAACTTTCGATGAGGATGTTATTGAGGAATTGACATACCTAAAACAAGTTGTTAAAGAAACCTTCAGACTTCATCCTCCAGTCCCTCTCTTAGCCCCCAGAGAATGCAGGGAGAAAACAAACATCAACGGATACACCATCCCATTAAAAACAAGAGTCATGGTTAATGTTTGGTCGATGGGAAGGGACCCAAAGTATTGGGAAGATGCGGAAAGCTTTACACCTGAGAGATTCGAGCAGAGCTCTGTGGATTTCATGGGGAATAACTTTGAGCATCTTCCTTTTGGTGCCGGAAGGAGAATGTGTCCTGGAATTACATTTGGGTTGATCAATGTTCATCTTCCACTAGCTAAATTGCTCTATCATTTTGATTGGAAATTACCTGATGGTCAAAAGCCAGAGGATGTGGACATGACTGAGCTTTCTGCAATAACTGCAGAAAGAAAGAATGAGCTTTACTTGATTGCCACTCCTTATTATTCTTCTCAATAATGATATTTGATACAAGTTGATACAACAGTGAGGGTTTTTTTCTGCACTCTTCTTCTATTTCTTTTTTGGTTCTTTATGTGTTTCTGTCCTTGTGTGAGGTGCCAAAAAAAAAAAAAAGGCAAAAGGGCATAATGTCTTTGAGCAATCAGCTTGTTTCAATCAGTTTATGTCTAGTACTCTAGTTTTAGGAAATGCATGGCAATGTTTGCATGGTACAAGCTCAAGCATTCACAAAATAACAAGCACTGTTCTTTGGTCTGAATGTGTTATATTAGGCTAAGTCATCCCAAAGATATTCGCATAGAATGGATTGTCTGCTTTGGATCAAGCCCGTACGGGTTTTCCCAGAAGGCTTCACACCATTAAGAATATCCTACACTTCATATGTAGCTTCTTTTTCCTTTCAGCTATTGATGCGAGACTTTGTTCGCACATCCTTTAAACGAAAAAAATACTCCTATATACATAGATAAACACTCCTAAACAGGATGAAAAGAGCAACAACTATTCCAGTTGGCTATCCATAATTCATGCAGTAGATACAACTAATATTGAACTCTGGTGCCATGATTAACTTCATTATTACACCACACACAAGCACATACACAAGTATTGATATTTCACTAGGAAATAGAAAAAAAGAAGTCATAAGTATCATTCTCTTTTCAATTTTGCTTAACAAGATTACTACACCATGTCACTGAGAATACACACAATGAAAAGCCGGAACATCACTTCCCCGACTAGAAACCTTTTTTCCAGTGACTCAATTTGAAACTTACTGCCACACCTCAATAAAACTACCTACATCTTGAAACCAAAGAGATAATAAGTAAATCTAAATATCTAACAAGCAAACACCATAGATAAACTAAAACATACAATGTAGCCAAAATTTTACCGTACCTCAATCATCAAACTGAAGTACACTGCCTTCAATCTCCATATCTTTCACTCTCCACTTTCTGAGAGAAAAGCTTTGTTGCAATCAAATTATCATCAAAGTACCTAGCATAAGGGTGGCCTTGTGGTACTAATCTTCGATACTCCTCAAAACTCTTCTCCGCCTCGTCTTTCTTTCTCAACAAAGTATGTATTATCCCTTGACACAAATAAGGCCTAAAATCCTTTGGCTCCTCCTTCACTAACTCCTGATAAACCTTCAACGCATCCTCGTACTTGCTTTCAATTACCCAAATTTGTGCAAGCAACAGCATAAAATCCCTCATTTCACTCTTTTTACTCTCCTTATCACACATCTTGATCCCCTTCTCAACTTTTTTCTTTATTTCCTTCAACTCCTCAACTGAATCTTCTTGCGACGCCACCATCACCAGCCCATGATAAGCCTCTACACGAAAAGGGTCTTTCTTTAATATCTCACTGAACCCAATTTTGGCCAATTCAAGCTCACCATTGTAAACATATAAATGGGATTTCAACAAAGGCCATTCAGTCTCATTTGGCTCTAGCTCAATCAACTTGTCAATAGTGCTAATAGCATCGACTAATTTCCGATTCTTTATCTGAATTTCCATCAAATTCCTCAGAGCATCGACATCATTCGGGTTCGACAGCAAGAAACTCTCGAGGGCCTTCTCATTTTCCTCGTCAGAAGCTGAATCCTTCACGTTTGCCTCTGTAGTGTGCGGAGAAGAAAGCGACACAGCAAATGCGGGCTTCGGGTTAAAATAGAATCGCGTTAATAAAAGGGAAGTAGCTGTAATGGTGGCAATAATTGTAGGTTTGAGAACTGAGAACAGAACTGAAAACGGGTTTTGAGGGTTTATGGATTTAGGGGTTTCTGGGTTTTGAAAGGATAATGAAGAAGAGGCTTTGATGGGCAAGAAAGAGGGGAACAATGGAGTTCTAAAACAGAGAGAAGAAAATGGTTTAGACAAAATTGAACGATGGTGATGAAGTGAATGGTTGATTTTCTTGTCAATTTGGATTGTTTTAGCAGAAAAAGGGTTTATCGTGTTCATGGTGTTATGGGTACTAAGAAGAGAGTGAGAGCTGTTGAGCTCCGGCGACAATGGAGGTCAGGCACAATTCTCGAGAAAAGTTGGCAATTCCGAGAAGACAATGATTTGGGCTTCGTGACGGTTTTAAACGTTTGGGCTTTTTTTGGACAAACCAGAATCCAAAGAGAATTGTACTTTACTTGTCTTAAAGTGGCCCAAATGTACTTTTTTTTCCTTTGAGCAAATTTCAAAAAACACAGTAGCATAGAGTGCAATTACATAAAGTTGCGAATTGCGATAGTTTATTTAATTACAAATCGTGTTTGTGTTTGTTATCAGATACAATGTATTCGACATGCAACTCCATTGTATCTAAGATACACCTTGCTTCTTTCTTGTTGTAATCAAGATATAATGTATCTTATACGCTTTATTTAGTGTATTTAAATGTTAGTTTGATGTATTAGAATCAATTTCATTTGGTATATTTGATCTAAAATTCTTTTTAGTTTATTTTATATCAGTTTCATGCAATATATCTAGTATCAAATATCTAGAGTATCCAGTACCAATTTCATGTATACAATATCAAATATGTATTGAATTATTCAGTGTATTTAATATAAATTGGTTTTGAGTGGACATTAATGTGTTCAGTGTGTTTATGGCTTTATGCATAGATGCATGTATCTAGTAATAAATATATGATGTATACAACGTATTTTGCATAGATACATATATCTGGTATGAAAAATGTGATATATTCAGTGTATTTGTGCATAGATACATGTATTTAGTATTAAATATGCATTGATATTCATCAAATAAATCATTATCAAATGTGTATAAATATATCCAGTATATCTGTGCATAGATACACACTTAGAAGAAGAAAAAGGACGAGAATAATATGAAAAGTCTCTTCCTCACCAACAATCAAACAACCCCCTAATTTTACTGATATTTTAAATTATGTCCTTGCATTTGATATTTTGCTAACGATGACTTCTTAAGTTTAATGAAAAAAATGGATAAAATTATCTTTAAATTAAGCAAGTTATGATAAATTCTTATATAACTCATAAATTCTATTGAAGTGACACGGTACCGTTTTGGAAAACGATTTGATGCTATTAATTAGGGAGAGGGAGAGTCAAAATAATTGCATACAAATAATAATGAATCAATATGATAAATCATAAATTTTATTGAACTGTCATTATTTTATGTTTTCACTCGTGATACGTTATTTTACTATCTAAAGAGAAAAGCTATAAAATTAAAATATTATGCTCACAATATTGATCAAAAAAATTATATTTCTTCAAATTTTATTTGTGATTATAATTTATTTTCTGTCACTTTAAAATTTATTGCAAATAAGATCAATTGAATTTCATAAGATCACACAAATAATGTGTCAATTAATAATGAGTAGATAGATTGAATTTCTTAAGAACACACAAATAACATGTCAATTACTTCTACTTCATCTATTCTCTAATTTATTACTTTGAACACAATAAGATTAAAAAAAAGAGCTAATTAATAATTAATTAGTGCTATGGTTTGTCATTAGAGAGGGAGGAATCCAAGAGCATCTTGTGGATTCTCTGTCTTGTTATCTCCACTTTGGCTTCTATATTATTATTATTTTTATTATTGTTGGTTGTTGTTGATTCTTCATCCTTGTTTTTTTTCTTGTACGACTCAAAAAACTCTTTGTTCTCCTTCTCCAACTCCTTCCACACTGTTATATATATATACAAATAAAATTTAATTAATTAAATAAACATGTTCTAATTAATTTATTGAAAATAAACCAATACAATAATCACACAATAAAGAATTAAGAAAACCATATAAAGACGAATTGATTGTTCAACAGTCAATTAAGAAAAATATATATACAATCCTTTTCTATTTAACACTAATGTTTTTCCCAATATATGATTGCCGGCTTCACAAAAATATAGGAAGAAAAATAACATGTTTTTATTCTCCGTCTTATAATTCTCTCCTCGTTATCCCTCTTCCTATATATAGTTTTTTTTATAATTAAAAAATAAAATAAAAAATATCATGGGTTTAGTGAGACGGCCTTTATAATGTGGTGGCACATAGATCCAATATTAAAGTCGCACGTTAAATAGAATTCACTTTTTCTTGATAGAATTATATAATTAAAAATGATACTCTCTCCGTCTCATTTTATATGTCATTCCTTTCTATAAATAGTTGGACTACAACAATTGTTATTTTATAAAATTTATGCATAAATTACCATATTTTGCCTATTATATTCTAGATAGAATAGTTAATCAATCTTGTCATTTATTAATAAAGTCGACTTAAGAAAACATTAAATAAGGGTAGAAGGGAAAATTACATCATTTCTTAATGTAAGTGCAAAGTAAAAAGGTGACATATAAATTAAGACGGAGGGAGTAGTGTATACACCTAAAAAAAAACTTATAAATATAAATATCTAATAGGGAAAAGTGAGCAGAGAATGTTTCAATCCATACAAATAAAAATAACGTACATAAATAAAAACTTCAATTGACAATTATATCTCTATGGCTCTATCCATATTTAAGGCATGATACATGCGCTTGCATGTTTTGTTGTTTTCACCGATTTATAGCTAAAAAATCTAAAAAAAAATATCATACTCAAATTTTAAATTCGAAATTTTTAGTTAATAAGGATAAAAAAATCTTATTTATTTCACTCTAGATCTCGTTGGTCACTCAACTATTTGCTCCTCCAAAGTCAATATTTTCACGTTTTTTTAAAATGTTAAATAAGACAATGAAATTATTTCAATTAGCCTGTGTTCTTTTCAACTTGATTTTATTTTTGAAAATGATGTAAAATCAGTATTTGAAAGATTTATTGGACTCAAAAGATTTAACGAATTCATTACTGTAGTAGAAATGTAAATTTGTGTTCTGTTAAATCATTTGAAAAATTCTTATATTAGTAATTTGTATTTGTCAATATTTTCAAAATATACGTTAAATATTAAATTACATAAAAATAAAAATCTTTTTGAAAAATATATACCTTCGCCTTTCAAAATTTGGTCAAAACAGGCAACTGCATAACAACCAATCCATTTATAATTAAATAATAAAAATACAAACGAAAAAAATAGAAGCACTAAAATTACCCTTTTCAAGTTAAATTTTTTTTGTCGGTTTTAGTCATTAAAGATTTTTAGTAAAATCATCGAGAAAACAACAAAAGTAAACAAAATAATTACTCAAGATGTGAGTCTGGCTACTACATATTGGATAAAAGCAATAAGTTAGAATCGGTTATATATAAATTCACATTATCAATTTAAATTCAATATCTAAAATTAATTATTTAAAAAAAAAAACCTGTGGATGTGATAACTGGCTGAATATTTGCATGTTTGGAAAGTGCTTCCATGCATTCCTCTCTGCTCATGTTGAACAATAAACACTCTTCAATTAAGCGATGCACCTGTGCAGAAATCGAGCTAGAATTTTAATTTACTTATAAAAAATTTTAAAATGAAATAGTTTGAATATATATATATATATATATATATATATATATATATATATATATATATATATATATATATATATATATATATATATATATATATATATATATATTAATTACTAAGTAAACTTTTAAAGATAAATACAAAATTTTAAATAAAATTATCAGATTCTGTCAAATCTGTAAGTTAAACTCTAGTAACGTGATCATTTCATTTATCCAATATTAATTTCCTCATAATAACTTGATGTCATCAATAGAGGCGAAGTTAAAATTAGGAAAAACTCAATTACAAAGGTTCCAACTCTATATTTACATTTAAAAAATATTATGGAAAATAGGTAAATAATTTAATACTCAATAAGTTAACTTTTCTATTTAACATTAAAAGTATTACTTATATAATATATAAATAACTTATTTAAAACTCACTAAATTAACTTTTCCAAAATCACTGAGAGAATATGTTATTGTTGTAGATCATTGAGACAAATCATAAATTTAGAATTCTAACTTTATCTTGACAATCAATATCTGATCGTACCAAACCCAAGAAGGAACAACAACAATAACAACAACAACATAGTTTGACCAATAAACTTTGGAAAAGCTGATATATATATACACGGACTTTCGCTTCTAATATTGAGGCATAAATGTTGTTTTCGATAAAAATGTCAAAAAGAAACGAAAGAAATACTAAAATAAGAAGAAGATATAACCAAATATACTATACTTACCAAGTGGATGTATTGGGCTGAAGAATCACCCATTGTATATACTTCAAAGAATTCCAATCAAAATAACCACTTATTTTTGCTAAATTTTATGAATATTAGAAGAAACTAAACACTAGAAGAAAGAAGAAGAAGAAAAGACTATAGATTTCAATAAAAAAAAAATTACAACTAATTAATTTGCATTTGGATCGAAGACTTTATAGAGAAAAACAAAGATGGAAATTTGTTTTTTTTTATTATTATTTATTACTTTATATATATAAAAAGAAAGATATAATATTTTACGTATTATTTATAAGTCCCACGTGGGAAGAGAGAGATGATTGGTTGGATGGAGATTACGAATGATTATTTTAAGGCATTTGTGTTGGATTGCCACGTCACAAAGCCCACGTGAAAATAGGCCCACAAATACAGTGGGCAGTCCAAAAAAGTTAGAGGTCATTTGGGCCCGCAAAAAAGAGAAAGCCCACACCAGGCCACGCGTCAATCACAGTGGTGGACCGTTAAAGAGGTCGTTTGGTAAAACTTGGTATTAGTTACGCGAGTATTAGTTATGTTGAGAATATTTTGTAGAGATAGACAGTAATTAGTTTATAACATATAGTCAAAATTCATAAAAAGTATACATCAATTATACAATATAGCTACATATATATGAGTTATACACTGACTATATATTATGATATACTTAAAAAGTTAAATTTATGGTTTAACTATAAAGAAATATACATTGACTCTTCGATTCAAACCAACTCAAAACCACTTTAAAAACAGTCACAAATCATAGATATTAAATCATCTCAATGTTTCGTATATAATTTGCTACAGATGATTTACGTTTGAGGTACGTCAAATTTTAAATCAAAGAAGAAGGAGAAATAACGAAAAAGAAGAACAACAAGACGAATGAAGGAGAAGAAGAAAAAAGACGCAAAATAAAGAGTTGTTGGCCCCTATTTTGGAAAATGTTATGGTCGAATGGTCATTTTAGGTAATTTTTTTAAACTGAGCTAAGAATATATTAAGTGAAGCTTATGGGTTGATATTTTGCATAATTTGTCCTTTTTTTTATGTAATATTTATTTGGTATATTGAAAATAACATGTAAGTATTAGCAGTACACTCTATTTATGCAATATTTATGTATAACTATTACACGAGAAATCAAGGTATTAACAATGCAAGGAATTTTAAAGCATATATTAACATGGTTAATAATGCATTTTCCCCTCAAAATCTTTCCCAAGTTCTTTCCATTGTATTTGTGGAAGCCATTTGTGTAACAATATTTTTGTTTAAAAATTATGCAATGTATATTATTCTTAATACACCAAATCAAATAATGCATAAATGTCAATTTCACCATATTAAATCTAAGTATAACTAATACCAACATTACTAATGTTAAATAGGGGTGTGCAAAAATAGAACCCAAAAAAAAGTGAAATCCAATTCTTTTGACAATACAATAATTCATTGTAAGCTAGAACCCCTAAAATTATAGATTATAAGTTAAAAAATAATTTTTTTTCTCTTATTAGATGGGTCATATCAAATTTTCATAGTACAAAATTTGTGCTCACCATGTTACCTAGTACAATAATACCTATTATATTAAATTTTGCCGTAACAAATAGTGCTATACCATGTTACCTAGTACCTATTATATTAAATTTTTCTTTAAGAAATAGTACTAATATATCTTCTTTTATATTTTTTTTTTATCGGTTAGTGCTACTATTATTAGGGATAAGTTTGAAATTTTCTAATTTATTTTCAAATAAAAGGACATTAGATAGTTTCATTCAAATAAATACAAATATTTTAATAAGGAGATTCAGTATTTTAAAGTAATTAAAATTGTGATTTTCTTAATAGACGATGCTCATAAAAAATTACAAATAAAGTTAACGTTTATTTAATCAAATAACAATTATCAAAACTTAAACCGTTTAAAGCTTACTTAAGTTAAAATTGATTGTATTAGTGTCAACAAAATAATTGAAGCGAAAGTCTCCATTTCTAAATTTTTTAATTTCATTTCCCCCCTCCCAAGTTGATGCATCATTGGACTAGAAATGACAATGACATTTCTAACAAATTGTAAAATTGTGTTTAAATTACGTTAATTGTTCTTATCCTACTAGTACTATATAATCCTACAATTTTAATTTATCGGATACAAAATTTAAGAGATTAAAAAAGATTTTTGAATTTTATATTATTAAACAAATATTGAAATTTAAAAGTTATCAAATTAGAACAAATTAATCATAAAGATCATGGAGTATCATCTAATGGTATGAATAAAAGTCTTTCACTTGAATTGTCTATTTAAAGTTTGTAATTTTGAATTCAAATTTTCAAATTTAATTTGGCAAATATGATCTTCATTATAAAGCATGGAATCATCACTATGAGTCTGACCCATTGAATCGGTTCAACATAACCCATTATTTATTAAGATTGAGATTAAGTAGGTGTTTGGTCATGTGATATGAAATCGCAATATAAAATTATGAGATGAAATCACCTTTAGTTATACGATTTTACGGTGATCTCATCTCATAATTTCATATCATGAGATAAAATTTCATATTCTTCAAAAATCATGATTGAAGAGTAATATATTATAGTCATTGTATGAAAGTTTGGATTTAGTAATAAATACACTCAATAGGAGTATCTACTTGTTTTAATCCTGAAATGTGAGTGTATCTCGTAAATATAGTAACATACAAATATTTTTTTATGGGGAATAATTTATGGTGATAATATAAATTAATTTCGTAAAATAGAAGTGTATGATATAGATATAATGTATTTCGCCTGAGCAAGAGCACAATATATTCTACTATATTTATAAAATAAATTGTTACTACATTTTATAAATACACAAATTATCGCTATATTTGATAATTAGGGGCAAAAATTATTGCAATATACCCTTTTATATAAGCCTAGGGGTAGTTTGGTAAGATGCATTAGAATTTAGAATAAATAATACATGTGTTAGTTTTGTGTTGGGATTGTTTGGTAGAGTGTATAAATATAGTATCAAATATGTTGTATTAGTAATATTAACATTAGGGGTGTATATCGATCGGTTTAGTTCGGTTTTAAGTATTATCAATTCGGTTTATCGGTTTTTTATTTTTAAATATGCTAAACCGATAACCAAACCAATAAGAAATTTGTTATCGATTTTCGATTTATCGGTTTTGGTCTTTCACGGTTCGATTTTTGGTTTAACCAATAAGAAAATGATTTCAAAACAAATATATAACTTGTCCAACAATTTAACGCGAAATAAAAAAAAGAGAAATCTAATTACTTATTGAGTGCAAAAATTATGCTTAGTGTAGTAAAAGTATAGCAAATACTCATAATTCACAACCCTAGTCGTTGCCTAAAAGACTAAAGTAATACTAAAATGGTGGAATGACCTGAGAGACCCTTATACTTGGCTCCGTTTGCCAGTTGGACCCTTGTACTCACGACTTTGCCAATTGAACCTTTAAATTCACTAAAACGCAATACTTTAAACCCCTTTCTTATTCTATGTGTGCGAGTGTAGCACAACCGCTTACACATGAAATTCCACGTCATTTTGTAGAATTCCATGACATTTTTAATGCCACATAAGAAATTAAAAGCTAAAAAATAAAATAAAAATAAAAAATAAGTTTGCACATTAAAATTTTCAGTATCATGTTCTTCGTATTTGCTCAGAATTGAGCACTAAATTCATGTCAAATTGATCTAATTCTTCCTATTTGACATGAAACACAAACCCAATAATTTTCCATCATAATTTTGAATTAATTTCATAAATTCACAAAACACATTTGTTATTCTTCAAGCTTCTTCATGCTTCTTCATGAAGTTTTTCAACTTTTCAATATACATCATTATTACTCTTTGAGATTTCAAAATTATCTAAACTTCATTCTTTCACAAACAAGATTCGAAAATCCAGATTTTAGAAATATGTAGATCGACCAAGATTTACAGAAAAGAAATTTAAATTTTAAAATTAAAGAAACTAAAATGGTTGAGATAAGAGATTTGTTTAGGTGGGGTGAGGTGTGGGGGCGGGTCTTAAGAAGAAGAAGAAAGGGGTTGGGAAGCGTGGGGTGGTTTGCGGTTCCAAGGAAGAATGCGAGGGTGGGGTTGATTTTTTCTCTTTTTTAATTTAAATTATTTTTTTAATGATTTTTAATATAAAAAATATATATTCACTCACTTTAAAGCGCGTGCAGTCGAGTATTTTTCCATCTCAGCAATATATAGTGCCACATAAATTCGATCAATGGTCAAATATATTTAAAATATTGTGTTTTAGTAAGTTTAAGGATTCAGTTGGCAAAGTCGTGAGTTCAACTGACAAATGGAACCAAGTACAAGGGTCTCTCAAGTCATTCCGCCTACTAAAATCTAAAGAATAAATGCAGAGAGCAGAGTTAATTAAGTAATGTTAATTGTGTAGAATCCTTATAGTTTTAAGTTTAATATAGTGATTATATTAATATTTTTTGTTTGATACTTATGTATGATTAAAAATTTAAATAGTAAATTATTATATTCTTAATGGGTTATCGGTTAACCCAATAACCCAATATTAAAAAATCAATATTGAACCGATAACTCAATAATTTTTTTTTATAAAATCATTAAATAATTGTTAACCCAATAACTCAATAACAACAAATCAATAATATTTTTAATGAGTGAGTTTTTCTATTCAATGCGAAATATAAATTAATTATATGAGTGAGTTTTTATTTTTTTACATTTTCATTTGATTGAAGAAATAAGAACACTTCCTATTTTATATATGTTTATTGATCTTGATTCATAATTATTTTTTGCACCGTTAAGAAAATTGGACTTCCCACAATTCCAAATAGATTTACTTTACATTCATATTTGTTTCTTCTAGTTTTCATTTTCATATTCAACGCAAATATAAACCTATCAAAAAACTGATTTTTGATTATTGTTGTTTTCATTTAATAAAAGAGGTAAAAACACTTTTTGCTCTATATATGTTTAGTGCCTCGCTCAAATTATTTTTTGCACCATCAAGAAAATTGAATTTCGCTCAATTTCAGACAAATTTACTTGTATTTACGTTTGTTTCTTATTCAATGCAAATGTGAATTAATTAAATCAATGAGTTCTTATTTATTTACGTTTTCATCTAATCAGTGAGACAAGAATATCTTCTATTTTATGGAGTATATGTTTAGTGGTCCTAGCTCACAATTATAATCTCTGCACCATCAAGAAAATTGGACTTCGCTCAACCCCAACAGACAAATTTACTTACATGCACATTTGTTTTTTCTTATTTTTTGTTTCTTATTCAAAACGAGTGTAAATTAATCAAATCAATACTTTCTTTTTATCCAATACAAGGATGGTTCAACATTTTTTATTTTATTTTTATGCCCTTTTTTTGTGGGAACCACTAAACATAGTGGAGATGGCTCAACATGAGTGGAGGTCTAAAACAACATTTTAATCACATGTCTAAAATCTAAATAAATTTTAAAATATTTTTTTCTTACCTTTTTAGATGCAAGTTATTGCTTAATAATTTTAATGATTTCATCGAAAAAAAATTAACTTACAAATTATATTTTGGTCAATCTTGATAAATTAACTCACAAGCATTTTTTTGTTTGACTTTTTTACGTAAATGTAAATTAGTCAAATCGATGAGTTCTAATTTTGTACGTTTTCATCTAATCGAAGAGACAATACCATTTTTTATTTTATATATGTTTAGTGATCCTGGCTTGAAATTAATCTTTGCACCACCAAAAAATATTGGACTTTGCCCCATCCAAAGCAGATTTACTTGCATTTACATTTGTTTCTTCTTGTTTTTCATTTTCTATTCAACGCCAATACAAATTAGTCATATCAGTGAATTCTATTTTATCTAATCAGAGAGATTAGATCACTTTTTATTCTATATATGCTTAGTGGTCATGACTCACACTAATCCTTGCACCGACAAAAAAATTGGACTTCACTCAATCCCAAACGAATTTACTTGCATTCATATTTGATTCTTCTTACTTTTCGTATCCTATTAAACACGAATGTAAACTAGCAAAAATTGTGGCATCTAATTTTTTTATATTTTCATCTAATCAGAGAGACAAGGATAATTTCTATTCTATATATGTTTAGTGGTCCTGACTCGCAATAGACCTTTGTACCATCAAGAAAATTGGATTTTGCCCAAACCTAGACAAATTAACCTACATTCACATTTGTTTCTTTTTTATTTTTCGCTTCTTATTCAATACGAATTTAAATTAGTTAGACTAATAACTTTTGATTTTTAGCGTTCCCATTTAATTGAAGAGATAAGAACACTTCCTATTCTATGTATGTTTAGTGGTCCTAACTCACAATTGATCAATGCACCACCTAAAATAATGGACTTCATTCAATCCCAGACAAATTTATTTACATTCATCTTTTTTGTTTTCTCATTTTCAATTGGATAGTCAAATGAGTAAATTTTAATATTTGATGTTTCGATTTAATCGAAGAGACAAGAACCCAATTGTACCCATGTTTAGTGATCATGACTCATTATTGCTTGTACAAAATTGATACACACAGTCAACAAAAACAGTCTGAATTTCATTATTACACTAAAAATCCAACTGTGATATTTCTCCAAAAAATTGGGGGACTTCCCTTTCCAATATTTCCAATTTAGATATCTAGTCTCTTCATCTTAAATTTTGTGGGTACAAAGTTTGTCTGTCCAATGTCCATATATTTATTACAGAGTTCATATTAGAGCTCCAATTAATTAGGATCGCGCATTGCAAGGTTCATTCGGTAGTGACGCTTTTAACAAGATTTTCTCCATATTCAGGACTTGAACCCGAGACTTCTAATTGAGGATGAAACACTCCAACAAGAGCACCACAATCCATGTTGGTATGTACTTATTAACTTAGCATGCAAACAAGACCAAACAAAGGACCACATCACAGAAAGGAACAGTACTTAGAAGTTGGAGCAACTCATTCATCTTTCATTCTCATGAAACGAATGGAGCCTACCTTGAAAGTGAAAATGTTTTAATTAGATTCATTGGACCACCTAGCTAACTAGATTCTTTTTTTGGGTTTGGCTTCTTATCCTTGTTGGAGTTTTGCCTAATGAGTCAAAAATACAAAACACATTTTTTAAAAGGGGAAAATGACAAATATATCTCCGAACTGACGTAAATGGTATGCAGATACCCTCCGTCATACTTTTCAGACATTGGTGCCCCTACCGTCCAAAACCTAGAGCATATATGCCCTTCATTCTAACGGAAGACTAAATAGGGACACATGGAGCAATCTTATCTGTCGATCCGATATTTAATAAATGTCGGGTCGGTGGATAAGATTATGACACATATATATCCATGTATGTCCGTTAGTATAAATGATATATACGCTCTAGTTTTTGGACGACAGGGGCATCAATGTAGTCAAAGGATACCAGAGGGTATCTGCATACTATTTACGATAGTTTGGGATACATTTGTCCTTTTTTCCTTTTTTAAAAATGGTGTAATATTGTTTGCTTTGGAACAAATTCATATAATTATTTTCATCTTCATAAGGGATAAAATATATGTATACACCATCCTCGAAAATATCATTTATGACATTGCACTAGATATCTTGTTGTTATATGTCTTTGACGTTTATCCCCTAGTTTTTGTTTGACTATAGTAATCTATAAACTTAAAATACTTAATTCATCACTACTTATGTCAATCTATTCCAAAGTTATTAAACCCTTTCGTTGATCAGTACATAAAAACATCCTAGTTTACAATTTTATAAGCAGTGACAACCAGAATTTACACTAAAAAAATTCAAAATATAACAAAGTAATAAACATTTGAAAAAGGCCAAAGGGCTTTGATATATCTACTATATACGTAAAAACTAACTTTGACCTTATATATATAATTTTCCAACCAAAAAATTTCAAATGAGTCTCTTACGATATCGTAGCTCCGCCCAAATTCGTAAGAGCAGTAAAAATAAAATCAATATAACATCCTCACGATGAGAGGTGGGATAATAATCACTCGAGCTAATATAAATAAAACTAAAAAAGGTTAAAACATTAAATAAAGAGATAGCATATTACTACTATATAAAAGAAGCTATAAGCACATAATTTTTTAACGACATGTGTTCTTGAATTGTGCTTGCAACCAAAGATGATTTGCTCGAAATGTGCAGGTGACACTTCTGGCTAGAAGCAGACAATTGTTCATCGACATGCTAATTTTTAGTTGAGGGTATTTCTGAAAAATTTAATGATCTCTCCATTTTAAGTTGTTTATCTTATTTTTCTTTTAAATTTATTATATTTTGGAAAAATACATTAAAAGTACTATAAATCACAATAATTAACAACTTAAATTATCCTACTATATATTTCAAAGTTACATAAAAATTATTATAAATAATTAACAACTTTAAATATCTAAGAACATATATTAAATTATTAGCTCTCGAAATTCTATCTGTGTCTCGTAAATTAGGAAAGAGAGAGTAACATATATTATTTGAAAATTACTTAAAAACTACTATACATTAAAATATTTGAAAACGTATAAAAATTTGATTGACTCTCCAAATTTTATTCGTGTTACGTAAATTGAGACAAAGAGAGTAATACATAATATTTGAAATTGACATAAAAAGTATTATAAATCATAATAATTAAGTAAATTTTAATATTTTACAAAATAAAATAAAATAATCCCGTATGTCCAGTATTACTGCTGTAATATCAAATCAAACTGTTTATAAGATACCACCTATGAAATGTCGTTTTGCTGTTATTGACAAAATGACATTATTAATTTACTATGACCTACCGATTAGGGTTATGGTGGAACGGTAAATATTTTTTTTTTTTAATTAAAAATTTCGAGTTTGAGTACTCTCCTCATGTACGAAATTGTCTTTGTTAGCAAACACTTTACCCCCCATGTGAAACTTTCCCCAATATAAAACTTTCAACACAAATTTAAATTTAATCAGACTCTAATATAAATACAAAATTCCAAAGGAACGATCAAAACAATGATAATAATTACTACTCTCTCTGTTCCTAATTACTTGGTCACTTTTGAATCGGTACACATATTAAGAAAACAATAAATGATATAGTGAATTTATTATTTTACCCTTATTAATTATGAAGTGGATGAAAAGTTTTACATTTTTCAAAGTAATTAGTCATTTAATTGAGGGTATAATAAGTAAAAAAAAAATTGTCCTTTCTTGATTTGTCAAAATGGATAAGTAATTCAAAATGGACAAGTAATTAAAAACAACTATTAAAAAAAAATAGACAAGTAATTAAGGACAGAGGGAGTATGGCCTATAGGGCCATATTCAACTTATAATATATTATTTTCCGCTATGATAGCAATTAGCACATAAATTATTTATTGAGTGCGATTACAGCTCAGAACTACTGCTCAATCAATGTAGAGATTATCCAGTAATCCCGCCGTCCTATATTTACTCTCATATATTTCGATTCTCGATAGTTAATTTTGATTAATTTTAAAAATTTTAAAATTATAATTTAAATATATAAAAATTACTCAAAAATATTATAAGTTATAATTCTTCTCATATTAATACAATGAAAAAAATATTTTAAAATATTATAATAACATATTCAATATAATCTCATAATATTTAATTTAGATTGCCTCTTGAAAATAAAATATAATAAATATATATTAAATTTTAAGCAATTTAAATAAAATTTCTGATTTTGTCGCTAAACGTGAAAGTAGCATTTTAATGAATAATTTCTAACGTGACCAACAGGTCAGCAGCGAAGTCAGCTCCATCTCCTCCAATCCTCTCCCCAACAACCAAGAGAAGTAATTTAGAACTACCATAGTTCTAGGTTGATCAAATTCACTTACAAGTCAAATTGTTTGTGAAATTTTTTCCCTTTTTGTTAACTTTCAATAAAAAAATTGATAAGATTTTTGGTTATTTAATTAACTCCTTAATTTTCAAAAAACTTGTTGATTATTTTGTATGTTATGTATTTCTTTTTCTTTTTGATTTTCAATTTGAAATTAATAGATAAGATCACTTTATGTATTGTAATTTACATGCCACTTCTCCTTATTTTAGTTCTCTCTTCCTTAGAAAATGGAGTTGCTTGAAAGCAAGTTCAGAAATCACATAGATGAGTGTAGAGACCATCGATGTACTACTTGAGATGAGTACTCGTCGTTCCTAGAATTTAAATTGTGCAAAAAAATTAAAAAAAAAACGCATGCTCAATGTACTTAAAGAGATTATACGTACATGTAAGAGGATTAAGAATAGTTCATTACTATTATTGTTGATTTATAGGATTGAGAGGATGTCCGGTGTTACATTACTAGTACTGTCGATTTATTGGATTGAGAGGATGTCTGGTGTTGATGCATAAGAGATTGGTTGTAGATGGTTTTAGAGAGGTAGAGGTAGGGTGAATAAGTATTGAGGAGAAGTTATTAGACAAGTCAAGACATGATAAAACTTCGATTTACTAATGATATGACCTTAGATATGAGGTTATGGAAGACACAAATTAGGATAGAAGGTTAGTTTGATAGTCAAGCATTGTCTTGCGTATCTTTCCGTACTATTAGTCACAATATTACTCTTGCAGTTTCTTGTCCTTTGAGTTTGGTTACTATCTAGTATTATTTTTTGTATTATCTTGTTGTATTAAACATTCATGAGGATTTGTCAGGTTATCTAGAGTACTTTGCCATGATTTTTTCATTTCTATTGTTTGTTTTTTGGTGTTGCTTTGGACTTATTTTTTCTTGAAGTGAGGGTCTATTGAAAACAAATTATCTACCTCGAAGATAACTATAAGTTATGTGTACATTTTATCCTTCCTAAACCTCACTAGATGGGCTTACACAGAATATGTTATTGTTATTAGGGGTGTTCACGGTTTGGATAAAAATTGTCAAATCGAAAAATCAAACCAAACCAATTAAATAAACCAATTTTATTTGGGTTTGATTTTAGATTTTTAAAACCGATAGTATTTGAGTTGGCTATGATTTTGTTAAAAAAAAAAAAAAAAAGAAATAACCGTACCGAATCGACAAATTTTATACATATATTTTATTATTATACATACATAATATACTATTTTTGTAAACAATTTTAAAAATCTTTTATATGTTTTCATCAAAATTTATTTATAATTTACTTATAAAAGCAAAAAAGCCCAAGGTGAGAACATTTATCTTATTAGTTATATATATATATAAGTGTATGTGACAATTCTTTGTGAGATTGAAAATGTCACCGTCTCTTCCTTCAAGGCCAAAATAATGAATTTTGAAGCTTTATTCATAGTAAATTCAATGATCAAAAGTTATGTAATGGTCAGTCATTCTAACTATTTTTTCGATTTGAATGGATTGTTGTCACTTTTTTTTTTCACGTTTTGAATGAATTGTTTCTTTTATTTTTGTCTATGGTTAATAACTGAAGAACCGAATCAAATCGAAACTGATAACAACTAAACCGAAAATATATTATATTTGGTTTGGTTTGATTTTGATAATTTTAAAACTGACTAAGTTGATTTGGTTTTGATTTTGACCAATAACCTATCCAAACCGACCCGTGAACACTTATAATGTGTATTTCAAATACACTCCATTTTTCTCAACCTCACTAGGTGGAATTACACTGAATAATGTGTATTTCAAAGTTTGTAATAATATGTAATCATAATTATTTATTTATAAAAGATAATCAAGATATGTGACTTGTTAATATTATATCTTATGATATTCTAATACCTTATTTCTGAATTATAATTTGCTCATTTAGTAAAATTATATAAAAATATTATTTTTAAATAATTTTCACAAATTGTAAGATTTTTCATGTTTACTAGTAAAAGTACTATTTTCGTTATCCAAATTTCAATGTCAAAAAAATTTCAATATCAATTTCAAATCATGCCCAAATTGATCCTTATTCAGTTTTTTCAGTCAGCTTGAGTAGCCCATATCTATGTACCTCAAAGAAACGGCCCAATTAGCCAGGCTCTACCAGCCAAGCCCAAATGTCATCGTCTTCGATGAAAAACCCTAAGCAGCACATCAGGGAGCTGAGTTTTGTAGTTTAGGGTTTAGAACAGTCTCTAATGGCTCCCGCTAAAGGTACATGTTTGAATCTACTCTTTTTCTCATTTGATTTCTAATTTTAACTCCAATTAGATATACATTTTAGATTGTGTTCAGTAATAAGCTTCATATGCCGTTGGAAGCTTTAAAAAAATGTAGTTTAATGGCTGAATATTCTACTAGTTAGATTTCATGGTTGAGTTTCAGAATTATGAAGCTTGGTTGTGGTTGTCAACATATTTGTTGTATTGATGGCACATTTTATTTGTGGATTTACTGCATTCCTTTGAAGTTATGGGAGTCATAGTTGTAATAATTATATTAAGGTTTGAGTATAAGTGATTTCTTTTTATTGTTTTTTGAGCTGAATGTGTATTGTAAATAACCTCTCCATCTTTTCAAGTTAAGGTTACGTGTCCTTCCTAGACCCTACCTGTGAGATTACATTGGGTTTGTCATTTTTGTTTGAATGCTAAGTGATAGAGGAGCTAGTTCCAGCTAGAAATTTCGCAGGATTTTGGATTATATAGGATTTGTTTTTGATATAATGGTAGTGGTTGTCTATGCTAGTTTGTTCGACGAATGCATAGTATTTAGGCAGAGGGGATGTTAGGTAATGTAGGTTGTTGAAGAATCAAAACTGATTTCCTATATAAATTGAAGCTATCAATGAACTTCCTATAAGTAATTGCAGTTAGAAATCATGTAAGATTTTGGCTTATGTTTTAAAGTATTTTTTTAAGATTATGGCTGCGGTTTTCTAGGCCAGTTTGTTTAACTAATCCATAGGCTACAAATCAAGTTTTGGGCAGATGGGGATGGGACATATGCTTAGAGCCACAATTATTCATGTTGAGATGGTTAGAGCTAGCTGTAAGGGCGAACGGCTTGGTACTTAACTTGATAACCATGAGCGTTAACCACAATGATGTGACTTTTTAGGTTTGATTGTAAATTCAGGTGTTAGATTTATATCGTTTACTAGTACTGTTTATCTACTTGGAATCTCGTGATGCAACAGAAACAGAAGTGATGCGAGTTGAGGCATCAAAATTGATTTGCATGAGAAACTTTGATCAATGAATTTCTGTTGCATATATTCCTGCTAGTAGAGATACCTGATCTGTTTTACTTAGTCTGGACTTGGAATTGCCAATGCAGCAGATGTGGTAAAAAAAGGTGACCCCAAAGCTCAAGCTGTCAAGGCAACCAAGTCTATGAAGTCGGGATCAACCTTTAAGAAGACGTCAAAAAAGATACGAACAAAAGTTACATTTCATCGGCCTAAGACATTGAAGAAGGACAGAAATCCCAAGTATCCCAGGATTAGTGCATCTGGAAGGAACAGACTTGATCAGTACTAAATTCTTCAATGTCCTCTTACCACCGAGTCTGCAATGAAGAAAATTGAGGATAATAATACACTTGTATTTATTGTTGACATTCATGCTGACAAAAAGAAGATTAAGGATGCGGTGAAGAAAATGTATGACATCCAGGCAAAGAAAGTCAATACGTTGATCAGGTAAACCACTTTCTTCTTGCTCTATGCTTTATGTTTTTTTGTTTGGTCAATAGGCACATTAGTTGTTCTCTACTTCTCTTGGCCTCGAGTTCTTTAACAGAGAACGGTAGCTGCACATCTCTATTTCATACACCATTCTTCCGATAAGGTTATAGATGCCTGTCCAATAATCTCAAAAGCCTCAGCTTTTAAGCTTAGTTTTGTGGTAATTTGTGCATTAAGCAATTTGTCTCATTATTCTGCATCTCCTAGTTTGCATTAACACTTGCATATCTCAGCAATGCTTTAAATTTCCCAGTATTATGCTGTTTCGAATTGTTCAGTCATATCTAAGCTCATGTATTTGTTATCCTGGTTCAGGCCTGATGGAACGAAGAAGGCCTACGTGAGGTTGACACCCGACTATGATGCTTTGGATGTCGCAAATAAAATTGGAATTATCTAAACGCGTTAAATAGTTTGTATTTTCTGAGTATGAGAGTTTACAACTTTTGAATTGAAGGTACCCAAATATTATTCAATTTTGACAGTTGAGTTACAAAATGTACTGTGCCATATAAGACTTCCAAACTATCACTCTTACTGCTGTCACAATGTATTTTCATCATCTTAGCATGAAGAAAGTAAAGTGATTTACAAAGAACTAATTACGTTGGTAAATTTTATGAACAGTTGAACTAACTGAGATATTGAAATAGTAACATTTGTATACTTTATAAGTGTAATTTACTCAATTTTTAACTTTGCAGTTATTTTTCTTAATTTAACTTCATGTCCAAATTACTTTTCGATTTCAATTCAAAATCACCTATCGAGACCTTAAATTAAAAGTGTCAAGAAAATATTTTAAAACTAAAGAAGAAAAAGACTTTATACATAATTAGTACTTCAAAGTTTGTTAGGTTATTTCACTTAAACACTGTAGCTAAACTCAATTTCAATCAAACATCTTAGCTCTTAATAAATTGTTTCAACTAGGCACTTTCAATTTAAATTTTGATTTTCTTTTGTGTGTATTCTCATCATTTAGATAAGTTAATTATATAAAATATTTTATTCCTTTTAATTTTATACATATTTGTTTATAGGGAAACATGTTTGAAATATATTTGAACTTTGACCGAAATTGTTGCAGCAATCCCCTGCACCATTTAATTGTGTATTTTAAAGATATATAAGTATGACAAGTTACTATTTATAATGATGCAATATTTATGATGTCCACATGAACATCTATATATTTTTAAAATGCACTATTAAATAGTGCGAAGTAATATGTTTTGTCCAAAATTTGAGATTGTTACACAAATTTCAATTAAAATTTAGATATATTTCGTATCCTTCCCTTGCCCGTAAGTTTTAAAACTCCAATCACCTTTCTACTTGACGCACGTATATAAGAAAAGGAGGTCAAATCTTGTGTTATTAACTTAATCATCTTATAAACAAATGAAATGAAGGCAAAAATCATTTTCAAAACTTTGACTTTTATGTCCTTCAATTTTTTTGGAGGTGTATAAATAGATACTTAAATTTTGTATAAAATTAAATAAATAAATATATATATGCCCTATGTGGAATCCTATCTAGCAAATTAAATAAATAAACATATATGTCCTATGTGGAATCTTATCTAGCAATTTGCATTCCACATGATGTCCTATATGTATTATGCTACATAAGCCTTATGTGTCTATTTGTGTGCTTATTTATGCAAGTTTAAAATTGAAGCACATAAATGTAAAATATGACTATAAATTAGACAACATATTTATGAATTATTATTCATTGAAATAAAGCTTAGTTTAAACCCCCCAAAAGATATTATTTTCAGCCTATTCTCGGGTCCACTTTATTACATCATACAACACCCCAAAAACCTCCTAAAACCCTTCAATTTCAATCCAATTTCCGCCATGAATTCCAACTCCACAACTCCAAATTTCGACAATCTTCTTCTCCAATCGTTAATGGGTAGACTCCAAATCCGTCCTCCTCCTCCTTCTCTTCCTTCATCAAACCCACCATTTCTTTCTCCACAATCACTCGAAGACCTTCTCTTCAACAATCTCCCTTCCGATGAAGACGATGATGAAGAAGAAGATCAAGACTATAAACTTAATGGATCCTCCTCGAAGTACCAGCTCTCCAGAGAAGAATCCCGGCTTGAAAAACAGATAATCAGAACAATACTTACTGGAAAGATTGATTCATTGAAACCAAATTCGGGTCAGGCTGTTACGATTGGTGAGCATCATATATGTGTTGGGTTTCATGAAGACCCAGGTACGGATTATCGGGTTTGGGAATGGCATGGACATATTATGTTGTTTGATGAGGAAAATGGGTATACACCGGAGTATATTTATGGGAATTACTTTGAAAGAGCTGGTGTTAAGTTGACGAAGAAGAAGAAAGAAGAAGAAGAAGAAGAAGAGGTAGAGGAAGTTGAGAAAGAAGAGAAGGTGGGGAATTTGGGGTTGAAGGAGTTGATTGAATCAGGTGAATCGAATAGTGAGGGGCGGATACTTCGTCGGAATATGAATACTGGCACTTCAAGGTTGGTAGAATAATACTTTTCAGTCTTCTCAATTTGTTGTATAATCTGCTGCTCAGTTTTTATACGAGGGGTTTAATTTACATTCTTTAAGGTGTTTTTTTTCCAGAAGTTTGGAGCTTTTTGAGTACTTTTAGCATAGAAATGATAGCGCAACGAATACTCTTTTTGGGCATTTGAATGTTTTTCCTCTTCTTTTAAGAGTATTGGGATTAAGTGAATCTAAATAGAGCTGAATCAATATAGAGAATTTGTATAGGTGACTCAAATAGTCTGGGATTGAGAAGATTTTGTTGTTGTTGTTGATATATTTTTCAGTTATGGAGTAATGAGTTTAAGCTGCCTTTGAATTAGTTCTTCTCTAAAGGTTGAAAATTTACCAAAGATATGCACTTTAGCGGGTTTAATAGATACTGTCTAAAGAATATGGTTGCTGTTTAGATATACTTGAGCATTGTTATGTTTCTGTTATACCTAAATGAGATTTGATTTCATTAATTCCATTGTCAGTCTCTAAATAAGAAATCTTATCTTTTTCAGTTTGTTTTTGTTACCAATCAAAAAATATGTCAGCCTCTAAACCTTTTAGTATAAATTTCACTATTGCCTACACATTAGCTTTGATTTTGGAGTTCTTAACGATTCTGACTACCAGTTCGCAAGAAATCGCATGTTGTGCATGCATTGAGATTAATATTTTTCAGTAACTTGATCTAAATGTGAACATGTAGTCAAATAGGAACTACTTGTTTGAGAATGGGATGTTTATGCACTTGGATTGCCCAAGTTTTAGCACGAACCTCACTGAATGGGCTTGTATTTCCCTTGGATGTCAGTAGATGTGATCATATAAATGAAAATAAACTAGTTTTCTAAAAAAGATTCTACATTCCAAGTGTAGGTTAACCACTATGGTGTTGCTGCACTATAAAGAGGGAAAAACTTTTATTTTATGTTTAGTTCTCTTAGGGGCTGAAGTAGGATGAAGGCTATCTATTGCACAAGCAACTTCTTACACTTGGAAGAATCGTTATTTGGTTGTGTGTAAAAGTTAGCCTTAATATATTAGGACTGTTTTATGCTCCCATAAAATTGTTGTTAAATTAGCAGGAATGGGCTGGGATTTGCAAAGTAAACTTTCCATGCAGTACTGTGTTGTATTAACATGCTTGACTGCCTTTCTAATGATGTAATAAACACTAAACGGTGTCGTGAACTCTTAAAATTTATGATATTAATATGTAATGATACTTCTAAAAACCAAACTTTGATCTCGACCTGATCCATGTCAACGGAATATATGCTCTTAGAAATTATTAATAGGCTCCTGAACAACAATGTGCACTTAAAGGAACACATTTATTTTTCTTCGATTTCATCTGATATTCTGATTTTGAAATGTAAGACCTGTACTTCTTTAATAAGTGATATGGGTCTCTGCTTTTGTTGCGGGACTAGTTCAATCAGTACTGCTTCTACTTCTCATCATGCTAAAGTATTACAGCTGATCCATTCATAAGAAAGAGTGATGCAAAATGTTGGAACTTCATAAATAAGATAGCTTCAGAGCCTCTATGAGTCATGACCCTTGGCTGAAATCAGCACACTATCCTATCCTAATAATATTTGGCATTGCTAGAGAATAATTTTTTCGTATGGTTGGGTTTATTATTCTGGTTTCATCTTTCCCACGTCCTATGTCATCTATATCTCTGCATTTTGATGCCTATGTTACTTGCTTCATGTCTTTCGGTGCTATTGCAGTATTTATTTGTATGCTATGTTGTTTTCTTTGACCAAATGATTGTATTTTGTTGCTTGAAGGTGATTTTTGCTTTATTTTTCTTTGGACGTATTTAAATATGTTATAACTATTTTGCTGCGACATATAGGTGTTCGAGTATGACTCTTGGCTCATCTTTATTCTATTCATTTTGATTTAATTTCCTTTCCTTCATTGGCAGGGTCTAGCTTACAAGCTGGTGAATTTGCTCTTTTGCAACGAAGAGGTGCTCTGCACATTTCCCCTTGGCTGGATGGAGGTTTTTTCATCTTCCCATCTCTAATCTATTTGGTATTTGAATGGCATACCAAGTAGCTTGGAAAGTTAGTAGAACACAGGCTTCAATTGAAAGTTTAGGAGCTCCATGATGAGCAGCGTGGAGTTGAGACTACTTTTCTGTGATAGACTTCTGTTAAATTCTCAAAGCGGTTGCCCGTGTATATTGTGTTGATCACAGATTACAAGATACCCGATTTCTGAATGTTGATTGTCACTGAACATCTGTTTTGTGTGTGTGTTGAGTTTCAGGTTTTCTAACAACTTGTCTCTGAACTAGTTTGAGTATGTTTTAACTATTGATAATACTTTTTACTATGCCGTTTTCTGCAGTTCTTTTGTGGAAAGTTTAGCTGACTTGTGCAATCTCATGCTCGCTGCTTCAGGGGATTGAATGTTTACTACCAGTTACTTGGTCGAAAAATAACCAAGATACAAAAACTCAGACTCTAGTACAGACCAAAATGTTTGGACGTTGGAAAAAAATTGACTCATAGTCCCACAAATAAGGTCAGGAGAGTGGGAACTGAGTGTACGTAGAGTCGGCTCCAATGGACCCTTGGCAATTATGGCGCTATATGACAACATAATTATTGGGGGACACAAAGTTATTTTGAACAATCAAGTGTTCATTTAGTAAAACAAATCCTACTAAATAGTTAATGTCAGAGGATCCAGAATCCTTAGACACTTGGCAGAGAAAGAGTTCCACCTCAAACAACATATTCTCAGAAGTGAACAACTATATTAAAGTACAATACAATATCGTTCAACAAAAATGCTATATTTAACTCTAGAGTCTCTGGTCATTGGCCAGTATATGTGATATTGCAATTTGCAATTGAATATTTCATTAAGATGCACGACGGTCTCTGATCATATCATCGACCAGTCCAACCAACGGTCTTATTTGTTGTTATCCCAAAATTCAGTGGATCTTGTGGAGGTGGCGGTGGAGCTCTAGGCATATGTGGCTTTGCAGGGTCAACGAAAATTACCCAGCCATCCAAGAACTTGGCATTCATTCCTTCACGAGCCTTTTCTGCTTCTTCTATTGTTTCATAAGAAACAAATCCGAACCCCTTTGATCTCCCAGTTGCTCTATCAGTAATTACTTTCGCTGTACATCAACACATAGCAAAAAGATTGGTGACTGATTATCACAAATGAATCGGAATCTAGCAAAATAAAAGAGGAAGATGAGAAGGAAATTTCTTATTATTTACCTTCAGTAAGACATCCGAATTCTTCAAATGCCTTTTTAAGGTTCTCATCACTAGTGTATCTTGAAAGCCCTGCACCAATGTCGCATCAAAGGGAAAGACAAATGAAAAAGAGCTGAGACCTAAAATGGACCATTTATTTTCACTTACTTCTAACACTTGCATATACAGCAAGTTTCGCTATAGTCAATTATTACTTCGTCACAAAGATTTCCCAATTCTGCTTCTTAATATGTGATCCTCAACTATTTTTTTCTTGCTTTGAAATTGTTCAACATAGAAGAGTTGCAAGGAAAAACATATTTAAGTATAGGTAAAAATAACTCCTAGGTCTCAATTAGCACAACCTATACATAGATACATCATACAAGTTAACCATGTAGAGAATTGCAACTCTAGTAGTATGAGGACAACAATAGCAGCACTTAACACCTGTAAGATAACTCAAGAACCACCATGACTACCTCTAAGAGAATATTGAGGCTTATGTTCTCCTACACAATATACTTAGGAAACTGAGCCTCCCCTTATTTCTCGGATGAACCTTTTAAATTACCAAAGCTTGCCAAACAAAATTTGTACTTCTACATGTGCGCTACAGTATATTTACACTTCTTTGAGCCGAGGGTCTATTGGAAACAACCTCTACCCTTCCCAGACCCCACTTGTGAGATCAAACTGGGCATGTTGTTTTATGTATGTCCTCTTAGAATTTAGAAAAACAGTTCCAAGCACATGAATTACTAAGAAACTAGCATCTTTTCAGAAATACTTGGGTGGTCTAGAACTATGGTCCTAAATCAATATATCACACGCCAAGTTACTTCCTTTTTCCCTAACAACCAAGAAATCTCCAAGGTAAGTGGCACACAGTTCAAAACTCAATTGATGATGGGCCCACCCCGCCACACGTCTCTGCTTAAATCCCAACTTTTTATACATAGCAGGATTTGAGAACATGTTGTGCACCTGACCCACCCATGTAACAAGATTCGAACCCATGATGTGCGCCTAACTTACATTACGTGTTGAGCTTGTGCCACCCAACAAATCCCCGAGGCCATGACACATTACGCTTTTAAGTGATTTAATAATTCAAATAAAATGCATAATCTTCCAACTTCCATTTCCTCAACTTTTAACCACGTTAAAAAAGAGGAGTATTAAATCTCCTCCGATCTTACTAGCTCAAATATACAGAGTGATGAATCAACCAACAAAAAATACTGCATATACATATGAAATCCTAAATGTATGTGAAAAAGCCCAGTATGTGATTTCCAGGCATAAAAATTCAAAACAAGATTACAATCAAACTAATACTCGCTCTCAATAAGTGTCAACTAGGAAGAGGTAGAAGATGGAAATAAAATCCTTGTCCAGAAGACACTACAGGTGCACTATCCATGGATACTCGGCATACTGCCAAGCTTGAGATCTTTTTTGTATCACTTGCAGTTTATAATTTCTCCAAGCCAGTTAATCATAGAAGGCAAGTTTTTTTTTTTTTACATATCAAAGTTGAAAGCATAACCATATGGATCTAATAACTTACTGCACAAACTTTTCAAAAACACTAGAAACTAGTCATCACCACAGCCTCCACGCATCCAACTCCTTTTCGATGAAAGACAACAAATAGGAAAGAAAATACCACGAGCTGATACCAAAAGAATTTGTTTGTATGTATCAAAACTAGCTCCATACAACATTACAAAAACTCAACCTTTATCTCCTTATATATCTTCATACGAACTGAATGGTTTTTAGTTCTAATGGTGTCGATATCACTAAATAAATTTTTTAAACCGCAAATTACAGAAATTATTGATAACAATCATCCAATAACAATCAGGAAAACAGATTAACCAAATCAGCACAAAAACAGTAATTTCCTGAATCCAATGAAAAAAAATAACTAAAAAATCAAAACTCAAATTATACTAAATCTCAGAAATATCTTAGCCATAAACATAAGTAAAACTATAAGGAAATCATAAGATTTGATGTGTTTATGCACATACCGCTGACAAAAAGCTTTGGACTTGTGAGTGTTGAATTCAAACGAATTGAAGAAAAATGTGATTGAAGAATCGTTGAAGATCCACTGAAAATGCGACGAAATAATGCCATTTTAACAATGAAATAACGATTGTTGTGAAGTGATTGTAGTTCTGGGGATTTATTGGGGCAAGGGTTTAGGGTTTTCTGATAGATAATAGAAATGAATGGTGAATTATAAAGCTTAGGGGGTCAATTAGTTGTTTTGATAAAGTAGAGGACCCTCCATGATAAATAATTAAATTAAGCCTAGAAGGTTCGGGAACTGAGTTTTCTCTCCTCCCAACCTGCGTATAATTTGATCGACATGAGTTGTGGTGTAGTAATAAAACTATTTCACTTTTAATCAGAAATCTCAAATTTAAATTTTGGATATGGAGAAAATTTTGTAAGCGCACACTTAATAAGTCATGTAGTATGCAATTCAAATTTAATTAGAGCTCAATGTGAATCTTAGACACGGAGTGAAAAATAAAAAAAATGTATAATTTTGAAAAATAAATATTATAATGTGAATGAAGAAAGTGTATAATTTGGAGAAATAATATTGATCGGGAATAAGTTATTTCTATCATGTGTATGAGATAACTTATTTAATCACTATGATATAAACAGTGAAATAATAGAATAAAATGCTCATACATTTTATCTCAAGATTACTACTACACCTTACACTCCTCACACCAAACGACTCTTAAGATATAAATGATGAAATAAATAATTCAAAAATTACATAATACACACAATAAATACATAATAAATTAATTATATGTTATATCTGAAATTATTATACTTTATCCATTGTTTGTACACTTTTATAAAGCAGTCCAATGCCACGGCAACAACACTAATCCCATTCTACCTAAAATTAAGCTCAGCAAAGACACCTCTCCTTTCAGCTTTCTCTGAGAAAAAAAAAATGGCCGCCGCAGCACCTCCACCGCCGCCGTCGCCTACCCCCGCCGTCATCTACGAGGACTTGCTTCCGACTGGCTACAATGTCTTTTCCCGAATTCGCCTTGCTACCATCGTCGACGTTCCTCATATCCACAAACTCATCCACCAGATGGCCGTGTTTGAGCGACTCACTCATCTCTTCTCCGCCACAGAATCTTCACTTTCGTCCACTCTCTTCCCTGAGAACTCCTCACCTCCGTTCACCTCCTTCACCGTTTTCCTTCTCGAAGTTTCTCAAACCCCTTTCCCTCTAATCGACCAAAACTACCCAAATTTCAGCCCCATTCATAAAACGGTAAATCTGGATCTCCCAATTACCGACCCGCAAGCTGAAACGTTCAGATCGTGTGGAAATGATGTTGTGGTTGCTGGGTTTGTGTTGTTTTTTCCTAATTATTCGACCTTCTTAGCGAAACCTGGGTTTTACATCGAGGATATATTTGTGAGAGAGTGTTATAGGAGGAAAGGTTTTGGAAAGATGTTGTTGTCAGCTGTGGCAGCTCAGGCGGCGAAAATGGGGTATGGAAGAGTGGAATGGGTGGTTCTAGATTGGAATGTGAACGCGATCAAGTTTTATGAAGAAATGGGAGCTCAAATTATGCAGGAATGGAGGGTTTGTAGGCTGACTGGTGATGCCCTTCAAGCCTTTGCAAATATCAACATATGAGTTTGAAATTGTCTTCAATTTTACACCCAATGTGGATGTAAGTGTTATCAGTAGGACTTAAATAAAGAATTTCACTTGTTTTTGCAATTTGATCTTTTGTTTTAGCTTGTGATTCTGTGTTTGGAATGAAGGTTTATTTCCAACATGTAGTTTCTTCCTTGGATATATGTTTTACTTGAGTCGATGGTCCATCGGAAACAACCTCTCTATCCGTACCATGAGTATCATTGCGTACACGCCCCCTCCTCAAACCCCATGATTGAGATTACACTAAATATATTATTGTCTTAACAAGTCTCCTTTCTGTGTATCCACTTTGAACACGCAAATATGCTTTAGCTGCTAAGCTTCAAAACAACCCATAGGTTTACTTCGAAGTAGGAGCTTCTACGTCCAACTCAAACGGAAGCTGAGGAGTTTCACGTGAATTGATACTCTCAGATAGAGTGAGAAAAAATGAATTTGATTACTTCAACTTATAAGACGTTGGAGCAACTAGTAAAACAAAAATGAATTTGATTACAACTTGATTACTTCAACTTGTAAGACGTTGGAACAACTAGTAAAATGAAACGACTTAGTTTGAACAACGAAGGGTGATTAATCAAGTCCAACAACGAATTTTCTAACATGCCTTACGAGGAGCTCTAGGAACTCAGAATAGATGTTTGAACGACACGAGCTACATTTTAATGTACCGTTAGTGTCAATATTATTAGGTTACTTGAGGAAAACGGAAAGCAAGCAAATTTCATGATAAATAATTTCTTATTTTAGTTATAGTGGCAACGTTTGTAGCAGTTAGACTTTGACAAGAATATATTCGGTGATGATAATTAAGGCAGATGAAAGCATAAATATGGTGGGCGCAAAGGTCGCCACGCACGGCAAATCCAAGATTTTCGCTAAGGATAAAGCACTGAATCAACCTAGAAGATTTTTAAAATATCTTAAATATACAATGCAATTAATTGCCAAAATCTATGTTTAAATTCACATTGAAAACTAGGATTTTGACTTCTTGCCACACAAAATGGAACAAAGGGATTACTACAACAATATCAATAACAAATTGTTACTTCCTCTTTTGTTGACCCAATCACTACATATATTCAATAATTCATCACATCAAGAAAAAGCTTATGGCCCTGTATAAGACATATATCCTACATTACTTTCTGGCAAAATTTTCTCTGTATGTAAATGTACAATAGGAAACTACTACTGCGAAAAGAAGGGGTAAAAACGTTTGCCCCCACGCACGCATGATAAAAGGTCAGCATGCCTCAAGGACTTCAGAAGAGCAGTTCCTCAGTTGCTCTTTTATACATCATCTCAAAACTAATCTATAAACCCGACAGATTGCTTTATGAAAATATAGCGGTAAATAACGAATAAAAAACCCTTGTCCTTGCATCTAAGGATGATCCCCATAAGGTCCGTCATCATCATGGTGTACCTCCAGGAACACCTTGCCTCATGAACTATTCAATCACCTTGAAACTCTAATTCATCAGCTAGAGGTGCATTTTGCATGTTCTAAGGTACCGAAGAAAAGATTGTTCTGCAATGAAAGCACCACTTTCTCTATTTCCAGCTCCATTTCAGATCATTGAGTATAATAGACGTCTCCCTCCTCCTTAAATGTGAGGTGTGTGCAAATATGTAGCAATGTAGCTCCTTGCGCACATTCTTCGCATAGATGAATTACAATTCATAAGATGTCTGCTGCACTTCCTTCTCCAACATTGATGTCCCATTGAATTCCGTCAACGTGAAGTCTCTTGAATACTCCAGATACTGTTAAAACAGTTCAACTATCAGCATAGAACTTAGTAAGATTATTTATCTAAATGGCAAAATATATTGGGTAGTAGAAACTGGGGAAGCACACCAAACATTGTTTAGCTATATGCACAAGAAAACTCCTGACAAATATTAACCAAACCCAACTTTGATTCCTCATCGATGACACTGTGACACACAAAGGGAGTAATTAGTTTTATAGGATATGAAACTCCTCTAACTACTGCCCTCCACTAGCAGTCTGTCTTGTGACCATGCTTTGATCAGTAAGGCATAAATTCAGTTCAAAAGAACCCACTCACAAAATCCATCAGCTTGAATAGAGGGAATGCAAAGACTTTTTAAGCTTATGTCTGCTAGGATTTCCAGACCAAATATTCCGCAAATTGCCTTATGGCAACCTAAACATCCTCCGTAAAACGTCCTACAGCTTGCACTTGCTCCAACTCTTGAATCAGCAATTAGAAATGGACTTGCATTCATAACTTGACTTTAAATCTAGCTTCCAGTAGCCTCAAACATTAAACAGCTTAAAATCTAATCTCTATCTTTTTAAGAAAATTGGATCTATTATTTAACTTTTTAACACTATCATCCATGATGCAAAGGGAGATCAGATAAACAAGGTAAATACAAATGATCTGTCAATATTAATATTAAAGATCCACTCACGCGTTCATCAGTCATCTTTCTGAAACCCAGTTTATTTGTCCAGATGGATTTAGCCTCTTCAGCAGCTGGCAGAACCAGGTTTTTAACATGCATTGAGGATAATAGAATTTCAATAGATCCAAATAACGCCCGGAAATAACCCTTCAAAGGAACAAACATAAGGATCATCAACTTGTGTTCCACAAGAATAGCTTACTTCCCCTAGGAGTAAAGCTTCAGAACCAGCAAGCAAACCACAAATAAGCACAGCAAAGGAGTCTAGTCGAGCAGAGCTTACTTTGCCTTGGTTTTCTCTACTTGTAGCCACCATAGGGAGTTCAGCAACCTCTTGCCCAAAAATCCTGAGAAGAGCAGCTGATACAACTACTGACCTGTATCCATTTAGTCACATGATTAATGACTCAGGAAAGCAGATTAGTATGTAACTTCAGACCAACGACAAATACAAAATCTTGAGAAGACGCTGAAAAATAACTTAAATCAGTGGCTTACTTCACAATCAAAACGATGCAATACATTCCCCCAAATTCTTGACCTGAGATGTTTCTCCTACATTAGACAGGAATACAGAAATTAGAGAAGTCAAAGTGTGTGCAATTCAAATAGAGCAAGTACTCGAATTTTGGAAGCAAACAGCAAAATAACACAAGCAGGCCAAAATATTCAAGCCACAAACAGAAGAGCACTAAACGATTAGGAAATGGAAAGATTAGCAAGCTTGCTTAACTTTTTAGAATCCCATATCCACACCCCCAGACCTCCCTGACAAGCCTTGGTGGAAACTCAATGGAAAGGGCAACTTCTGTGAGATCCACTAATAGTAACCTCAACTACAAAACTGGCCTGACAAGGATTTGGCGGAAACTCATCTGGAAAACCAAAATTCCACCCAAGGTGCCAGTGGTCACCTGGCTAGTGGTTAGAAGAGTCTGCTTAGCTCAAGAAAAATCACAGAGAAGAAGTTTCCACATTTGCTCAAGATGTCTACTGTGTGGTCAAAAACTGGAAAGCAATGAGCACCTCTTCATCCACTGCAAGATAACTACACATCTGTGGCACATGCTCTTTAGTATTCTAGGAGTTTCTTGGGTTGTTCCCAAAACCACTTTTGCACTCCTTAGTAGCTGGAAAGAAGTTGGCAGAAGAAGTGGTACAGAAAACTGGTGGCAAATTATTCCAGCTTGTATATGGTGGTCTATATGGAAAGAAAGGAACTCTAGACATTTTTATTTGCCTCAAGTGTATTCTATTTTTGGTGTTAACAGGATATTTTTAGTGATGTAGCAGACTTAGTAGATCTGATAGGAAACTGTTAATTCTTTCGACCTTCAGCTACTGGCTGATCTCTTCTTTTGTTTTTTCTTTGGAGCGAGCTTGTACAGTTCCATCAGCAACTTTGATGCTGATCTTTTGGATTTCTATACAAGCTATTACCTTTCTCTCAAAAAAAATAATTAAAATTTAACAGTTGCATGTCATGTGCAAATAATCTAATTTTAGAGAAGATTAAGAGATGTATTAGGGCAACCTTATCATTTGACTTATTTATATCAAATATATATGCTAATTAATAGTAAAAGAAAGAAGATAATTGGATAACTTCGGTAAGTGAAGGCAACGCGAGAACTTACAATAAGACATTCCAGGACTAACATGATGCATGATTCTTTCTTTTGATAGGCTAGCAAATTAAGATCAACATTCAACATTTTATTACGTGGTACTTTTTCTTTAATTTTTATTTCATAATTCAAACATACACACATATTAAATTGTGTATTCATGGATATAAGGGACCCTGGGACTAGTTGTCTTAAATGGAGACTACTAAAAGATCAAACACGAGAAAAATTGTCTGTCAGATTTTCTAATACAGTTCACGGACAAGAAAATAAAAAAGGCCGAGTCTCTAAGGAAAATTTGTGGTAACACTAGGGTTATAACTTGTAAGCAAAGGAATACTCACCCATAAACCATAACAGGTATAAGATCTCGTCCAGATTTGGCAACAATAGGATCAAAGCACTCCTGCACAGAAAGACGGAGATGACAATTAAAATTAAGTAAGCAATTTGAATAAGGAGAAGTTTGACGCATAATTCAAGGATAAATTTTCAGATACTCAATTAATGAATAAGTGGGGACAAAGTGCATATGGAAATTCTTCTTGTTACACCTTGTATCCTTCAATGAGCTGGTCCTTCTCCATTAAGACTCAATTAATCAGTTTTTTTAATAAGTAGACTCAATTATTCCATGATGTGGTAGTTAAAGGATTTATTTGTTTCTAACAATGGTGCTGCTGGTCAACCTGGCATTCTGTTGAGATTTATCGAGTTCAAGAATCTTGGTGATGTACAAGATTATACTTAAGGATTGAAATCTACAGTAAGGTTCAGTTATCAGCAAGTTTTTTCACCACCATGCAGCATTAAGTAGTTTTACCACGTGTTAAAACATCTATGTCCAATTGTAGCAGTAATGTACAAATCTCCATTGATTCAGATTTTCGGTAAGTGTCCTCTTTATGATCCAAGATGTAGAAAAAAATTCCAACTGGTGCTTAATACTAACAATAAAAAGCTCACCCTAAAGATTACTGCTGCACTGGATAGAAGAGGTAGATGCTCCGGGAAGCGACTCTTCCCACTTAAGATACGCCACTGAACGTCATCTGTAGCTGTATCCATTAAACATTTCTGGACTTGCTTCTTAGTTACGGCAGCTGCTGCAGGAGCTGGAATGACCTCAGCTCCCTTCAAAACACAATTCTGAAGTACCACATAAATTTTATTGCAGTCATTGCAACAAAACCATTTATCCTTCGGAAGTTCCTATCACCAATTTTAAGAAGTATTTATTAGTACTGATGGACAACATAATCACAGTTATCCAACATAAGAAAGAAACTAGACTCACTTTCAGATCACACCTCCCACTTTCCCGCAGACACCCAACATGGTATTCCTTCTCACACTGCATATGCACCAAAAAAAAAAAAAAAAAGTTAATTGGAAGCTGTGGATATGGCACCATAGGAAAAGGAATAGGAGGGAACAAGGTTAAAGACAGTTGCAGTACACTGGAATATGGCAAGTAAACTGTTGGTCAAAGCATACCTGGTCACAGAGCATAACTGTCCGATCATCAAATTTGGCAACGCTGAAGTCTGGGGTCCTAGAAATATATGGTGGAAAAATGAGTTCAAGGGTTTATTATCTCCACTTGTAGGCATCCATCTTATGTTAATTTGCACTAGCAAACCATACAATATGCGACAACCAAGTCAACAGATAAAATAACATAATGGCCAGCATGAACTGCATTGTAGGACCAGATAAATTCTTCGACACTATCCCAACTATTTCAAGTTACTTAAAGAAGCAGTTCGTCCATCTGCTAGTACCTAAATCTGATGTTTACCAATGTTGACAACTCTAAAAATGTACCAGGTCTAATGGAGTTTTAAGGGCAAAGCGCGATCAGAGTGTAAGCTTTAGAAAGAAAAAAAAAGGCGCAATGAAGGATATATATATATATATATATATTTTTCAAGAAAGAAATAACACTCATTCATAATGTTTTCTTTAACAATTATGCTACCAGTTACAAAAAAATCATAATGTTTTCCTTAACTACTAATATATTTATTTTCCAATTATATTGCTGTTAATTAGTACTGCTCTATTCAAGATAGAACTCAAAGGCAATGAGGCACACGCCTTAGTGCCTTGCCTACACTAAAGCGCAGCTTAAGCAACAGGAAGCGCCATCCCAGAGCTTCTCTGAGCTTCAGGGATTAACCGCACCTTAAATGAGCCTTTTGACAACATTGATGTATACTATTCAAAAACAGCATTGCCACACATGGCCACTTGATACTGGATGCATAAAATATAATGATGATTAATTTTTTAATTAATTTCATTCTTGAAGGGCTAGGAATACCTAAACGCAATGCAACGAAACCTAGGAAACACATACTCAGGCGAAACCACATCTTGAGAAGAATACAATGAGTTCTTGCTGTAGAAGAACAAGAAAAGATGAGGCTATGCATTGCGGTTTAACCAGCTTTATCACAATGGACTAGTGCTGGATGAAAATATGTACTACAAAGTCTGAAGGCATACATTACATATCTCTCGGAAGATATCAAACAAGGTTAAAGTGCTAAATTAATTTATCCATCACAAGAATGTTCTTAAATCACAAAAGTTAGATAAATGGAAACTAGAAATTTTAAATGCTCTCTGAAGGACCATAACTGCAACATACCTGCAAACAACGCACCCACCACTTTCAGATTCTGGAGCTTTAACCACTCTTGTCAACCGTATCATAATTAGTCCAGCATCTCCAGCAGTTTTCCTACCAGGGACAAATTTGTCTCTACAATATGAACAGAGCCAACCACTAGTCGGGGTACACTGTAGACCTATACAAACTGCAAGCATACAGGTTTTACATGAACAGAACTGTAAGCACAAGTGAGGTTATTAGGCAGGGAAATAGAAAGAGCTTCACTCAACAACCAAAAAACAGGCAGTCTAGCTTACAAAATTGCTTTTGACATGGCTTCATTTACAATCAAACAAGAGCAAAAAGCACTAAACTGTGATTTCTAATATAATATAAAGAGCTAACCATGTATCAATCTATCAGTTTGCCAACCAGCACATTTTAGAGATACAAAAAAGACTAATCACAATAGAGAACTATGTCAAACATTAGGGAAAAGACAGCACCTGCATGAAAAGCCCGGGGACACCCTTCACAGCAAATCAGATCTCCTGCATCGCCACATATTGTACACATATCGTCGCTGTTATTGGTGGCAATACTTTGACCATTTGCCAGCATTAATGCTATATCATGTAGGGTAAGTCCGTTGGATGTGTAGATGTGACGGTAGCTGGTCATCCACAAAATAATTCAGATCATTCATGTTTTGCTTATATGATGCAAATAAGTTTTTGAGAACTACTTACGGTTGACGTTTAGCTGCACATCCAGCATGAGCCTCAAACTGGGAAGGACTTATCTGTTTAGGAAGGATAACAAGTGAAGTAGTAAGCAGCACTTCTGAAGTTTATATATATATAATGTATATAAATAAATATACACATATAATATATATACACATTTGGATTTATTTTATTCCAAATGTGTGTGTACGTGTAGGTTAATTTACCTCAGTATCACAGCAGCTGCAGACTATGCCATTCCCCTGCTTGTAGCCCCCCAGAACTTTCTGCAGAAAGATTTTAATTGCTCACACATAAATAATAATTATGGCAACTGCTGCTGAATAGCCTCGAACAAATAATTAAAAAAATAGAGAAAACAATGCACAATAAAAGGACAATATTAAGAGACAAGATAGAAGTGAATCTAACCTTCCCCTTAGAATAATATGCCAAATCAGTACCATCGGGAAGTCCATTTGGCATGAACAGTGATCGGTGCAAGTCATTATCCCTATGTATTGTAAAAAGATTGATGACATATGCTAAGTCAAAAACAAGAAATCCTTTTGTTCAAGGAAAATAAGAGAAAGGATACCTTTTTTTTGTGCCACCTTCAGCAGGTTTCTTTGGCTCTGCTGTTGAGCTGGAAAAATTGTACCTTGGCCTGTCAAAATAACTGCACCATTAGATACAATCTAGGAATATGCATTTACATAAAGAATGACCAATTGCACGGATGTGATTACAAACTTTTTAACCACATGCTTCCATGATTCTGCAGTCTCCATAGAGCTACATGGATTTGGAGGAAAGTTGTCAATATATGAGTACAAAGCAGGATATAGGCCATCTTCCATCACCGAACTGCAATCACTGAAGTCCACCATAGTATAGTGCAAAGTTACAAATAAAATGAGTAAAAAAGTTTCAGTGACCCCAACACCCAAAACCATTCAATATCATTATTACGCGAAAAACTCAAACTACAACTGGATAAACTCCATAAAGGGACCAAGCTTGCAAGTCTATGCCCTGGATCTTAAGCATTTCTAAACTTCTCCAGCAGTAAATGAGGAAAAAGGAAAGGTACTTCCAAAGAACTGCAAAATGGATCATATTACAAAGGGAAAGAACAATGCGATTTGATGTTGCCTGTTTTAGAAAGTTCTCTTGATTTATTTAAATTACATGTTTCTGGGATATCAAGTTGCCATGAGCTATTGCACAATAGATGCTGAAGTCAATATTTACTCTAGCAACCACAACATAGGCATAGCTAATACCAAGTCAGTGGCAACTGGCCAACCACGCACAAACTGATCCATTCATTACAAAAACATACCTAGTGGAATCCCACAAGTGGGGTTTGGGGAGGGTAGAGTGTATGCAAAACTTACAACTGATCCATTCATTATGCATTAAATTATGTTAAGGTTTTAGATGAACACTCAAATTGACCCAGTAGAATGAAATACTAGTAAAAATGAGATTATCAAAGTCAAATTGGTACCCTAGAGGCCTAGAATGCTTCAAAAGGAGGCCTACTTTGCCCAAAATGCACATCTGCAAAATGAATCATACAAAATTGGACTTATCAATACCAATATGCATAGCTGATGGAAAGCTAGATGTGGTTTCCCAGCAATGGACTTCGAAACAGCCATTTTTTTCCTTTTTTTGAGACTATTCATGAACGTACATTTTTCTGCCAGTGTTGCAGGTGTAAAACTAAAAGGACAAGACATAACTCAAAACAGTTTTTGTTCTTACATCATATTTATTTCAAGGTCAACAATAGGTTGGCAACATCAATCAATCAACTATGCTTCAATCTCAGAATAGTTGGATCAACTATATGTATCATCTACATCCATTCACCTCGACTTCAGTCTATGTCATGTATTCGGAGATAGTTAGGACACTACTACAATTAACAGTCAACCTACCGCAAAATGCAAATACCCTTCTTTATCTGGTTTGGACTAGCTATGCTATGGAGTTTTGAAAGAGCAGAATTTGACATATACAAGTTTCCAACATTCTACCATTTTTAACTCCTTTAAGTATTTGTGGTAATATTTTTCCATAGTGTTCCAAAACCTATTCAGCAAGTATAGTCAATGAAGGTGAACTCAAGCATTCAACATACTATAAGCTAGCTAATAAATAATCAGTCCAAAGTATTTTGACTATATGTAACTTATTTCAAGTAACAGCATAGAGCACTTACACTCTAGGTAAATCACCCTTTAAACTAAGTTCTAATAAAAACTGTGATACAGGTAAGACAAAGACATGATCATCCTAGAATCAAAATATAAGGAACCCTCAATTGCACATTCAATCAAATATCCAGCTACGGACAAAACGTAACGGTCAGTTGCTGAAATGCCTGGTCAGAAATCAACAACTCACTTCCTTAAAGATAACAATTGTCGATTTCACATCATTCACATGATAAGAAAGGAGAAAAGAGACGGGAGTTGTGGACACAGCTAAGTTAAATGAAGTGGTAAGTCAAAAGGAGAAGTATGAAACTGCAAGGCATTTCATGTTCCTAATCACATTACAGCTATTCAAGAAACAAAAACATAGTGGTCAATGGAGCACAAATTGGATACTATTGAAGAGGACTCTAGAATTTGGTTTCCTTTTCTTTGTTCTACACCAACCCAGAAGCCAGAATAAGATAAAATAGCACACCCAAGAAAACTGATAAGAAAGTACGTTAGGGTGAAGGAGCAAAGACCAGAATCAAAATATTAAAACACTTTAAAAATGTACCTTGGCTTATACTGATACATCCCTGAAACTTTTCCATGAGAATATTGGTAAGCACTAGCCACCTCATGGTGCTGCAGGAAGAGTTTGGCTGCAAAACAGAAGAGAATATCACAAATCATCACGCAACTGACAAATTTGACAAAACAGAAGTCATTCTATGTTCACCCTTGGAATAACTACCTTGGACTCTCCTCAAGACATAAACACAAATTTGCCCTTATGTTCCCACAACACACTTCCAAACCCTTGTGTTAAATTTCTAAGCTACATTGCTCTGTACTCACCGCCTTTTGTCAAGTTTGCTGGAAAAAGTGCTTAAAGATACCTTCCTACTTTAAATTTTAGCAATCCAAATTTATACAGAAGATAAGGAAAATTTATTCAGAAAATACAAATAGCATCAAGCATGCTATGTGTGACTGATTCTAGTTGCTGGAAAAGAGGAACTGTCTCACTTGTGAAAATGCTTAAGCTGGTCAAATTATTTATTTCTACAGAGTTTGCACTTGATTATTTATTGAAATGAGCATCATCTAGAATAGAGGTCTATGACGAATAAGCGGTAATATGGTGATTTCATCCCCTCAACCCTTTTCCATGACCATGCACAAGAGACTACAAGTATAGCCCATGGAAAGTATGACAATCTTCTCCTAAATACTTATTACTGTCATGCTAATTATCAGACTGTTTCAGAAAAGAAAAGTAGCATAAATCAATTGAGACATCAACGTCAAACCACCTTTCCAAGCCTCCAGATATTGCTCATTAATAGAAGAACCAGCCACGTCTTTTACAACTTCTTCTAGTTGACTAAGTGGTGCAGTCTTCAACTCTTGAATTATCCTGTAAATAGGTTTTCCATTCTCCAAATAAATATGATTGTTCGGGTGTCTAGTCTTGCCCCCAGCGTGCATTTCAAATTCGTAAGCACTGAGAACCTGCTTAGACATAAATCTGTTCAGTATGTTCATTGACATGCACAAAGACAAACTTTACATATAGACAGGAAACTCACTTTGGAGAAATTGCAGAGTGAACAACCACACAAGTATCCATATTCTTTTACGATTCCAAGTAGCTCCCTCTGACAGTCATTAATACAAGTGCTTCAGGCTTACATAGAAACCACTAAATAACAAGTATAAACAGAGAAACCCACAAATTACCTTCCTAGAAGTTGAAATGTACTTCACCCGTGCTCCTTCTAAAATTCCAGTCGACAGAAGCTTCTTGACATTTGTCGGGTAAGCATCAGAAGTGACCTTCTTAGACATTTTTATTTCCCTGTTTAGAGGACATAAAAAGGGATCTCTATCATCAGATTCCAAAGGATTCCATGCCTGTGCTTCACTAAAGCCCTCATCAACCCCGGCAGTCACAGGCATACCAGCCTCAGCAGATGCATTACCATAATCCTCCTTCCTTTTGCTAAACTTGAATATAATCTTCCTGACACCAGTTGTGCTAAATTCCTTCGGTATTTCAAGAACCACAGAAGACTTGGCAACTGCCTTAGATGCATCAATTTGATTATGCTCTTCTTCGCTGACACTCTCCTCCGCACTTGAATTCCCCAAAGAAAAAGATGTAATCTCTCCGGAACCACCTTGATTATTACCCAACAAATCCACCCCTTGACTACTGATAGTCTGGAAACTTGAAGTGTTCTCTCTTGGAGACAAATTTGGATTTGAAACTTCAGACAACATATCATCATTTGAAGCTTCCTTCAAGTCAATCCTTACATCCGGCTGGACATCACAATTATTCAACCTCTTTGGCTGCATGTCACCTGACTCCAATTCCTCTGTGTTTAAAGTTTCAGGTTCATGATCTGTGGCACAGCCATCTAATTCTACACCATCTATAGTTTCAGGTTCGCGATTTGTGGCACAACACTCTGTTTCTACACCATCTACAGTTTCAGGTGCACAGTTTGTGGCACAACATTCTACTTCTACGCCATCTACAGTTTCAGGTGCGCAATTCGTAGTGTGATTAGTCACACGACAATCTAATTCTACAGCATCTAAAGTTTCAAATTTCTGCTTCTCAACACATAGCTCCTGTTCAGTAGCATCTACAACCCCTTGTTTGTCACTCTTTGAATCAACATTTATGGGTTTCTCAATTTCCACCATTCCATCATTCATTGCCGCAAATTGTACAGCATCTGAAGTTTCAAATTTCTGCTTCTCAACACATAGCTCCTGTTCAGTAGCATCTACAACCCCTTGTTTGTCACTCTTTGAATCAACATTTATGGGTTTCTCAATTTCCACCATTCCATCATTCATTGCCGCAAATTGTACAGCATCTGAAGTTTCAAATTTCTGCTTCTCAACACATAGCTCCGGTTCAATAGCATCTACAATCCATTGTCTGTCACACTTTGAATCAACATTCATGGGTTTCTCAATCTCCATCATTCCATCACTCATTGCAGGTAATTCTACACCATCTAAAGTTTCAAATATCTGCTTCTTTACACATCGATCTGGTTCAGTAGCATCTACAACCCATTGTCCGTCACACTTTGAATCAACATTCACAGGTTTTTCAATCTCTATCATTCCATCACTCATTGCAGCTAATTCTACAGCATCTAAAGTTTCAAATTTCTGCATCTCAACACATAGCTCCTGTTCAGTAGCATCTACAACCCATTGTCTGTCACACTTTGAAACAACATTTATGGGTTTCTCAATCTCCATCATTCCATCACTCATTGGAACTACTTCTACACCATCTAAAGTTTCACATTTCTGCTTCTCAACACATAACTCCTGTCCAGTAGCATCTGCAACCTGTTGTCTATCACACTTTGAATCAACATTTACGGGTTTCTCAATCTCCATCATTCCATCACTCATTGTCACTACTTCTACACCATCTAAAGTTTCACATTTCTGCTTCTCAATACATAGCTCCGGTTCAGTAGCATCTACAACCCGTTCTCTTTCACACTTTGAATCAACATTTACGGGTTTCTCAATTTCCATCATTCCATCACTCATCGCCACTACTTCTACACCATCTAAAGTTTCACATTTCTGCTTCTCAACACATAACTCCTGTTCAGTAGCATCTACAACCCATTGTCTATCACACTCTGAATCAACATTTATGGGTTTCTCAATCTCCATCATTCCATCACTCAATGCCACTAATTCTAAAGTTTCACATTTCTGCTTCTCAACACATAAGTCCTGTTCAGGACCACCTACAACCCGTTGTCTATCACACTTTGAATCAACATCAACCGGTTTCTCAATTTCCATCATTCCATCACTCATTACCGCGATACAAACGCCACGTTCCCCTTCCCCCATCTCAAAATACACCTTATCACAAACTCAAACCACCACACAAAAACATCCACAAACACAAACTTATTCAGAAAATGAGCAAACAATTAACTAAAAAAAACTCACCACAACTCCAAAAAAAAAAAAAAAACTTAACCACCCAAAAAAAAAAAAAAAACTAACCAATTCCAGAAAAACTTTCTTCAATTTTACCCTGCCTCCACAACTCAAAACTCAAAAATCCCAAATCTGAATATCGAAATATACAGAAAAACAACTTTTGAGAGATCTACGGATAAACACCCAAAAAAATTGAAAAAAACCCAAAAAATTAGAACACAGATCTGAGAACTCAACGCATAATTTGATTTTGATTTTTAACAATTAAAGGAAAGATTTATGGGTAGGGTTTTAATTAGGGATTTCAAATGAAGAAACGAAGAAGGATGAAGGAAATATAAATGGAAAAAACAACTGAATTTTATTTTATTTTTTGAGATTTCGCGGTATTGAAAGAGAGGAGAGAGAAAAAAAGGAGGAAAGTGAGATGAGATTTGGAAGGAACGAGAAAGGGGAAAAGATAGGGTCATGGGGAAGTTATTGTGGCACTATTTTTATATCTTTGTGTAGGGCCCATACAAAATAATCCTATGTTATTTTGCCACGTGGCAACTTCATGACTCACATTTTTCCCCTTTGGGTATTTAATTTAAATTTTGAGAAAATAGATTTTAATAGAAAAAAAATACTAACATAGGTTTTTACTATCTAAAATAGCGTTGTGTATGCAATATGAAGTTATGATTTTAAAATAGCATTTGAATAAGCGAGTTGAAATAATTTTATGTTATTTTGCTACGTGGAATTTTAATGAGTAAGTTTTTTTCCGTTTAAATATTTAATTTTTAAAATTTGAGAAAATAATTTTAAAATTTTTATAGAAAAACATAAATTTGGTTGTGTTTTTTGTACGCTATATATGAAGTTATGATTTTAAAATATTATTTGTATCCTATGTTATTTTACCATGTAGAACCTTGATGAGTCAACTTTTTCCACTGTGAATATTTAATTTAAAATTTGAGATATTAATAATTTTTTAAAATTTATAGAAAAAAAATAGTCCAGATTTTTACAAGCTTGCATTTTATGTAAGTAATATAAAAGTATGATTTCAACATAGCGTTTGAATATTTGATTTGAAATAATCCTATATTATTTTGCCACGTGGAACCTTAATGAGTAAGTTTTTTTTCCTTTCAGATATCTAATTTAAAATTTGAGAAACTAATAATTTTTAAAATATATAGAAAAATAATTCATATTTTTACAATCTAAGCTTGCGTATTATGTACGCGATGTGAAGGTATATTTCAAAATAGCATTCAATGTGATTAAAATAATCCTATGTTATTTTGCAACGTGGAACCTTGGTGTGTTAGCTTTTCCTCTTTGGATGTCTTGTTAAAAATTTGAGAAAACAATAATTTTTAAAATTTATAAGAAAAAAATAACCTAGTTTTTTGCAATCTAAGCTTGCGTTTTGTGTGCCGATATAAAGTTATGATTTTAACAGAGAGTTTGACTATGTCAATTGAAATAATTTTATGTTATTTTGACTTTTAAAACTGCTGGATACATGTATCTCCATTTTAATGATACATGTATCTCGCAGTTAAAATATAGTATAAAAAGTAATATTATAAACTATTATGAATTTTAGTAATTAGAATCTAAAGTAATAAAATTTATAGAGCTCGCCCTTAAATTAATATAAAGAGGGGAACCCTCGGTAGCCCCTTAAATTTGGCACCAATTTTCACTTAGACATCTTAAGTAGGCTTTGTTAATTTTAAACACCTCAAGTAGGGGTTCATTGTGTCATTTTGACACTTTTTCTATTTTCAAAATCATATATTAAGTGCGTACATCGAGACGCTCTTATGTGGAAAAATAAACGAATTGATATGTGACACGTGAAAATTTTATTTTATTTTTTAAGAACTCAGTTTTACTTTCTTTTTTTCTTTATTCCAGATCCCAAACCCCATGCTCTCACCTCTTTTTTCTTCTTCTTGCGTCCGAATGTACGCACTTAATATGTGATTTTGAAAATAGAAAAAGTGTCAAAATGACATAACGGATCCCTACTTGAGGTGTTTAAAATGAACAAAGTCTACTTGAGGTGTCTAAGTGAAAATTAGTACCAAGTTTAGGGGGCTACCGATGGGTTCCCCTAATATAAAACTAGCTTAATCTACCGGGATGAAAAGGATCACAAGTAATTTTTATCAATAATTTAGGAATCAGAAAAAATATAGTTATTAATCTTTTACTCATTTTCTTTTCCGTTTCATTAACAATTTTTCTCTTTTTACCATACAAAGTAGAATCATGCACTACACATTGTTAGGTATACGAACGATAAAAGATAAAAGAATAAGAGTAAATTTTAGGAATAGCAAAGATAAAAATTATATTAGCACGTTATAACATAGTTTTGTTATTTGTGCTCCATAATCGAATTATGTTTGCTATGTAGCATCTAATTTTTATAAATCGCAGTGATTAGTATAAATCAGGTGCTAATTTGTATGTGTCTATGAAAATTGTATTTCTATATGTATATGTTCTCTGTGTTAGGCTAGAGTGGCGAGCGAGATTGGGAGAGAGGGGATAGAGGCGAGCGAGAGAGGGCAGAGAGTGGAGATAAGTGAAGTATATATGTATATCGGTTAGATAATCGTATATATGTAACTACTATGTATGTGTATCAATGATTGTGTTTGTATATCTACATAAAATTTGAATTCATATACAATTGAATCGAGGTAAAACATTTGTATTTGTATGTCAAATCTCTCTCTCGCTTTATACAAACACAAATTATACGTTATATTTTGTATAATTTGTGTTTGTATAAATCGAGACAGAGAAAGACAAAAGAGAACTGGGCAGGGTAAGATTTGTATTTTGTATAATTATAAGTGTATAAGATGGAAATATATGTATTTGTGTTTGTATATACATTCTCTCTTGCTTTACACGCACAAATACAAATTATATATATATTTGTGTTTGTATAAAGAAAGAATGGCGAGGGATAGATGACTGAAAAAGAGGAGAGTGACGAGCGAGATTTCAGAGAGAGGGGAGAAAGGCAGCTGGTAAGAAGTTTGTTGCGAATTGGAATTAAATGAAACTATAGTTATAACATTTATTTTGAATTAATTAGTTTGATAAAACACAATTTTCCCAAACAACAATAATATGGTATAGCTTAAAGTTGATATAGAATCACTCAATACATGTTCGTGTGCTTCTTGTTCGCGAGAAAAAAAATAAAATTTAATTCAGAATTTATATAGAATTACACAATGCATGTTGTTGGTGAGCGTTCTACTCAAGGGAAAAGAAAGAATAGTAACAAAATTCAGTTTAAATTTGATTGTTTCTAATATATATACTAGCGACGCAAAACGTATATTGCACGTATATGACGTATTATGTAGTAGATAAATGTTCTAGAATAAAATTACTATTATTTAAATAAAAATTTTAAATACTAACTAACATTCTAATATCGGTACAATGATTTTAAAAATTAATAAATCAAATATAGCACCAGATATAATAAATATGTCTATTTATTTAATTTTATATAAATTTAAGTGACTATACATGCATATCTAAAGTCAGAAGCATATATATTACTTGAAATCAAATTAAACGACATATATATTAGCATAATACATAAACATGACATTTAACTTCGCTTGAGAGGACAATTATGTCTTCCAACTTTGAGTGTGCATAAGTAGACACTTAAACTTGTATAAAATTGAACAAGTAGATATACATGTTCTATATGGCATAATAGAGAAAATGACATAAATAGTCTCTTAGCCATAGGAGTAGGTTTAAAATGGTCCCTTAACCATATACTTAACGGATTTAGTCCTTTAACTATTCAAATAGTTATCAACTTTGGTCCCTTAACTATACACTTATTGGTTGTAGTTCCTTAACTATAAACTTACCGATTTTAGTCCTTTAAATATTCCAAAACTTACCAGGTTTGGTCTTCGTCCATCTTTTAAATACAAATAACTTAAGTTTATATTAATGGAATCCACGCCTCAAGAAATTAAATCCTTTAGCAACTTTTTCTGTTGTTTCTCTCTCTCCGCTACATTTCTTCAAATTAACCCTATGCGAAGAACCTTAACCTCAATTATTTAAAATAATATTCACGTATAAGTTATAATTTTATTCAACAGAAGATAAAATAAAGCATATTACTACTACTAATGACTTGAATATGCTAAACTATAAAAAGAAAAAATTTATTACCCGTTAAATCCAAAGTTTGTACTCCAACGACTTCACTGAACGGAATTTGTTTAATTTTTCAGAAATGGAAATTTATAAAATGGTAGATTTGCAATTTTTTTTAAAGTAGATCAATTTTATTATTCTATTCATTTTATATTACGTAAGGAAATTTGAATAAATAAAATAAGATCCGCACTGATTAGCATATTCAAGTGCGGATTCAAGTCATTAACAACAATTATATGCTTAATTTTATCCTACATTGAATAATATTATGACTTATATTTCCTCATTAATTTTATTTTGAATCGGTGACATTATTGTTCTTTTCATAAGAGTAGTTTGAAGAAAAAGAGGTGGGGATAGAGAAACAACATAAAAATGGGTTAAAAATTTAATTTCAAGAAGATTTCGGTTAATATAAGCATAAGCTATTTGTATTAAAAAATGGACAAAGATAAAACCTGAGAAGTGTTTGAATATTTAAAGGACTAAAATCGGTAAGTTTATAGTTAAGAGACTAAAACCGATAAGTGTATTGTTAAGGGACCAAAGTTGATAAGTTTTTAAATAGTTAAAGGATCAAATCCTTTAAGTGTATAGTTAAGGGAACATTTTAGACCTACTCCAATAGTTAAGGGACTCTGATATAATACATGTAGGACACAAAATTATCATGTAGAGTGTCATATATGACGAATGTGTTCAATTTGTTCAAGCTTAAGTGCCTATTTATGGATATCCAAATTTAAAAATTATAGCTACCTGTTGACGCCGAATGAAAAGTTATGTTTATGTATTCTGCGTATATATTATATATAAACAAAAATCTTTTACGCGGCGCAAAGTCATTGCTTTTACACTCCCCACCCCAACTGCCTCTTCGTCCTAAATTCACTGAAACCCCATTATTCAGCTCCACAAAATCCCCCTTTTAACTTCTTATATTTCTTATCTCTCGGAATTTTCGTTCTCCTTCAAACTTAATACTCTCTCTCAGTACAACCAAAATGGTGAGTCTTCTATTCTTTCTCCTTCTTTTTTTTTAACTTTCAAATAAGCATAATTACCTTTCTTTGTGTTGTGTTGTGTGTTGTATGATCGTTTTTGTTTTTTGGGATTTTGATATGTGATTTATCTAATTAGAGAGAAGCTATTTGGTTGTTCATCTAAATTGTGAACTTTGTAGTTTTTTTTTTTCTTTCTATATGGTGTTTAGTGTTTGCATTTGCATTGTAGGCCGATTAATTTGGATTCGCACCGCATATGGCTCATTTGGGGAAAACGGTCTGTACTGAGGATTTTTCCATATGTAGGATTGAAATTGAGATATCGTTAAGGGAGTAGCAGCAAATCCATACGCTACACCACTTCCTTTAGTGGTGACTTTTGTAGAATATTTTGAGATCAGCTGTGTGGGAGATCTTGTAGAAATTCAGGATTGATTCTATTATATATTGATTAGTTGAACATTTCTGATTCATTTTCATCTGGGTTTAGCTGAAAAAGTGAGCTGGTATATAAGGTGTTTGATAATTTGATTGATCTACTGACTTTGTTACACATCATTTAATTTCCCTTTATGGGCATGGACTTGTACTCCTTCAAACTGAATGGATGTTTGGACTTATAAAAAAATAAAACTATTTACTAGGATTTATGTCTTTTAAGATGTTGTTCCTGTAGCATTCAAGGGTGTGGCTTAGTGGTCAATGACATGGGTTGAACATCATGAGGTCTGAGGTTCAATTAGTGATTTATTTCCATATGTTCTGGCATGGTTGACAGAGTTAGGTAGCAGGTCTGGCCCGAATACCGTGGTTATCAAAAAACTGAAAAAATGTTTTCCATGTATAGTGGACCCTAGCTACCCTAGTCAACTCTATAATGAATAGGATGATTGCTTTCTTCCTACTCCTTCTAAATGATTGTGTTTTATTTTATTTTTTTTCATTTTAGAGTTAACCAGCTATTACCAGTCTGAAATAGCAATGTAGTGTACTGAAAATATTTAAGAAGATCACTTGTTTTTTTCTTTTTAGATGTCTTAGCCTGCATTTTTTCCTTGTATAACTCTGCCGAGGATTGAACATATGAAAAGAAATCACCTTGTGTTTTTCTTTTCAGTGGATTTGAACCTGAGACGTCATGGTTCTCAACCCACTTAGTTTTGTTATGATGTCTTTGTTTGCATTTGTTGCCAAAACCTTTACCCTTTCACTCTCCCCATCACCCATTTAAAAAATATTTATCTTGAAATGAAAGATCGGGGTGAGATAGGTGTTATTCTATATTCTGGATGGTGTTCAGACAGACAAAATTGCTGCTGCATAGTAATGCAATGGCCTGGTAAGTTATGAATAACATAATGAAAATGTCTCCACCACCAAACATGAGTTTTAGGATTCAATTTACCAAATTGTCGGTTAAAGGAAAAAGAAAAAAAACAGAGTAGAATTTGAATTCTACTGGTTTACGGGTGTTGATTGATCAACTAGATGCAATGGAAATTTATCTTGAAGGTCCATTCCTATTATATTCTTTAGCTCTTTTTTAATTGCATTAGAATTTTTGAGCTATAGATGCTCATGTGATCAATTATATGTGGAAATTTTGTAACATGATTGGGGGATGTGATCCTTCTTGCTATAGGCTAACGCAACATCTGGGATGGCAGTCCATGATAACTGCAAATTAATGTTCTTGGAACTGAAAACAAAAAGAACTCACTGATTTATTGTTTTCAAGATAAAAGAGAAGCAAAAACAGGTTGTGGTTGAAAAAGTTGGTGAGCCAACTCAGAGCTACGAGGACTTCGCTGAAAGTCTTCCTGTTGATGAATGCAGATATGTTGTCTACGATTTTGACTTCGTGACTGAGGAAAATTGCCAAAAAAATGATCTTTTTCATTGCATGGTATTCAAAGTGTTCCTAGGCATTTTAATGGATACGATAGAGTCACACACTAATTTTGTCTCATTTGTGGTTTTTCTCTGTTAAGGTCCCTTGACACAGCAAGTGTTGCGCCGTAATTTTCCTATCTGTAGAAAAAATTACTTTTTAAAATGTTCTAAGTATAAGACTGTTTTAGAAAAATACTTAGAAAAGAGTCGCCACTTAATTTTTTTAAGAAATTAAGAAAACTTATAATTTTCAAAAATTTAAACAGAAAAAATCATTTGAAAATACCAAAGAGGGTTCGGGGTTCAATTTACACTTCGAGAAGGGTTTAGGCATTCGAAGTGTCCGCTAACACGCGGTTGACCTGCGACTTGACTAAAAAATATTTGACTAATTATAATTTAGAAAAAAAAAATGATAATTTACAAGAAAATAAATAACACATTCTCATTTCATACATATATATATATATTTTTTTTTTTTTTAAGAAAGAGGAAACTAAATATAAAAACAACTGAATTAAGTTGCAAGTGATTAGAATGTTAGTATAACCAATTTAATCAAAATTCAAGTAATTCATTTTGAAATAGTGAGTCCAAACAATTTAATAAATTAAACATGAAAATCAACTTTAATTAATTAACTAACATTTTTGCAAAAAATGATCAAGTAGGAATGTATGTATGTATGTATATATATATATATATATATATATATATATATATATATTATCATTGTTTTTATTATTTAAAAAGGGTCTTGACTAATATTTTTTTTAAAAATTTATTTGAGAAAAAATATATTTTTACTTGAACAATTTTAAAGTGAATAAAAAAGTGATTAAGTAAAAAAGCTTAACAATATTATTTTTTAGAACCAAAGATTTAACTTAATTACGATGCATAATTTGACCGATATATTTGACTAAATAAAAAAAATCAACCAACGCAAAGAAAATAGCTCGTCTTTTAGGGGATCTAATTAAGCTAATTAATAATTAAAAAGTTAGAGTTAACAAACAATAAATAATCACAAATAAATAAATAATAGAGCAATTAAATTTGGGCCTTTTGGGCCTATATCGTCGGGATTTTTTGAACTTTTGTCCAATCCCGTTTTTGATATACACTGGCTGTATATCAGTGTATATCAACGTGTATATCAGCGTTTTTTACGCATTTCTTGCTTCCGAACACCTGTACACTGCCCAGCCCTATATTTTTCACGTTTTTGGACCTGTATATCATCATTTTCGTGGTGTATACTGCTGTATACAGCCTGCTTCTTGGGCTTTTGAACATTTATGAGCTGATTTCCAGAAATGTTAGGTCCCGAAACCTGTAACAGCTTCCTCTATGCCCTCGGACACCTATGGCTGACTCGATACTCGAAATTGGAAAAGGGAGTCCAGAGTAGACTCGGATGGAGTGAGTTCATGCAAATAAAAAAAAAAAAGATGATAAAGATTAGGATAAGGAGGAAAGTCACAACAACTCAAATTTTGAAAGTGCAAACATATGAGGGCAGAAGCATGAATTCCCGATTATGTATATGCTTTGGCTAAGACGACAAAACCTTTTGTTGCGAACTTGGTACAAAATTCTAATCATAATTAGATAAAATTTTAAATGAAATATCAACAAAGACACACCAATATTGTATTGAAGGGATATTCATCATAACAAGACTTACTTAAAATCTACTAGTGCAAATTATTTTCCGGAAAAGGCAACAACTCAAATGAAAGATTCAATCATGTGTCCATAAAAATCTTAACTCTTTCCTAACCCAAACTATCATGACAGAATCCTAAGTATCAAAACATATTACTACATAGCTTTGCTAATTAAAATGAACTCAACAAAACATTCTTTACAATATTTTCCACCCAAAATCTTCAATTAACGAAATTAAGGCGAACCGAAAAAGTGAAATAAACAAATCTTATACCTAAGACTAACAGCGGTTTAATCAGTGCATATTGTAAACTTAATTACTACAAAGAAAATATACTCTTGAAAACTAAAGCACTCACCATGAGAAATTTACTAGTACATGCAAAGAAATGCTGATATGAGATGCTTAGAAGGTTGAACCAGATCATTACGGATTCGTAATTTAAAACAAAAACGAAAGTAACACTACAGAATCTTAAACACATTCAAAGAATTTAGATGTGGGGTACGAGTAAACTTCACTAAATACCAAGAAATTATATGTCATTGAGGTCTTAATCAAACACACTTCATGAAGAAAGTCAGATTGGAAACAAAAAAAAATGCTCATCAAACTTAGGCCAAATGTACCTTGGAACCGAACATGTAGGAACTCAAACGAGACTAAAATTGTAAGAAATTTAACACAAAAATTAGGATAAGATTTAGACATAGAAAATAATTTCAATATAAATTTAGGAACACACTAATTAATCATGTAAGCTCATTCAAAATACCACAATGACAATTAAATACAATAACCATTTTGACATGAAGATACCTTATACAGAGACTAGAATGGATTACTACCCAAAAAAAAAAAATAGAAATTTATAAGGCGAGCATATTACCTCTTGTAGAGCAGCGAATTCGAGACGACGAGCAAGAGAGCAGGAAACTTCCACTTCTCCGACGGATCTACAAGGGATTCCGGCAAAGCTTCCAAAAGTGGATCTAAAAATAAATCGAATGGTTCACTACTATGCTATTCTTGCCTTTATTTTATTTCTTTTTTTTTTTTCGTTCCTCCCCCTCCAAACTAAAGAAAAATGGGTGTCTATATAGGGGAAAACTTGGGGTTAATTGGAAAGGAAAAGGATCGAACCCGGATTCGATTTTTGACCCTAAATTCAAATTTCTTCCCCAAAGGATGGGGAAAAGCTGTCAATGGAGATTTTCAACTAAAATCCCCCAAAATCCGCATGAAAGGATCGAGGGTGGGTGGTTGTGGCAGGTGGGCCGTTTTGGAGTCGTTGTTGACGCGATTTCCGTGATTTCTTACAGAGGAAGAGCGCATGTGAGGAAGATGAATGTAGGTATGGGCAGTGGGGTCGCTTCTGCTTGCTGCTTATTGGAATTGAAGGCGGTGGGTTGTTGTTTTGGGGCTGCTGTGCGTGTGTTTGGAGAAGAAGAAGTAAAGGGGTTGTTTGGAATTGTATGTTGCTGTAGGTGTTTTGTTTGGGCTGGGAATTGGGAGTGGACTGGGTCGTGGGGTTAAGGGAATTGGTGGGCTGGGAATTTGGAGAATGGGATTGAGGGAATATTAAATTGGGCCAGCTGGAAGTTGGCCCAAAATAGAAAAGGGTTGGTTTTTTTTTTTTTTAATTTAAGAAATAAGAATTGAGTTTAATTTAGATGAATTAACATTAATTAATTACCGAGCTTCTTAATCTTAACAAGATATAATAATTAATTATATTATAATAGTTAATTTAATTAGCTCTAAATTCTAACAATAATTTAAAGTAATGAAACATTTAACAAAAAATGTAAAATCTTTTGTGATGATTTTCAAATGTTTATAAAATAATGTGATTGTAAATATATATATATTTATATTATTAAAATTATTTAAAATGCTAAGCTTACTCTAAAATAACTTGAGAGTATTTTTGAATTTCATAAAATTCATTAATTTAATATTACGACTCTTACTACTAATAACGTATTTAAAATATAAAATATTTCGAGATGATTTTGAATATTCATAAAATTCATTAATTATATAAATAACTAAACAAAACATACATATTATTAAAAGTGACAAAACTATTTAAAAATAACTTGCAAACTATGTTTATTTTATTTTATTGTTGAAATTTTTATAAAACTAATTATTTTAAATTGTTAGAAATCGAAGAAGCTTGATGATTAATTTATACTGTGGAGGGTCGAAATTGGGTGTCAACAGCTGTCCCTCATTTTACTTGGGTTGATGAAAGAAATCCGAGGAAAATGAAATTGACGAATCCAATTTTGACCGACCACATCTTCATCTTTTGGGGAAAAGGATTTGGGTACGTACTTTAGGAATCATGGCCGAACCCCAGGAGTGGGTTTCCTACATGTCTCAGGCTATATGAGAATTCAAGCCACTTGTAGTTCGAGACGCTTGATTTGACGCATGATTTGAAAGAATTCAAAGTCATCCCGATACCGAATTATGAAGGGACTAGAACGCTTTGAAAATAAGATTTAAGTGCGAATGTTGGAATACAACCGAGTTTTCAACATTGACTCTGCCTACATATCCCTCACTTAGGGAATCAGGCTGCTTGTAGTTCGACTCGATCGGTTGAAAAGGAAATCTATTATGCAAGATAACCTTTGGTTCTAGAGGAGTGACAGATGAGCTGAATATGGAAAGGAGGCTTGCAACCTCTTAGCCATGAATGTGGTGCACTTCACACCCATAATTAAGAACTTACACGGACATAATTTCCAAAATCTTGGAGCATTGCCACTCAGATTAGAAAGTTGCTTCCGGTAGAGACCAAATTTTTCGGATGCGAAACTGAAACCAATAAACTTAAAGAAAAACCCACATACTTTCCGAGAAGGATGTGGTTTGATTGTGGTGAAAGTCGCTCGTCTGCTCGCGTCCTAAGAGTTTGGCACTCTTCTTTGGACTATGTCCCAGTTCGCTGCTAAGCAAAAGTTCCACGTTGTGCTGCATCCTTTTTTATGTCGTCCGCACCTGTGGTTTGTTTTGAGAATTCATCCTCTCGGATGCTCTCGACAAAGACTGAGATAAAACTCATTAGCATAAAAATGCGATTCAAATGGGGAGATAGTGTCTTTTACCGTGTTGACACTTAATTTCTCTCCTTGAGCTTTTGACGTCAACTTCATCGGGTTTGACGTACAACGAATAAAGCTTGTATATTATATTTGCAATATAATCGTCAATGCACTATTCTTTGGATGTCGAAGTAATAAAATAGGCTGATGCAATATGCTGATAGTTCTTTTGACATCGTTCTTGCAAATGAAAATAATAATGATGATTCTTCATTAGTAGGATGATGATGATCCATTAGTAGGATGATCTGATCCATTGGTAGGATAGTGCTGCTACATGACATTATGATGATGATGTTTCACCGTTAGGACAATGATGCTGATAAAAAAGATCCATCGGTAGGATAATGAGAATGGAGATCCTTCTGTAGGTTGAGGATATTCCGTTGATATAATGATGATAATGTCCCTCTGGGTGATGGTATTATTTCGTTTGATAATACTCTATGAATGACTCTTCGCGACGCATGAATTTTCTCTCCGCGATACATGAATTTTTCGCAATGCATGAATTTTTCGCGATGCATGAATTTCTTCGCAATGCATGAATTTTTCCGCAATGCATGAATTTTTCGCGATACATGAATTTTCGCGATGCATGAATTTTTCTCAATGCATAAATTTTCGCGATGCATGAATTTTCCGCAATGCATGAATTTACGCGATGCATGAATTTTCGTGATGCATGATTTTTTCTCAATGTATGAATTTTTGCGATGCATGAATTTTTCTCAATGCATGAATTTACGCGATGCATGAATTTTTCTCAATGCATGAATTTTTGCGATGCATGAAATTTTCTTAATGCATGAATTTTCGCGATGCATGAATTTTTCTCAATGCATGAATTTTTGCGATGCATGAAATTTTCTCAATGCATGAATTTTCGCGATGCATGAATTTTTCTCAATGCATGAATTTTTGCGATGCATGAAATTTTCTCAATGCATGAATTTTCGCGATGCATGAATTTTCGCGATGCATGAATTTTTCTCAATGCATGAATTTACGCGATGCATGAATTTTTTTTCAATGCATGAATTTTAACGATGCATGAAATTTTCTCAATGCATGAATTTTTTTCGCAATGCCTGAATTTTCTTAATGCATGAATTCTCGCGATGCATGAATTTTTCTCAATGCATGAAAACGATGATGATGCCTCCCGATATGGAACGAAGATGATACTTCATTGAACAACATAAGTGATCTTTCGGGTATCTTGTAATGGTGGCATTGTCTTTTTGACAATAAAATAATCCTCGGAGTATCGGTATCATCTCATTTGACGATACGATATAGATAACCTTCAAGGTAAATAGTATGATCATATCTGATAATATAATGCAGATAAATGTCTTCCAAGCATCTTGGTAGCTGGAAAATAACAATGTTGCTCTCTTTTCGTTTCTTCCATTTCTGAACATAGATTTTGCCTTGCTGTTGCTTTTTCCATGTTCGTTGAATGGAGGAATATGATGATCTTGAGGCGAACTTATAGACCTGCATCCACAGAAAATTTATTAGTTTAAAGTGAACTGATCTGTGCCGATCTTTTTGGTTGTCTGATCCTTTTCTGGTTATCTCCAATTGATTTCTCCGATCTCCCGCTTCTTGATAGTTAAGACAAGACATTTGTTACACAAAATAATTAAAACACGAAAGAAAAGTTTTAAGGAAAACAGATTTTCAAAAAGTAATGTTTGGAAAAGGTCACTGTCAAGTGTCATGTCACGTCAAGCTTAGTGAACGTCTTTGAAGTTGATGCCTCGAGGTCTATCTGATTAGTTAATGGGAAATATTCAAAGTTGTTCTAAACTGTCGATGAGCATCATCAATATTTTGATGTCATCCTCAAGATTTCTGTCCCAGTCTATTGTTTTGGCGTATTTGAGCTAGAATTTTTGAGATCTTCTCAAAAATTCTGTCCCAGTTATAATTCTCAACATGACTTCAGTCTTAACTTTGCTGGAGAGATATTCTTCTCGAGAATTTTTAAGTCCCTCTCAAAAATTTTGTCCCAGTTTCTATTGTAAAGAGAAATAGAAACCTTAAGGGAAATATAACCGAGCCCTTGTGGCGCCTACGTATTCCGTTGAGGCAGGAATCGGGTCAAACGTAGTTCCCCTTCTCGAGGATTAACAAAATAAGAAATTTAAATAAGGAATAAAGGGGTGACCGAGGCCGACATAGGCCGCTACGTATCTCATTCTCGAGAATTCAGGTCAGACGTAGTTCAAATAAAGGAAATATTTAAAAAGGAATAAAGGGGTGACCGAGGCCGACATAGGCCGCCTACGTATCTCATTCTTGAGAATTCAGGTCAGACGTAGTTCATTTACAAGGGATAAAATTCTAAACAAAGCGATTACAAGCAAATAGAGCGACTACAAAGAAATGATAGAAGTACAAACTAAAACTTCACACATAATATCTCTTGACAGCATCTGAGTTGATTGGCTTTGGCCATTCCGTTCCATCCATCTCCGACAAGATCAAAGCACCTCCAGGTAACACTTTACGAACCATGTAGGGGTCTTTGCCAATTTGGAGCAAATTTCCCTTTATATTCATCTTGGTGAGGAAAGATACGTTTGAGCACCAACTGACCAACCTCAAACGTTCTGGGTCTTACTTTTTTATGAAAAGCACGGATCATTCTCTGTCGGTAAAGTTGACCGTGACAAACAGCAACCATTCTCTTCTCATCAATTAAGGTCAACTGGTCCATCCGCTTGCGAACCCAATCAGCATCATTCAACTCAGCCTCCTGGATGATTCTCAACGAAGGTATTTCAACTTCTGCAGGTATAACTGCTTCCGTTCCATATACCAGCAAATATGGAGTGGCTCCAATTGATGTTCTGACCGTCTTTCTGTAACCCAACAGAGCATATGGTAGCATTTCATGCCAACCTCTGCGATTATCAACCATTTTCCTCAGAATTTTCTTTATATTCTTGTTGGCGGCTTCTACAGCTCCATTCATTTGGGGACGATAAGCGGTTGAGTTTCGATGAGTAATCTTGAATTGTTCACATATCTCTCTCATCAAGTGACTATTGAGATTTGCTCCATTGTCAGTAATAATGGATTCTGGCACTCCAAACCTGCATATCAAATTATTGCGAACAAAATCAGCTACAACTTTCTTAGTCACCGACTTATACGAAGCTGCTTCCACCCACTTGGTAAAGTAGTCAATGGCAACTAATATGAATCTGTGTCCATTGGAGGCGGCTGGCTCTATTGGACCAATGACGTCCATGCCCCAAGCTACAAACGGCCAAGGCGAACTCATAGCATTGAGTTTGTGAGGCGGCACCCGGATCAAATCACCATGTACTTGACATTTATGACATTTTTGCACAAACTTGCAATAATCGTGCTCTATAGTCATCCAAAAATAACCGGCTCGGAGGATCTTTCTTGCTAAAGTGAGTCCATTCATGTGAGTACCACAAACTCCCGCATGTATCTGTTCCAGAAGCTTCGCAGCTTCGCTAGCATCAACACATCTGAGAAGACTTAAATCTGGAGTCCTCCTATAAAGGATTTCCCCACTTGCAAAGAAATTTAGGGCCATACGGCGTATCGATTTCTTCTGGTTGAACGTTGCATTCTCAGGATAGGCCCCAGTCTCCAAATACTTCTTGATGTCAAAATACCAAGGCAAGCCATCTTGTTCTGCTTCGACATGTGAACAATGAACAGGCTGCTCTTTTACCTCGATATCCAAAGAATCAATATAACTTGTATCTGGATGTTTAATCATAGAGGCGATGGTGGCAAGAGCATCAGCCAACTCATTCTGTATCCTGGGAGTATGTTTAAACTCGATTCTACGGAACCTTTTACACAACTTCTGTATATACTGCACATATGGTGTGATCTTTGGGTTCTTCACAGCCCATTCCCCTTGAACCTGGTGGATTAGCAAATCTGAATCTCCAATGACCAACAATTCATGAACGTTCATATCAATTGCCATCTTCAGACCAAGGATGCAAGCTTCATACTCAGCCATGTTGTTTGTGTAGTCAAATCGGAGTTTAGCCGCCGTAGGATAGTGCTGACCGGTTTCTGATACAAAAACCGCTCCAATACCTTTCCCTTGGTGATTCGCCGCTCCATCAAAAAATACCCTCCAACCAGGGTATGCTTCAGAGATATCTTCACCCACAAATGCAATCTCTTCATCGGGAAAATATGTTCTGAGTGGTTCATAATCTTCGTCAACTGGATTTTCTGCAAGATGATCAGCTAAGGCCTGTGCTTTTATCGCCTTTTGGGTCACATACACAATGTCAAATTCACTCAAAAGCATTTGCCATTTAGCCAACTTTCCGGTAGGCATTGCTTTCTGGAAAATATATTTCAACGGGTCCATCCTGAAAATGAGATATGTGGTATAAGAAGATAAATAATGTCTCAACTTCTGCGCAATCCAAGTCAAAGCACAACAAGTTCTTTCCAGAAGCGTATAACGAGCTTCATACGGAGTGAATTTCTTGCTCAAATAATAAATAGCTCGTTCCTTCTTCCCAGTTTCATCATGTTGGCCAAGCACGCATCCAAATGCGCTATACGAGACAGATAAATATAACAATAATGGACTGCCCTCTCGTGGAGGAACCAACACTGGTGGGTTGGACAAATAGTTTTTGATAGCGTCAAAAGCCGTCTGACATTCTCCAGTCCATTTGGTCAAAGCATCTTTTTTCAACAACTTGAAGATTGACTCACACACCACAGTGGACTGAGCAATAAATCGACTGATATAGTTTAACCTTCCCAAAAAACTCATCATCTCTTTCTTGGTCTTCGGAGGAGGTAATTCCTGGATTACTTTAATTTTGGAAGGATCAAGCTCAATGCCCCTCCTACTGACTATAAATCCCAACAGCTTGCCGGCTGGCACTCCAAAAGCACATTTGGCAGGGTTTAACTTCAAGTTGTACCGACGCAGGCGATCACAGAACTTTCTTAAGTGAGCCAAGTGATTCGAACTCTCGCGGGATTTGATTATGACGTCATCTATATACACCTCGATCTCTTTATGAATCATATCATGAAAGATAGTTGTCATAGCCCTCATATAAGTAGCACCTGCGTTTTTTAGACCAAAAGGCATCACTCGATAATGATATACACCCCAGGGTGTAATGAAAGCTGTCTTTTCCGCATCTTCTTCATCCATCAGGATTTGATGATAGCCCGCATAACAATCCACAAATGACTGCATCTCATGTTTAGCACAATTATCGATGAGAATGTGAATGTTTGGTAATGGAAAATTATCTTTTGGGCTAGCTTTGTTGAGATCTCTGTAGTCAACACAAATCCTGATCTTTTCGTCTTTCTTTGCAACCGGAACAACATTGGCTAACCAAGTTGGATATTGCGTCACTTCCACTACCTGAGACTCGATCTGCTTGGTAATCTCTTCTTTGATCTTTAAACTCAACTCCGGCTTGAACTTTCGAGTCTTCTGTTTCACTGGACTGAAGTCTGGATTAATTGGCAATTTGTGAGACACCATATTCGTACTTAGCCCTGTTATATCTTTGTAAGACCAGGCAAATACATCAATGTAATCTCTGAGCAAATGAACCAGGTCTTTCCCTTGAGCATCAGTTAGATGGACACTGATTCTGACTTCCTTGATACATTCTTCATCTCCGAGATTCACAGTTTCAGTTTCTTCAAGATTTGGCTTGTGTTGATTTTCAAATTGTCGAAATTCTTCAGCTATATGTACTGGTACCTCATTTTCTTCTTCGTGTTCTTCGCATTCATCATCACCTACTTCATTTCGTTCATTCGGCTCATGAGATGATATGACATTGGCAGGTTTTAAATTAATATTACTGAAATCATAAACGAACAAAATTAGGAAAGTAAAATATAAACATATAACTCAACAAATTTTGATAAAAAGAGGCTTTCATTTAAGTTAAAATACAAACACAACTTTGGCCGTGGCCAAGGGTTTAAAATATCACAAGAAGATTTGAAGCTTCAAATAAGCAAAACTCGGGCCTCTTCCGGACTACCACCGATTTAAAAAAGACAAACAAAAGCACATGTCCTTTCTACCCAGAAGAGCGGGAAATCAGGATTGGTGTGGAGGTCCAATTTCGCGACTGCTCCGCCGGTTCCGCATCACGGATGCCTGATGTCCCAGCCTCTTCTTCAACGACCGCATCAATCTCCTTAAAAAGGCCGCAGATTCCTTTCACGAGACCATCATCATCGACATATTCTTGCACCGGAAATGACTGGTACAGATGAGGGATTGGCCTGGATAATGCTTGATCTATATTCTTGTTCTTTATCTCTGCTTCATCACCTGTGGGGACATATCCCAAACCAAACTTTGCTTCTTTGACAGGAATTTGGATAGGCTCGACAATTCCTTGAAGGTGTTTCCCCAATCCGAAACCCGATTCGAAACCACTCCGGAGCATCACAGCAGCAATCATCTTGTACACAGAAGGCATAGGGGACTGTGAAGCTATGTCATCAACGGTGGCATTTACCAGCTCCACCGTGTAAAAATCGCAACCTCGAGAGACATAATCAACGATTGGCGCATACCCATCGACATGGCTCCCTTCACCATAGATGACCAATTCCTGGTCCTTCCAAACAAACTTCATCAGTTGGTGCAGGGTAGACGGCACAGCTCCCGCCATGTGGATAAATGGTCTTCCCAAAAGCAAATTGTAACTGGTGTTGATATCCAACACCTGAAACTCTACCTGAAATTCCGCGGGACCTATTTGAACATCCAAGTTTACCGCCCCCAAGGTGTCTCTTTGCACTCCATCAAAAGCCCTCACATTGACTTGGTTCTGGTGACACTTTCCCAAGTCAAACTTCAGCTGCCTCAGAGTCGAAAGTGGGCAAATATTAAGACCGGACCCGTCATTGATCCGATTTATTATCTTTTCTCGACACATAATGGTGACATGCAAAGCTTTGTTGTGCATCTTCCCTTCAAAGGGCAGCTCTTCGTCACAGAAACTTATTCGGTGTCCTCGAATAACCCGGTTTATCATGGCAGCCAGGTTATCACTGTTAGTACCCACGGGTACATAAATGTTATCCAAATCTTTTATCAAAAATTGTCTGTGCATTTGTGAACTCATCAACAAAGCCCATACAGAAATCTGAGCCGGCGTCTTCTCTAAATGCCTCATAATTGAATAATCTTTCGGCTGCATCTTCCTCCAGAACTCCTCGGCTTCAGCTTCACTAATCGGCCTTTTATATTGCTCTTTCTTCTGCGTCCCTTGGGAAAGTTCTTTTGGCGTATAGCATCTGCCGGATCTAGTCATACCCTGTGTAACAGCCGTTTCAATCACAAACTTCGATCGGACAAGAGTTTCTTGGGGCACCAAGGCAGCAACCTTCTTAGGTGTCAGAATCACGAACTCTTTCTTTTCTTTGATACTCAACGAAGCCACAGCCCTTTCCAAGTTATCAGGAGCGATCTAAACTATTGCCTTTGCTACGAACCCATCATCATCTGTCTCTATCATGTTGATAGTGACGCCTCCATGATTCGGCAAAGGATTACTATTAACATTAGGCTCGACTGTCTGGAGAGAGACCACTTTCTAGTAGATTAGATCCTGGATCTTGTGCTTTAAGTTGATACAATCCTCGGTATCATGCCCAACATTGTTGGAGTGATATGCGCACCTTTAATCAGGTCTGTAGAACTTAGAGTTGGTGTCGACCGGTTTGGGCCCCACTGGATGAATATAGCCTGCCGCGTTTAATCGCTAGAACAGCTTTGTTCGGCTTTCAACGAGTGGTGTAAAAATTCTGGCGGGCTTTTTCTCGAATCTAGGACGGGGGGGGGATCGTAATTGCCTTGTTGAGGAGGAGGCATTTGACGATAATTTGGAGTGCTTGGACGGGGGGCTTGATATCTAGGGTATACATTGGTTTGATGATTTGGTTGTGGAGCTTGGTAGTTCGGGAGAGTATTTTGGTAAAGTGGAGCTGGGGTAGTAGTTTGGTAATTTGCTTGAAGGTTGGCACAGTTGGGTGTGATATTCCGGTAGTGACGAGGTGGAGTTTGGTAGACTAGAGGGGGAATTTGATGGATAGGAGGGGAAATTTGGTAGCTGGGAGAGGTATTTTGATAACTGGGAGGAGGAGTATTTTGATAACTGAAGGGCTATGCATTTTGGTAATCGGCCTGTACATGATAGGCCGAGTATGAACTCTGTGAAGGTCGAGAACGACCATGGTATGATAAGAATTTTCTTGGGGTCTTCTTTCCCTCAAAAGATATAGCAGACATATCTTCTCTTTTCTTCTTTAACAAATCCGAAGATCCGGCCGATGCAGCAACACGGGCAATCTTTCCGGTTTTTAATCCATCTTCGATAGTCTCACCTACCTTGACTATCTCGGCGAACTTTGCTCCAACTAGCAACATGATTCTGTCATAATACTCGGGCTCTTGAACCCGCACAAATACTTCAACAATCTCTTTCTCTGTCATAGGAGGCCGAACCCTAGCTGCCTCCTTTCTCCATCTATACGCAAATTCTCTGTAGCTTTCGTTTGACTTTTGCTTCATCTTCTCCAAAGAATAACGATCAGGAACGATCTCCACATTGTAAGCGAATCGTTCAATAAAGTCTTTAGCCAAAGCATTCCAGCTAGGCCACTGGCGCGTCTCATGCGAGGTGAACCATTCCAGAGCCTCTCCGCTCAGACTTCGGCTAAAAAGACGTATCAGTAGAGCTTCGTCTCTCCCAACTCCCACGAGCTGATCACAGTATGCTCTCCAATGCGCCAAAGGGTTCCCTGTTCCTCCGAAAATGTCGAACTTTGGTACTTTGAATCCTTCCGGGAGGTCCAAGTTCGGATGAATGCATAAGTCTTCATAATTTAACCCGGCGACTTTAGAAATACACTGTAACTCCTTCATGGCTTTTCAGATTTCTTCTTTCATGTTCAACTTGGCGGCCTCTTCCTTTGACCTCCACTCTCTCTCCTGTTCTTCATAATGGTCAAGCTCAGAACCATTGGGGATTGGAATTTGGAAAACGGCCTTTTGGGGTAGGGGTGGAGCAATGGAGGGACTTTGGGCATTTGGAGTGGTTTGGTAGTTTTGGGGGAAATTTTGAGGGTTAGTATGTTGGTTTGGGTGACGGAAAGAAGTTTGTGGGTTGTTAATGTGTTGGCTTTGAGGGAGTGGGCCAGTTTGGAGGTTTGCATTCTGGGCAGGAACCGGTATTTGGAGATTGGTGTTTGGAGGAGGTGGTGGTATCTGATAGGAGGCAGAGGCAAATTGGGGGCTTTGAGTGGTTAGGTTGATAATCGATGGGTTATGAGCAGGACTGGGGGGTGGGTTTTGCTTGTTCTGTATTCGAAGGAGGAAAATGAAGTGGAGGCCTCTCATCTGCTGGAGCAAAAACTGGATTAGATGAATCTTGCCTTCGCTGCATCTCAACCCGCATCTCAGCGATCTGTTGCATCAGCTGCATAATTAACTCGTTCTGATCAGCTATGACGGGCTGAGCTACGACAACATCTGTTAAGCTAGTATCTTCAACGTTATCACCCATTATGGACTTGCCCTTCTGAGAACTTTGACCAGGGAAAGAATCTGTGGGCCCTTTTGATCTTGTAAAGTAGGGATGTTCAGCCAGCTTATCAACACAGATCAGTTCTAACTACCTGTAGAGGAAACAACTCAAAGGCAGATTTGTTAGTTTTGATTCAGGACAAATAATGCAAAATATCACATAGAAGACATATAGACACATAAGAGTTGCTTTGTTTGAAAACATGTTAACCCACGAATATTGGGGACTGACTTTTGACCAAACAGGAATTTGCTAGTATTTATTTTGGGGCTACCGACTCAGAAAGGTTAAATCGCGTTGAGCTAAGGTCTTCTCGCTGCGTCTTTCGGCATCGGTTGATCTGAATCCGATATTTTCTTGTAGAATGAAGAGGGAAAATGAAAATTTTCAAAAGATAGGGGCCGAGCCTTAAAAGGCTGCCTACGTATCTCGTAAAGAGAATTCAGGCCCTACATAGTTCGAATTCAAAGAAAATTTTCATTTTCATTCATTCATTTTTTTTATTTTTTTTTGCGATTACAAGACAAGTGAAAGACAGATAATAAAGCTCCTAAAAGATAAAATGTGTCTTCATCCAAGCCATTCTTCTTTCGATTGTCGCATTAATCACAGAGGGTAACCTCATATGCTTCGAGGGCAATTTTCATTCTCTTCTTTCCACCGTTCCTTGAAATGAGGCTTATAGACAATTTCCTCCCCTGTTTCTTCTTCAGTAACTCCAGGGTGAGTGTCTTCGGGGCCACTCTTGGCTTCTGGGTTGAGGGAAATGCCTTTTTCGTGCATCTTTTGGAGCCTCTTAGTTATATCTTTGTTGAAGACATCGTGTTTCTTCCGCATAGTGATTATCTCTTCATTTATGATAGCATATCTCGCCATCTTAGTCGCTAACTCCGCGTCTAGCACTACATTTGCTGCTTGTGCGACTGCGGTGGCGATCTCCACTTCAACTCTCCTTTCTCTGGTTTTTTGGACCTCTTGTCTGAGCCGCTGCAACTTTATCTTCAAGTCTTCCTCAGTTAACTCCATGTCGATATTTTTTCCTTTTCCCATCCTAGCTACGATTTTACCTTTCCTGAGATGTTAGAGTAACGTATTAGGCTTTGGTAGTAGGATTTTTATGTCTTACTGAGAAACTTAAGACTCGTGGAATTTTGGTCGGACGTTTTGGAGTAGTGACTTATGTTTAGCAATTTTGGACAATTTATGAAAAGGAGTAGGCTAAAATGTCCTCATTCAAAGCAACATACCACATAAGCAGTTAAAGCACACAAGCGGCTAACGCGCGTCCTAAACAAGTGAGGGGCCCTTTTGTGCCAAGGGTAGGCCTAGCGTATTTGAAAGATGTATGTGTAGAATTGAACCATTTTGTTACCCCAAAGCAAATTTCGCATATAAATGATGCTAAAAAAAAAAAAAGCGAAAATAAACGAGGAAATAAGGGACAAACAGGAAGCACAAAAAAGAAAGGCCCACGCAGGTGTCGAGAGTACCAAAATATAGGAAAGTCAAGCCCACACAGGGGCAAACAACAACAAGTACATATAGAAAAAAAAAACCCACGCAGGGGCGAAGTCCACTAAGATGTCCCCGATGGCCCTGCTTCTGATTTGCTCCTCTTGTTCTGTGCCATGAGATGTTGAAGTCTGTACTGGATCATTAGCAAGTATCCTTCGCTCCGACGACCTTTCTCTTCCCAATTTTCGTGACACATCCCACTTTTCTTATCTCCAACCCATAAATTGAGCTCTCCCAGATCGCTTCTCAAGCTTTCTAATTCTTGAGTTACGCTCTCAAGGGCATTTCTATCTTCTTCCTGTTTTTGAAGGAATTCATGGTGCATTTCCTGAGCTTCTTTTTTCACCTCCCTTAATTCTATCAAAGCTTTAGATTCTTTATCCTCCACACTGCGATAAATATTTCGAACTGGAAAGGAGATACCTTGTATATCGTCTTTCAACCATGCTTTGTAGGTTTCATCGTACCCGGCATTAAATCGATCCATGGCGATGGTTTTTTCATCTATTCGTACTGCTTTTTTCCACTCTCTCAGCATCTCTGAAGCCTCATGCACTCTATCATCCCCAAGGTCGAACACATATATACGGTAGTATGCATTTGGAGGGGTAGTTTGTCTTCTTCCAAACTGCCTTAAGACCCGGATGGGTGCATAGGGGCGGATACCTCGAATACCTGGTAGAGGAAGTACGAGTTGTCTGTGGCCCCGCACTATGACCTCTTTTGAGATGAAGCGATCGAACATCCATTGAATATCATCTTCTCTTAGCTCGGAGAAAATCTGAGCCCATCTTCCTCTAGTCTTTCTATTCCCCAAATCTGCCAAAAACAACACATCATTCAAACCCTTAAGAGAATTATTATTATCGAGGGTATGTATCTGTTGAGTCCCACGTCCCTTTGCTAAGTGGCTCAGTATCCACCATTGAAGAAGGAGATTGCAACCCTGAAAGTAGCGATGTCCTTCTTTACATCTTCCCAAAGCACGATACATGTCGGACAGGATGACAGGCGCGATGGGATAATACTTTACTTGCCCTTGGTTCAGGTGCCCATGGAAGAGAGTGTGTGCAAGCATTATTACCCGGGTGTTGATGCTGAGACTCGGGCCTTGGGGAAAAACCATAGTACCTAATAATGCGATAGTGAATGCCAAAGGTCTGATTCCGTCCCATTCTTTGAAGGTAACCCTGAACTCTTGGTTGTAATTTGTAAAAAAACTCGCATGCCCGAATCTAACATAGAGATCCATAAAAGAAATGCTAGAACCCTCGGCCCAGTGGGTGTAGTCTTTTCTTAATCCGAGCCAATTTATAATATCCTCAAGGGTAGGCTTGTTAGGGATTAAGATGTTTTCCTGTTTTCTCACCCTCCTTTCGAGCCCTGTACCGACTGTGTCTATTCCGTCCCGAATTTCTTCAATTGTCGGAGTGATTTCCATGGTTCCAAACCGAAATACCATTCTCTCGTTGTCCCAATAACCCGTGAGAACTTCGACCAGCTCGGGCCACCCAACCATGTCAATGAGTTCTGTTAGGGCCACTACATATTTGTTGAGGTCCCTTTTGTGAAACATATTAAGGTCGTTGTACCACATCTTGAGGAGAACTGGGGCTTCCACTACCATATCGAACTTTGGAAATCGATCCATACCTACAAAACAAAGCACAGTTAAGATTCCCTCCCCCCGAATAAACAACAAATGGGCTTCTACACATACATCTTTCAAATGTCAAATAATATGATATGTCGCTAGGTCATGAACCTTGGACATGTTTTTGGCGGTTTTACTAATGGACTTAATACGCCATGGGTATTAAGCCATCTTAGGCTAATGCTTAGATTTGAATTTGGTCTCGCTCTACTCTAGGTTGACTAAAATTGGTTTAGAAATGACGGTTACCCGAGTCGGACAAACAACGGGGTGAAGCTAATAAACAACGTTGGATGACTACAAGCCAACTATTCGTTCATCACTTCCAAAGAATTCAATTTGTGTATTTCTGAAGGACAGTCGTGGTAAGCCACGTAACCGCCTTTTTTCCTAATGCAATCTATTTGCCGTTTGGCGCAATCAGATGCCATGAAATGTGACAATTTATAACAAATTAAACACATTAAACACAAATAAACAATTTAACAATCAATTACAATTAGTCAAATAGTCAAATCTTATGGTTAGAACTTAATTAAGTCCCCAGCAGAGTCGCCATTTCTGTTGCGCCGTAATTTTCCTATCTGTAGAAAAAATTACTTTTTGAAATGTTCTAAGTATAAGACAGTTTTAGAAAAATACTTAGAAAAGAGTCGCCACTTAATTTTTTTAAGAAATTAAGAAAACTTATAATTTTCAAAGATTTAAACAGAAAAAATCATTTGAAAATACCAAAGAGAGTTCGGGGTTCAATTTACACTTCGAGAAGGGTTTAGGCATTCGAAGTGTCCGCTAACACGCGGTTGACCTGCGACTTGACTAAAAAATATTTGATTAATTATAATTTAGAAAAAAAAAATGATAATTTACAAGAAAATAAATAACACATTCTCATTTCATACATATATATATATATATATATTTTTATTTTTATTTTAAGAAAGAGGAAACTAAATATAAAAACAACTGAATTAAGTTGCAAGTGATTAGAATGTTAGTAAAACCAATTTAATCAAAATTCAAGTAATTCATTTTGAAATAGTGAGTCCAAACAATTTAATAAATTAAACATGAAAATCAACTTTAATTAATTAACTAACATTTTTGCAAAAAATGATCAAGTAGGAATGTATGTATGTATGTATATATATATATATATATATATATATATATATATATATATATATATATATATATATATATATATATTATCATTGTTTTTATTATTTAAAAAGGGTCTTGACTAATATTTTTTTTTAAAATTTATTTGAGAAAAAATATATTTTTACTTGAACAATTTTAAAGTGAATAAAAAAGTGATTAAGTAAAAAAGCTTAACAATATTATTTTTTAGAACCAAAGATTTAACTTAATTACGATGCATAATTTGACCGACATATTTGACTAAATAAAAAAAATCAACCAACGCAAAGAAAATAGCTCGTCTTTTAGGGGATCTAATTAAGCTAATTAATAATTAAAAAGTTAGAGTTAACAAACAATAAATAATCACAAATAAATAAATAATAGAGCAATTAAATTTGGGCCTTTTGGGCCTATATCGTCGGGATTTTTTGAACTTTTGTCCAATCCCGTTTTTGATATACACTGGCTGTATATCAGTGTATATCAACGTGTATATCAGCGTTTTTTACGCATTTCTTGCTTCCGAACACCTGTACACTGCCCAGCCCTATATTTTTCACGTTTTTGGACCTGTATATCATCATTTTCGTGGTGTATACTGCTGTATACAGCCTGCTTCTTGGGCTTTTGAACATTTATGAGCTGATTTCCAGAAATGTTAGGTCCCGAAACCTGTAACAGCTTCCTCTATGCCCTCGGACACCTATGGCTGACTCGATACTCGAAATTGGAAAAGGGAGTCCAGAGTAGACTCGGATGGAGTGAGTTCATGCAAATAAAAAAAAAAAAGATGATAAAGATTAGGATAAGGAGGAAAGTCACAACAACTCAAATTTTGAAAGTGCAAACATATGAGGGCAGAAGCATGAATTCCCGATTATGTATATGCTTTGGCTAAGACGACAAAACCTTTTGTTGCGAACTTGGTACAAAATTCTAATCATAATTAGATAAAATTTTAAATGAAATATCAACAAAGACACACCAATATTGTATTGAAGGGATATTCATCATAACAAGACTTACTTAAAATCTACTAGTGCAAATTATTTTCCGGAAAAGGCAACAACTCAAATGAAAGATTCAATCATGTGTCCATAAAAATCTTAACTCTTTCCTAACCCAAACTATCATGACAGAATCCTAAGTATCAAAACATATTACTACATAGCTTTGCTAATTAAAATGAACTCAACAAAACATTCTTTACAATATTTTCCACCCAAAATCTTCAATTAACGAAATTAAGGCGAACCGAAAAAGTGAAATAAACAAATCTTATACCTAAGACTAACAGCGGTTTAATCAGTGCATATTGTAAACTTAATTACTACAAAGAAAATATACTCTTGAAAACTAAAGCACTCACCATGAGAAATTTACTAGTACATGCAAAGAAATGCTGATATGAGATGCTTAGAAGGTTGAACCAGATCATTACGGATTCGTAATTTAAAACAAAAACGAAAGTAACACTACAGAATCTTAAACACATTCAAAGAATTTAGATGTGGGGTACGAGTAAACTTCACTAAATACCAAGAAATTATATGTCATTGAGGTCTTAATCAAACACACTTCATGAAGAAAGTCAGATTGGAAACAAAAAAAAATGCTCATCAAACTTAGGCCAAATGTACCTTGGAACCGAACATGTAGGAACTCAAACGAGACTAAAATTGTAAGAAATTTAACACAAAAATTAGGATAAGATTTAGACATAGAAAATAATTTCAATATAAATTTAGGAACACACTAATTAATCATGTAAGCTCATTCAAAATACCACAATGACAATTAAATACAATAACCATTTTGACATGAAGATACCTTATACAGAGACTAGAATGGATTACTACCCAAAAAAAAAAAAATAGAAATTTATAAGGCGAGCATATTACCTCTTGTAGAGCAGCGAATTCGAGACGACGAGCAAGAGAGCAGGAAACTTCCACTTCTCCGACGGATCTACAAGGGATTCCGGCAAAGCTTCCAAAAGTGGATCTAAAAATAAATCGAATGGTTCACTACTATGCTATTCTTGCCTTTATTTTATTTCTTTTTTTTTTTTCGTTCCTCCCCCTCCAAACTAAAGAAAAATGGGTGTCTATATAGGGGAAAACTTGGGGTTAATTGGAAAGGAAAAGGATCGAACCCGGATTCGATTTTTGACCCTAAATTCAAATTTCTTCCCCAAAGGATGGGGAAAAGCTGTCAATGGAGATTTTCAACTAAAATCCCCCAAAATCCGCATGAAAGGATCGAGGGTGGGTGGTTGTGGCAGGCGGGCCGTTTTGGAGTCGTTGTTGACGCGATTTCCGTGATTTCTTGCAGAGGAAGAGCGCATGTGAGGAAGATGAATGTAGGTATGGGCAGTGGGGTCGCTTCTGCTTGCTGCTTATTGGAATTGGAGGTGGTGGGTTGTTGTTTTGAGGCTGCTGTGCGTGTGTTTGGAGAAGAAGAAGTAAAGGGGTTGTTTGGAATTGTATGTTGCTGTAGGTGTTTTGTTTGGGCTGGGAATTGGGAGTGGACTGGGTCGTGGGGTTAAGGGAATTGGTGGGCTGGGAATTTGGAGAATGGGATTGAGGGAATATTAAATTGGGCCAGCTGGAAGTTGGCCCAAAATAGAAAAGGGTTGTTTTTTTTATTTTTTATTTAAGAAATAAGAATTGAGTTTAATTTAGATGAATTAACATTAATTAATTACCGAGCTTCTTAATCTTAACAAGATATAATAATTAATTATATTATAATAGTTAATTTAATTAGCTCTAAATTCTAACAATAATTTAAAGTAATGAAACGTTTAACAAAAAATGTAAAATCTTTTGTGATGATTTTCAAATGTTTATAAAATAATGTGATTGTAAATATATATATATATATTTATATTATTAAAATTATTTAAAATGCTAAGCTTACTCTAAAATAACTTGAGAGTATTTTTGAATTTCATAATATTCATTAATTTAATATTACGACTCTTACTACTAATAACGTATTTAAAATATAAAATATTTCGGGATGATTTTGAATATTCATAAAATTCATTAATTATATAAATAACTAAACAAAACATACATATTATTAAAAGTGACAAAACTATTTAAAAATAACTTGCAAACTATGTTTATTTTATTTTATTGTTGAAATTTTTATAAAACTAATTATTTTAAATTGTTAGAAATCGAAGAAGCTTGATGATTAATTTATACTGTGGAGGGTCGAAATTGGGTGTCAACAGCAAGAGTGAGAAGCAAGATGATTTATGCCAGTTCAAAGGACAGATTCAAGAGAGAGCTTGACGAAATTCAGATTGAGTTGTAGGCAACTAATTCAACTGAAATGGGACTTGATGTAATTAAAAGTCGTGCAAACTAGGTATGGATGATTAGATATCAGATAGACCTGTAAAAGGGAGAATCTTGATGCAATCATCTTAATTAAACTGTTCATAGCTTGTAGGACAAAAAATTGGCTAGAGATGATATCAGTACCAAGCATTAAATTTTGATTCTTGAACGAGCTTTGTGGTGGTCTAATATAAGATGTGTTTTATTTTATTAGAAATCATTCATCTGAGTGTTTAATTTTTTGCTTGATTCTACGAGCTACCCATATGTATTTGTTGTGAAGGATCGGACACGTTAAAATTGCTTTTGAAGTTTGATAGATATCTTAGCTTAAGATTTTGGTTTTGGAGTTTGAGGAAATGTTAATAAACAATTGAAGATTTCACATTTAGAGAGTGCTTCCTCAAACTATGGATCATATTATAAGAATAGTTGCAGTTCAATGGGATACTCTATTCTTTTATCTAATAAATTGTAGAAGCCATTTCTTTTTGATGCCCTTGTATTGACTTATTCTTCAGATTGTTGATAGATTGATGACAGTATGTAATGACGGAAACAATACATTGTATTCATCAATATTACAAATAGCTTACTTTGGAGCCCCAACTAATTTGTATTTAGGTCAAGTAATACCATTCGGGTAAGGTACTAGCAACTATGCTGAAGTTGCCGCTTCCTTGTTTGGGATCAACTTGTGTATCGAAAATGGGTACAATTTGATCATAGGCAAGACTCCTCATTCAAAATTGTATCAAAATATAACTGGAATCTGCCTTGGAGAATCGAGAATCCTATGAAAAAGATTAACGTTTTGGCGGATTCCAATCATATTATAACCAGACATTGCTTTAGAGAAGCTAATAAGGTCGCGGACAAACTTGCTTCTTACGATCACAAATTACCTAAAGTGTAGATATACACTAATTTTCGTACTTTGCTCAAATTCTAATAAAGGGCAGACTAGTCCTGTCACAATCCGAACCAATGCCGGATGCGTCACAATATACCGTGAAGCCCTCGCCCTCAACTGGAAAAGTCAATATAGGAGCGGTAGTAAGCAACTCCTTGAGCTTTCGAAAGTTCATCTCACACTCCTTTGACCATATGAAGGGTACATCCTGGCGAGTCAACCAAGTCAAAGGGCTTGCAATAGTAGAAAAGCCCTCAACAAAGCGTCTGTAGTAACTCGCTAACCCAACGAAGCTACGAACCTCAGTAACAGAAGTGGGCCTATCCCCATCACGAATAGACTCAATCTTCGCCGGATCAACCCTAATACCCTCCTTGGACATCACGTGCCCCAAGAATACCATAGACTCAAGTCAAAACTCGCATTTTGAGAACTTGGCATAATACCGCTGATCTTTCAAAGTCTAGAGCACTATCCTAAAATGCTGCTCATGCTCACTCCGGCTTCGCGAGTATACCAGTATGCTATCAATGAAGACGATAACAAATGAGTCAAGGTATGACTTGAACACACGTGTCATCAAGTCCATGAAGGTGGCAGGGGTATTAGTCAACCCAAAAGACATCACAAGAAACTCATAGTAGCTGTAACGAGTCCTAAATGCGGTCTTAGGGATTCCATTGTCCTAATCATCAGCTGATGGTACCCGGACCTCAAATCAATCTTAGAAAACATGGTGGCACCCTGAAGCTGGTCAAATAAGTCATCAATACGAGGCATGGGGTAACGGTTCTTCATCGTCACCTTATTCAGCTGCCTGTAGTTAATGCACATCCTCACAGTCCCATTCTTTTTCTTCACAAACAGAACAGAAGCACCTCAAGTCAGCACACTTCGTCCCTGTTCATACTACTTTCAGTGCCGAGAGGTTAGCTTGTATCTACATTAGGGAGGTGGTTCGTATTCATGGCATGCTTATTTCTATCATTTCAGATCGGGGTTCATAGTTCACTTCCAATTTTTGAAGGTCTTTTGAGGAGGAGTTGGGCACCCGTGTCCACCTTAGTACAACTTTTCATCCACATACGGATGGCCAGTCGGAGTGTACTATTTAGGTCCTTGAGGACATATTGCGGGCATGTGTTATGGATTTTGGAGGTTAGTGGGACCAGTTCTTGCCTTTGGTGGAGTTTGCATAAAACAACAACCACCACTCTAGTATTCAGATGGCCTCGTTCGAGGCCTTATATGGTAGGCGTTGTCGCTCTCCAGTTAGTTGGTTTGAGTCTACAAAGCCTAAGCCGCGTGGTACAGATTTGCTTCAACAGGCCTTGGATCAGGTAAGGGTGATTCAGGATAGGTTCAGAATGGCTCAGAGTAGACATCAGGGTTACGCGGATCACAGGCATCGGTCGGATAAAAATAAAATAAATATGCTACCCTACTAAATTCAACATTCCAGACTCAACGGCACAGTCGAAATTTCCATCAGAGGTTATCTCGATAAAAAGTGGGTCCCACTTCCAAAGGCCATTTTTAGTAAAACACCACCGAGGGGCTCGTAATGAGTCTGGAGGCCTCATGAGTCGAACGAAAGGTTGTTCTAGACTAAACTCGACATTCCGGGGATAATCGTCGGAGACTTTGAAGTATTTAACCAAAGTTGAAATTTGGTGCAACTCTTTAGCGACCAGATTTTGGGCTTTTAACGACTTTATTTGTGGACTTTTTGGCGACCAGTGTCGCCCTTATAAAACCCCAACTTAGCTTTGTTCCTCATTTTAAAAGTGCAATACCTTGAGTTATAAAAGTCCGATTTGGGCAATTCAAGAGGCTAACTTGAGTGACTTTTCGAGGAGAACGCGTTAGCGTGGTTATATTTCGTATTTAAAGCTTTGTTGGAGGTAAAAAGTTGTGTTTTAGCTGCTGCCATAACTCATTTTCGAGCTCAATTTTTGGGAAATTTTAGAAGATGATTTCTTAGTCATTTTAGGTCTGAATTTGATGATTCAAGAACCTAGATTGTGGGGTTTTTCATGAGGGTCGTCATGGTGTGATTGGTTTCAGCATCTGGACCCTTGTTTATGGTATTTTCTCATAAATAACTGCTATTTTTATTGTTCCTTTTTAGTGTAACTTTGAGTTTTTTGTTGCATGTTTGTGTTGGACTGTTTCGATCCCCGAATTGTGTTCCAATTTGGAACACAAGTTTGGGGAGGTGTTTAGGACCTATTTTTGGGATTAATTCTGGAATTTCCAGCGCAGGTCCGACTTTTCCCATTTTGACCTCGAAATTGGTCCATCTCCGTTTCTTGCGATTTTAGTGTTTAAACGATCGTACTAATGTTGTGACTCTATTTTTGATAGTGTGTCAGTGTTTAAAGGTCGTTCGAAAGGGGAAACCTCTCGAGGAGTGATTTTGGAGCGTGCGTGGTCGGCCTACAGGTAGGCTACAACTTCTCTTTCTTAGATTGAGCTCGAGAGTGTGAATGCATGTTGATTAGTTGGGATTTGGGTTGGTAGTTATTGTATAATGCATAGCTATTTAGAAATCATGTTTCGGCCTCTTTCGGGATTTATCGGGTAACAGTGAGCATGCTTGCTGTTACTAATGGACCCTCCTTGCTATATGGAGTGCTTGTATGCTTGATTATTATTTATCTGTAGCATGTTGGACCTTAGTTTAGGTTTGACTAGTGCTTGCCTTAAAAATACATTATTCGGAACCGATAGGCCTTGGTTTTACCCCGATGTCTCTCAGCCGGCTTAAATCCCAGGAGACTGGTGTAGCAGACTAGAGTGTGATAGTTTGGGCCTTAGCTAGGCGATATGCTTACTCCGAAGATAGTTGTCCTTATTTCCCCGACGTTACGACTTCACGAGTTACGTCGGCGACACTATTTTTGCTTCACGATTTGAATTTGGTTTTCAATTCAGTTCCAAGGACTTACATTGATTGGTTAAGTGTGGATGGCATTCCATGGACATTTATAGATCATCCGATTTAAGGTCTGACCTCTATCGTCCAGATACTTAGAGCATCCGGTTTAAGGTCCGACCTCTATCTCCAGATACTTATATAGAGCATTTGATTAGAGGTTCGACCTCAATTACTTGATACTTGTGATTGGTTATTTGGGTACTTTTACGTAAGCATCCGTTTTGAGGTCCGACCTTCTACTGTCAGATTCTTCTATTGGGGTTGAGGTTCTGGTTCGATGTTCTCCGTTCTTGGGTTCTCATATGCAATCTTTAGTTATAGTTATTATGTGTACTCATCGAGCTTATGGGAGTCCATTCGGGTTTTTAATTAAACTTGCGCATGAGTGTAACTTTTGGGCTTATGGGGGTCTAGTTAGGTGTAGTTAGCGTATAAATTACTTTAGTTAGTTCTTTCTACACTCGTGTACATTTCATTGTTACTTAGATTTTCGTTCTTGACCTCTGTTTGTGTTATTCCTTCTTTTCATATTGCCTTTACTTTTCAAGTTCTGTCGGCCTATGATGCCTACTGAGTGCCTGTTGTTTTGGTACTCATGCTAAGCTCTGCATCTGTTTCGTGATGTAGGTCTAAGCACCAGTGGCCAGCGTTAATCTAGTTTGGAGTAGTCTGATTCGGAGACGGGGGTGAGCATACGGCATTTTGTACTATTTCAGTCTCCATCTGTATATATAGACTTGTCTTTTGCCTTTCGAGACAGTCGAGTCTCTGTGATCCACTTTTGGGACTTGTACTCTTTTGTTAGTAGCTCTGTACTAGTGACTTTCAGGTTCTGGGAGGGATCTTTATTTGTTTATATGTTTTGGTTTGCGTCCGCCTGTTTTATTGTTATATTAAATTTTGCTTACTCTTATTTAGTTTCTGCTCTCACACCTATTACTTGTTGTCCCGGGTTACGAGTTGGCTAACATACTGGTGGATTTATAGTAGGTGCCACCATGACTCAAGAAATTGGGTTGTGACAAGTCCTTGTTAATCAAATCTAAACTTTCAAAGATGACAACAAAATCATGACTCGTTCGAAAAAAAAGAAGAAAGGTGAGGCTAGTATGCTAGTGTTTGACGATAAATTTTTAAAAATAAATTTGGGTGAAGTTTGGATTGAAGTCTTAATTATTATTTTTTTGAAAAACATAAAGACTATTACTCATAAGTTCTAAAACAATAAAAAATATACAATCATACCAAACAAACATACTTGTTAATATGAAATTATGCTAAATCTTAATTGATGGCGCTCATTATCATTAGTTTAACACAAAATTATCATTTTCATAATGAACTAGATAATATATTTCTAAAAGGGAAAAGGGCTTGATATACCCCTCAACTTTATCATTTAGAGCTGATATGCCCCTCGTTATGAAAGTGACTCATATATATCCTTACAGTTATACAAACGGCTCACATATGCCCCTATCGTTACAAAATGAGCTCACATATACCCTTCATTTAACGAAAGTGAAAAGGTTAGTTTTAAATTTATATTTTTGACTTTTAATTTTCTTAAAAATTATTTAGGGGTATATATGATTCTTCTAGCAAAATTCAAGGTATATTTTAACTCTTTTTCATACATAAATTATTTTTTGACTTCTTTTATTATAATTATTTGAGTTTCTTATTCTTATTTTATTTTTTTCTTTCATTCCTTAGTGTAAAGAAAAAAATTTAAAACTATTTTTTGTGGCTATATTATAATTTAAAACTATTTTTTTTTTGTCTATATTGTAATTTAATATTTGTATTTGAAGAAAAAAATTTGGTCATCTATAATAAGTTTTACAAGAATATTAGTGAAACATAAATAAATTTGACCATCAAAATAATAAATCTGAATTAGTCATTGAAACAAAAAAAAGTTAAAAAAAAAATATATGTTTGAGGAGGATTAAATATACTCATGTGGATTATATTTTTTTAAAAAAATAATAAAAAATCTGATTTTTTTTTTCATTTTTGTTAGAGGAAAAGGGTATATGTGAGTCATTTATATATAAGTAGGGGTATATATGAGCCACTTTCATAGTGATGAGTATATCAGCTCTAAATGACAAAGTTAAGGAGTATATCAGATCATTTTCCCTTCCTAAAATTATAACACGATATATTAATAAAAATTGATAGCACAATTACTAGCTACTACAATTTGTCAAATTACAATGGGAAAAGGGTCTGAAAAATACTCCAAATTTGGCTGAAATTGTTGTTACGATACCAAACTTTATGAAGGACTTTTCACCCCCTGCACTATTTAATAGTGTATTTTAAAGGTATATATGTGCCCCGTGAACACATTACTATTTATAATGATGCAATATTTATGATGTCCACGTGGACACATATATACTTTTAAAATACAATATTAAATAGTGCAGGGGTAAAAGGTCTTTTTCAAAGTTCGGTATTGTTACAACAGTTTCGGTCAAAGTTCGGATATATTTTAGACATTTTTCCCAATTACACTTAGTTACAAAGATTCATCAGTGTAAAAAAAAAAAAAGGGTAGGAGATGAAAGACCTCGTATATTGACAATAATTTACAAATCTGAAGAAATATTCATACATTGTAAGCAGTGGCAGAGCCATCATTTATGTAAAGCGGGTTAAAAGTATTAAAAAGAAAACACGGAAAATGAAGATATTAATTTTAACTTGCTAAATTTAACTTGCATTGTCATGCCGCGTTTAGCTTCTTCCTACTTTTACCTTGCTCCATTAAGTCTTCTTAAAATTTTCGTGGCTTTTTTCTTTAATTTTGCAATATTCTACTATATTTTGAGTTTTTAAAAATTATAATATAGTACCCATTCAATCATGTGTTACTTTGTTTGAAAATCATTAAGATTCTTTCAAAAGATTTAAGGATTTAGTTATTAGTATTATAATGCATATTCAGAAGATACATAAATGTCGGTCATAGCCAGTATGCTTGGATTATTACAAAAAAATATAATTAGTAAAATAAGGGTCTTCTTAGTCAATAGGCTTGCATTTCAAGAATAACCATTGCATTCATAGCCTCTTTATCTCTACTTTGAGTTGTCTCTACTTCAGCACGTTCTTGAGCTTCATGCCTTTGTTTCAAGCACCCTCCAAGCCACCAAGGTAGTGACTTGATGACAAGTCTACGAATTTCTTAGCTCGATTTCTTGCGTAAGGTTTTAATGAAACTTAGCTTGCATCATTAAATACAAATATTTTTTTTCTCATGTATTCATTCCATGTATTTGACAGAATACAATTGAATGAACTGTATGTCTTTGCTATGGAGAAGTATCAGTCTATCAAATCCAATCCCAGATCGTATGAGATAAAATTACGAGAGGGAGATGTATCAAACAGAATCCCAACCAATCATTACTTGTATCAATTATTGTTTTTTCAATCTTGTATGAGTTAATTATTTGTTTTTGCCATGGAGTCTCATTGTTCGATACAATCTAAGGGTAAAAATAGAGTGATGCAATCCATGAGCAGGAAAAAACATGCAGGATAGAGAGAGAAATTGAGTTAGGGGAGCGAGAGAGGAAGAGATGAGATGTGACAAACGTGAGCGAGAGATGAGAGATAAGAGAGATTTACTATAAAATTCTAAGTATAGCTGTTTGGTAATATTTTAAAATTATAGTTATTATATTTACTTGATTAAGTAATTTTCCCTTAAAAAATTAATATGAGAGCACTTTTCCAAAATTGGAATCCAACCCCAAATTCCAATTTCTAAGAGACCAAGAGGTAAGAAAAAACCGGGTTAATTGAACCGGAGCTGACATATACACTATACCCGGTCTTAATAAAACTACCAAAAACTATAAACCCCAACATCTCATCCCTTTAACTTGTTCTTCTTCTTCTTCTGCTTCGCAGGTTTTAGGGCAAAACGATACAGCGGCCGATTAAATAGATCGAAATCCAGGTATATATTAATTTCTCTAATGTTTTCATAATTTTGTATAGCAATGTTGCTAGTTTTCACATGTTTTTCTATTTTTTCGCCCTTTTTAATGATTATTTTTGTTTATAATTGGTGGTTTTGGCATATAGAACTCTCTATACGGGTATGTGCATTAACATGCATATAATGCAGTTGGATCAGTAATTTTTGGATTTTTTCTTGAATATTTTGCGTTGAGTTTGTGCTGTAAATTTTCAGATTTGAAGTTGAATTTTCATCTTAGTTTATTAGTAATAATGATCTTTTTCACATTATTTCGTTGTTATTATTGCTCTTATTTTTGTATTCCATCTTTCAGACGGCTTTGATATGCTGTATTTTAAGCATATCATAATTTGTTTTGAAAATGCATTATGTTATTTACTAGTTTGGACCACAAATTGAGGCGTAGTTGATTATTAAATATTGTTCATCTGGATAGTTGTGTGAGGATTGAGATCGTATTGTCTTGCAGAAAGTTTTTTTTTCTTTTTACTCTTCCGGTTTGTAAAATTGGAGGTGGAAAGAAAATAATTGTTGTTCTTCTTCTACATTGTTGTTCTAAACTTCTTAGTTTTCTGTAACTTTGCAAAATCTGTGGTGCCTTCAGTTTTTTCACCCAGTGAAAGATTCCAAGGAACTCATTTATGTTTCAAAACAATGAGTGTTGCTATTTGTTTTAAGCAAAAAAGACTATAATTCCTGCTTTTTCTTTGGCTCATTGTATAGGATTATTTTTAGCAATTCCTTGGCACATGATTCAAGTATTTTATGGTCATATTGTTATTATTTGTAGTTGGAAGATTTTGTCTAATTTTCTATCATCTAACTACTATCTTCAGGTGAAAGTTTGAGCTTTCTAGATCCTCACAATGGCGACTTTTGCCAAACCTGAGAGTGCTTTGAAGCGAGCTGAAGGTTAGTTGTTTCTGTCATCGTCTTTTTTTGGGTGGGTGGGTTAGTGGGGGTGGGGGATGGAGCATTTAGTACACTTAAGTGTCTTAAATGTTTTGTATTATACAAGCACAGATTATGTCTTTAGGTTTGCCTTATTGGTTGTATTGGGCAATCAAAAGCACTCACTTGTTCTCTTTAATCATTCCTGAGCTTTATTTTCTGATGCAGAGCTGATTAATGTTGGACAAAAGCAAGAAGCCTTGCAAGCACTTCATGATCTTATTACATCAAGGAGGTATAGAGCATGGACAAAGACACATGAGAGAATAATGTTCAAGTATGTAGAGTTATGTGTTGACATGAGAAGGGGGAGGTTTGCCAAGGATGGCCTAATTCAATATCGTAGTGTCTGTCAACAAGTGAACATTAGTTCACTGGAGGAGGTGATAAAACATTTCATGCATTTAGCCACTGAGCGAGCTGAACTGGCTCGCAGTCAAGCACAGGCCTTAGAGGAAGCTCTGAATGTGGAAGACTTAGAAGCTGATAAAAGACCTGAAGATCTGATGTTGAGTTATGTTAGTGGGGAGAAAGGTAAAGATAGATCTGATCGTGAACTGGTCACACCCTGGTTTAAGTTCTTGTGGGAGACATATAGAACTGTTCTAGAGATCTTGCGCAATAACTCAAAGTTGGAGGCTCTGTATGCTGTAAGTACCCCTACCCCTCTCCATTTCTTTCTTTCTTTATTTGTTATTCTCCTTTTCTTCTAGGATTTTGGAGTCAACCTCATACTGTGTTTATGTCGGCACATGAGGGATTTGGTTATCCTAGCTTTTCAGTATCTTGTTTAGATTGTAAGTTACTGAGCAAGTTGTTTCAATGTTAGTAAAAACCATTGTGTTGTCGCTTAAAGTGATAAATCGATACAAAGAAAGGCGCTTCATAGAAGTATGTGCTTCAAACAATAATGTGCATAGTGATTCAAACAAGAAATGACGATTCTTTGAATCTCAACTCAAGAGTTGGATCATTATTGCACTGTTGTACATTGAATGTTGAGATTAGTTGTTTTGATTGCAATTTGATTATTAATGGTGCTAAATTCATACATGTTATATAATTTTCTCGAAACTGTGCGCTTCACTTCTTTGCTTGTATTTTCGCATCAAACACCATGGACCTTTGTCTCTGTTAGAGTTTGTTGGTTGTTTATCCTTTCTTTTTCTTGTTTACTTTTGAGTCAGTAGTCCCTTTTTTTTTTTGAAACATTACTTTTGAGTCAGTAGTCTGCATGCACTATGATGTTACTTGCTTCTTGTGATAAAAACAGTCCTTATTCATTTACTACTGATTGCATTGACTTATCTTGATGTGATGGGCTTCTATCTGACAACATAAATTGTTTAATCAGAAAGCTGTTTCTCTGGTATTATCTGTGCTTTTTTGCTTAAAATCATAGGATGGGATCTTGTTTGCAACTTAAACGTTACATCTAAATCCGGTTTGTCCTGTGTGCCATTTGAGGTTGCTGCATCGTTGTTGAGTGTTGACAATAATTTCTATATTCGTACCAAGTGGATTTTAAGAATATATTTTGTTGGTGCAACAAATGAAATTGAATATAGCTCTCTTGATATGCTCAGATGACGGCGCACCGTGCCTTTCAGTTCTGTAAGCAGTACAAACGTACAACAGAGTTACGTCGACTTTGTGAAATCATACGGAATCATCTGGCAAATCTTAACAAGTTTAGAGACCAGAGGGACCGTCCGGATCTGTCGGCTCCAGAAAGCCTACAGTTGTATCTGGACACAAGAATTGAGCAACTCAAAGTTTCAACAGAACTTGGACTTTGGCAGGTTTCTATTAGTTTCTCTGATATCATATACAATATTCGCATAGGAGAGGCGTAGAATTTTTATACACTTGCAAGGGCCTTTTGAGATTGCTTTGAGGTGCATGAATTTGATTGTCACCTTTTTATTTGGACATTATGCAGGAAGCCTTTCGTTCTATTGAAGACATATATGGATTAATGTGCATGGTCAAGAAAACTCCTAAACCATCATTGATGGTTGTGTACTATGGCAAGCTAACAGAAATATTCTGGATGTCATCAAATCATCTTTATCATGCTTATGCATGGCTCAAACTCTTTTTTCTTCAGAAAAGTTTCAATAAGAACTTAAGCCAGAAGGATTTGCAGTTAATTGCATCATCTGTTGTTCTAGCTGCACTGTCTGTGTCTCCTTATGATAAGTTATATGGTGCATCCCATCTGGAGCTTGAAAATGAGAAGGAGAGGAGTTTGAGGGTGGCCAATCTCATTGGCTTTGATGTTGAACCCAGATCAGAGAAGAAAGAAGTGGTAACTTTTTTTATTTTATAAATAGAGAGGCAGTAGATCAATGTTGGTTTCTTATATAACATTTGTCTTGATTTTAGTTTCTCACCTTTGTTTCCTTTTTGCTTTCTCCTTTTCAGCTTTCCCGGTCATCAATACTCTCAGAATTGGTAAGCTAATCCCAAAATAAATTCTTTTATATTCTTGCACATTGGTGTCGTTTTGAATTTAATATATAAAATGATATACCCCTCAAATTCCTTTTTTTCTTTTTTCTTTTTTGTGTGTGTGATGTTAAATTACTGTGTGTATTTGTACAGATGAGGCTCGTGTCATACTGTTTGATTGCTCTTCCACTTTTTAATTCTTTAATTGTCTTGCAGTTCCAGTTGTCTTTTCTTAATTTCTTTTCACGGATATAGGTGTCCAGAGGTGTGATGGTCTGTGTCACCCAAGAAGTAAAAGATCTTTATCATCTGTTGGAACGTGAGTTCCTTCCTCTGGATCTGGCACTGAAAGTGCAACCCTTATTGAACAAAATATTGAAGCTTGGGGGTAAGCTATCTTCGGCTGCTTCAGTTCCTGAAGTGCAACTGTCCCAGTATGTTCCAGCCTTGGAAAAGCTTGCAACTCTGAGGTTGCTCCAGCAGGTTCTCGTGTTTAACTTTAGAGTCCTTTGTTATTTGACATTTTGTCTTACATTTTAACTAACTTACAGTGTGGTTATTTTGCTTCTTTTTATGTTTGCAGGTATCTCAGGTGTACCAGACAATCCAGATTGGTAACCTGTCTAAGATGATTCCATTCTTTGACTTGGCTGCTATTGAGAAGATTTCTGTAGATGCTGTTAGACATAATTTTGTAGCCATTAAAGTTGATCACCTTAGTGGTTCTGTCTTATTCGGTAAACAGGTACAATTGTGTTCAGTGGATGTTCCTCTTCTCTGTGCTCTTACGTTGGTTGTGAGATATCCTGTCCGCCTGACCATTATCTGTGCTGAGCTACATGATTTCTTCTCCCTATTTGAATAACACCATTGGCTTAGTTCACTACCAAGATTTTTCCTTGTTTTTTTTCTAACAGTTCTGGTAAGTTACATCTTCTACGTCTTGCTACATATGAACAAAAAAACTTGGGAGAATGTAACGGTATATCTAGGGATCAAATTGTTGGGCTTTATCTTAAGTTTTTGCTATGTAAATGAGTGGGCGTCTGTCAAACACTCAAGCTAGCACCATATCTTGCTTGCAAGATCAAATATGGGCTGGATGGTGTAGGAGAGTTCTTGGAAGTTGTTTGACTTTTGATGTAGAATTTTTACAGCATAGCACTTTGTGCTACTTCTGGATTTTGGGACACGGGGATGTGGCGTCAAGTGAGAAGTTCCTTCTGTTCTTTGTTAAGTTTAGCCTTATACCTCTGTGGTTTAATACATTGAACAAGTGTTGCAGAACATTTCTGTGTGTGTTTCCTAAATACTAATGTGAAAAGATTTCGGTAATCCCAATGAAGTTATGTATACTTTTCTTGGTGCATCTTCTTTGCATATATACTGTCATGCCTAGCAGCTTTTTTTTGTAAGTGTAGGGGTGGAGGGCTAGACCTAGCCTTTACATTTTTCTTCAATGTTAACCGTTTTTATTTTTTCAGTATCGGGATTGATTCTCTTATCCTCTCCTTTGCCTTACGTGGACATAGAAATATTAGAATAATTTGTTTCATTTCCATTTTTATATTTGTTTCTAGAGTATTGAGGCTGAAGGACTCCGGGATCATTTGTCACTTTTTGCTGAATCCCTTAGCAAGGCAAGGTTACTGATCTATCCCCCTGCGAAGAAAGTTGCCAAGCTTGGGGATGCCCTCTCTAATTTGGCGGAGATAGTGGAGAAGGAGCACAAGAGACTCCTGGCACGGAAGTCCATAATTGAGAAACGGAAAGAAGAGCAAGAGCGCTTACTCTTGGAAAAGGTATTTCCTTTTTGAGGGTGTGGAGTTTCATGCTGTCATTGTTTTCTTGGTTGATGAACTTCTATTGACATTTCTTGAAGGAACGAGTGGAAGAGTCAAAGAGGAGAGAACATCAGAAGATGACTGAAGAGGCCGAGCAAAAAAGGGTTTCTGCTGAGCTAGAGCAAAGAAGGAACCAAAGGATTCTGAAAGAGATAGAGGACAGAGAACTCGAAGAGGCCCAAGCAATGCTGCAAGAAGCTGAAAAGCGCAGCAAGAGGAAGAAGAAACCAGTCTTAGATGGAGTACGTACAAACTTTGGACCTTTTTTGGTTTATTTATTCAGACCTCTAAATGGAAGTCCTTACCGATGTTAACCTAAGTGCAGGAAAAGATGACCAAAAAGGATATCATGGAGTTGGCATTACATGAGCAACTCAGGGAGAGGCAGGAAATGGAGAAAAAATTGCAGAAGTTTGCCAAAATAATGGATTATCTGGAGAGAGCGAAGAGCGAAGAAGCAGCGCCTCTTATTGAGTCTGCATTTCAACGGCATTTAGCTGAAGAGGCTACTCTTCATGAACGTGAGCAGCAGGTATGCATAGATTTAGCATTTGTTTTGCCTAACCACCATTAACAACCTATTGTTTCACATTTTCCTTGAAATCTTTCTAAAGGAACTAAATTTTGGCATTTCTTTTTGGTCAAATGTTGTTGATTAATGGATCTTGATTTACAACAATCTTGCAGCAAGAAATTGAATTGAGCAGACAACGACATGCGGGGGACCTTCTAGAGAAGAGGAGGCTGGGCCGCATGTTGGAGAATGAGGTCTCTTAATCTTAATCTTTTTCATTTGATTGCATTATGTATTTGTGTCTTCGGACTATGTATTTGAGCTTATGGTTGTAAAGGGGCACTGCCTTTGATATTTGCTTCAACTAACTGAATTCTGTTATACCACTGGCCATTGGGAACCAAATCTCATGGATGTTGTTGGAAAAAGGTTTTATGACATAGTTTGCACTTTGATTATGCTAGTGTTACATCATCAGCTGATATAGGCCCTGATTATGCAGAGAATATTCCAAGAAAGACTTGTTGGCTGCAGGGAAGCCGAATTCAATAGCATGAAACAGGAGAGACAGGAACGAATAAACCAGATAATTCAGACAAGGAAACAGGACAGGGACACTAGGAGGAAGCTGATATTCTTTCTGCAAAAAGAGGAAGAACAACAGAAGAGGTTGCAGGAAGAGGAGGATGCGCGGAAACATGAAGGTATCCTTCTGGTTAAAGATGCATTTTATGCACTGAATTTAGGTTTTCATTGAAGTGCGTTTCACCAAAACGTTTATGCTTCTGCTCATGTTGTCTGCTCTTTTTAGCAGCAGCATTTAATTGTCATTGCTTATTTAAGTGGCTACCTGACCTTTTTGAGGTTATGCATACCGTTTGTAATGTACTCTTACCTTCGCAAGTCCTTTCGTGCATGCGTCATTGTCTGGTTTATAATTCTCAAGTGTTTAGGAGCTACACTGACCCCCCCTCTCAAGTTCTTTTTATCCTCACCCATCTACCCTTTCCCTTTTTCTTTTGGGGTTGTGGTTTTGAGTTGTTATTTGTAGTCAATTTAGAATCCTATGACAATGTATTGAGAATTTTGCAGAAGCGGAGAAGCGAAAAAGAGAGGAAGCTGATCGGAAGGCCAAGTTAGATGCGATTGCAGAAAAGCAGAGGCAACGAGAGCTAGAACTTGAAGAGAAGAAAAGGCTGGAGAGAGAGGAGGTGTTGGGGAAATCCATGCCTGTGTCACTTGACCCTTCAACTGTAGGTCGTCCCTCAGAAGCTGGAGCAACTGCTCCTGCAGCAACAGCAGCTGCACCTACTCCCGGGAAGTTTTTGCCCAGGTTCAGAAGAGAGAAAATTGACGTAGCAGGCCAGGCTCCACCTCCCGAGACTGATAGATGGAGCAGTGGTGGCAGGCGTGATGAACGGAACTCGTTTGGTGGTGGCTCAAGGACCAGTTGGTCATCCTCTAGGCGCAATTAATTGCGGTGAATCAGGTTGCTGCCTCGATCAGGCCGTTGCATTGTCGGGATACTTTTTTTTGCTAAAGTTCAATTTTGGCCATTTGTTATTGAAAACTTTTCTTGTAGCAACCTCTCTATCTTCATAAGGTAGGGGAAGAGGTCTGTGTACACCACCCACTCTAGACCAACTTGTGGAATTACATTGAGTAAGTCATTACTCATTGACGTATTTTTTTTCTTTTGTATCTGGGGTTTTCTCGTATAGCGAAGCTCAAGAGTGACATTTCTTGGGTAGGATAATTTGGACGTTGCAGAGTTTTAAAGTTTTGATGAGTTTGAACTAAAGGACAAACTTTTTGGCGGCAAATGTACTTTCTGTCCTTCACATTATTGTCGATGGATTATTCATTATTGTTTGATTTTTATTAAGATAATCGTGCCAACTTAAATATCTGTAAATTATTTGTGTAATATAAGATTTGGACGTTCCTATTTAAAAGAAAAATAAAAAGAATGTCGAGAATATTATCATGTTTCCTTTCGACGGGTGGTAACTCGTGATTTGTGAACATGGATGCTAATAGGACATAATTCGAAATTTTATTTTAAAAATGAAAAAAAAGAGAGCACAAACACAAAATTAACCAAAGTTTACTATCTCACTAAATTTTATACGTATTTGGTAATATATAAACCTTTTTATTAGATATTATAATATAATACCTTATTTACAAATGAGAGCTATAATTTACGCTATATATGAAAATCGATTTTAGAGAACAAATTTGAACAACGTTAATACTGTGAGATGATTTTACAAGTTGAATAATCATTCAAAGAATTTCTACATTGCATGCACTCGCAATTTTTTATTTTATATTATGAATGTTTTTTTTTTAACTCTTCAGATAATTCGTGGCTGCAATAATCTTTGTTGTTCGGGTGAGCATTTTGTGTGCACGGTATAAATCCTTACTGTGAGTTTGCAAACCATATAGAAAATGTAAACTCCATTAGGCAAGCCATATGCAACATACTCAACTCAGATATTGAGGGGAATATTATCAATGTTATTTGCCTTTATTTATCAGACTAATTACTATTATTTTATAAAATAATAATCTATTTATGTAAATAATGCGTTGAATAAAATTTTTAACTCATGAATCTATACCATATCTTTCTTCTGCCACGTTTACATTTCCAACCAAAAAGTAGTTGTTATTTATTGTTGCATAGAACTTTGCTATCAAACAGAATTCCTTATAATTAGCTTTGATACTTGCAAACAAGAATAATGCCTTCTCCACATTCAGAGGCAAACATCTTTCATTGTATAACAACCTCTCATCAATTCTTTCTAATTATTTTGGGATCTTTTAATGGCCCTTCATCACTTTGATGGGACATTTGATGCTCTAAGTTGACATTAATTAGCTTGCTTCCCTTGTAAGATCTTATTTAATAGGATTAATAGCAATTTTGCTACCTCAGTTATTACTAAATATTGATTTTTATACTCGTGAAATCTGATATGACATTTTTAATTTATCAAGGATATGATTCTAAATAAGAAGGCATAAAGGGTGAGAATTACTATACAAGGTTAATAAGTATTTGAGTATTGATTAGTTTTTTTTTATTATCTTATATTTCGATTTTACTATACATGTTTTTTTGTTTCACTTAAGTCTTTGTTTGTCGTTTTGTTAATGTTCTTCTCCTTTATCTCAAGTTTTTATTAATGTATTCACTTTCCGTACTTGAGTTTGATAAGTTTTACTTGAATCGATAATTTATCAGAAACAACCTTTCACCTTTATAAGATATAGAGGTAATATTGCATATGCACCACCCTCTACAGACCCTATGTGAAATTACATTAAATTTATTATTATGATTGTACACTCAACCTTTAATTAGTTCAGATATGCACTATTAATCCCTTTAATCGTGAAAATTTATAAATTATTAATAGTTCCATCATTTAATTATCAATTTATTACTTTAAGTTTGTATTGTTATTTCATACTTTAGAGTGATGATTCTAAAAATAGTTTAAACATAATAAATTTCTAACCTAAAGTGACAAAACACACATTTTAATTAGTCGAAAGTTAAACATGATGATATTCTCTATTTCAAAATAAATGAGTTTTTGAAGTATGACACACTCTCTAAGAAAGTAAGTTAGTGACATTAATTAATTAATTAAAGTATCCAAATCCAAATTTATCTTCTTTTCTCCCACCTCACCCTGTCACGAATGTCAATCATGTTCCCACTCATCTCTTGAGCCCTCAACCTACGAGATGATGGTGGAGGTGTTCGACCTCTTAATTCAAGCCTAAATGTCAAATTTAAATTTATCTTCTTTCCCCCACCCAACATCATCAGAAAAATCAATAATATTTTGGCTTATCTTTTTTACGTAACTTAAACGGCAAACCTGCAACGTACTGTATGATGATGAAGGTGCTTAACCACTTGATCCCGTCAAAATTCAAATTTATTCAATTGAAAGTGTCAAAAATACTATTATCCCTACTTGATTCTTTATTGCAAGTCAACTGCCACCCTCTCTATTTTACTATATATACATTCATGTACATGTTTTTGCTGCAACAAATTCATCATTATGGCTTCCACACTTGAAGAAAATAATCCTCATTCCCAAGCCCCTAAGCCAAATTTCATGGTGAAATTGAAGGAAAATTTGATATTCAAATCAAAATGGGCTGAATTGAATGGTGCGATGGGTGATTTAGGCACATATATACCAATTGTCTTAGCTTTAACCCTTGCCAGTCACTTAAATCTTGGCACAACGCTAATTTTCACTGGTGTATACAATTTTGTAACTGGTGCTATCTATGGTGTACCAATGCCTGTTCAGCCAATGAAATCTATTGCAGCTGTTGCTATCAGTAACCCGGAGTTCGGCATACCGGAAGTTATGGCTGCCGGAATTTGCACCGCCGGGATCTTATTCATATTAGGCGTCACCGGATTGATGCAGATTGTGTATAGATTGATTCCAATTTCAGTTGTTAGGGGAATTCAACTAGCACAAGGTTTGTCCTTTGCAATGACAGCAGTTAAGTATATTAGAAATGTACAAGATTTCGCAAAATCAAAATCTGGAGGGCAGAGGGATTGGGTAGGGTTAGATGGATTGTTGTTAGCTTTAATTTGCGCTGTTTTTATTGTGATTGTTAATGGTGCTGGTGATGATGGTGATCGCGTTGATAATCAAGAGAGTGAAACAAGAACAGGGCAAAAAGTTCAGAAAATCATATTTTCACTTCCATCAGCATTTCTTATATTTTTGTTAGGGGTTGTTTTGGCTATTATAAGAGGGCCTAATGCGATAAAAGGGTTTAAATTTGGTCCATCGAGAATTGAAGTAATGAGTATATCAAAACATGCTTGGAAGCAAGGTTTTATTAAAGGGACTATACCTCAACTTCCTTTATCTGTACTAAACTCTGTGATTGCAGTGTGTAAACTGTCAACAGATTTGTTTCCAGAGAGGGAAGTTACAGCTACCTCGGTGTCGATGACGGTGGGGTTGATGAACCTAATAGGTTGTTGGTTTGGTGCAATGCCATGTTGTCATGGTGCAGGTGGGTTAGCAGGGCAATACAAGTTTGGAGGTAGGAGTGGTGGGTGTGTAGCACTTCTTGGTGTGGCTAAGTTGGTTTTGGGATTAGTTTTGGGGAGTTCAATGGTGAAAGTTTTGACACAATTTCCTGTTGGGGTTTTAGGGGTTCTTTTGTTGTTTGCTGGGATTGAATTGGCTATGTGTGCAAGAGATATGAACACTAAAGACGAGGCATTTGTGGTGCTTGTTTGCACATCAGTTTCATTAGTTGGGTCAAGTGCTGCATTGGGTTTCTTGTGTGGGATTGTGGTTCATTTGCTACTTAAGATGAGGAATATGGGCAGTAATGGTCAGTCTTGTTCTGATGTACTTTGGTTTCATAGAAACCCATAAGCAACTTGCATGTTTAGTGTGTTGGTCATCTTCTTGTAAATAAATAAAGTTGTGTATATTTTTTTGTTGTTGTTTGGATGACGGTGGTGTCCTGATCAATTTGCGAACGTTTTGGCTATTTTATTGGATATCTGTTACCTTCACCAATGCAAATTTTGATTTAATTTCTACAAGTTGTGTGTCTAAACTCTAAAGGTATAAATTTACCATAGTTTATTAGAAATGCCAACATATTAAAATTTACTAATTTTTAATCGTATAATCTAACGCCACAATACAATCGCGTTAAATTCATATGAGATATAAATCAACCACAATATTTCAACTTTCAAATAATTAAGTGTAATTTGTTCTAGATACATTATATCCAAGTAGATTTAAACGTATATGAGATACATAACAAATTTCGCTCGTCTCCCTCCCATCTCTCTTGCCACTACTCTTCTATGTATTTGACATCCCGGATACGTGCGAATCACATGACATTCCGGATACATGCGAATCACACAACATTTCGGATACATGCAAATTACACTAGATACATACAAATACACGTATTTAATGTGTATCTAGTGTGATTCACATGTTTGAGATACATAACAAGTCTCTCTCACCTCCCTCCCCATCGCACTAGCCCCTCTCTCTCTATTTTAGTGTATTTGATATAAAAAAATATATGTATTAAGTGTATCTTTCTTAATAATATTTGAATTCTCTCAATAGTCATTAATACTAATTTGAAAATTTGACACATGTCCACTCACAAAACTAAGCCGCACACATGAAGATGTACCGTCACAAAAATAGTTTTTTTTTTTTTTTTTTTACTATTATTGCCTTCTTTGTAAACCAGCCGTTATCCTCCTGGGCATTTTCTGTTTTAACAGCTTCTCCTCCCCTGTTCTGATCACTCCATCTTTCTCTTTCTCTTTCCCTCAATTTTGCATTTTCCGATCTCTCCACAGATCCGACATCTGAATTGGATCCGGTCCGTCCGAACCGATACAATGGCGGCATCACGTCGTCTCCGAGATCTCCAAGCACAGACCGGTAACAAGGTCTGTGTTGATTGTTCTCAGAAGAATCCACAATGGGCCTCTGTTTCCTATGGAGTTTTCATGTGTTTGGAATGCTCCGGCAAACACCGTGGGCTTGGTGTCCACATTTCATTCGTCCGATCCGTTACCATGGACTCATGGTCCGAGATCCAGCTCCGGAAAATGGAGCTGGGAGGTAATGACAAGTTGAACAAATTCATGAACCAATATGGAATCCCAAAAGAAACTGATATTGTTACCAAATACAATACGAAATCCGCTTCTGTTTACCGTGATAGGATTCAAAATCTGGCTGAAGGAAAACCTTGGCAGGATCCACCTGTTGTGAAGGAATCTGTTAAAGGTCCTAATAGCAGCAGTAGCAGACCTCCGTTGAGTGGAAGTAGAATTGGAAATTCAGGTGGCAATTCTGGTTGGGATAATTGGGATAGTTTTGATGAAGGTGGCGATAGTAACAGTAGTATGAGGAGAAATCAGACGGTGGGTGATTTTAGGAGTGGTGGAGATAGTGGTAGTGGGCCTGCTAGGTCGAGGTCTACAGATGATGTTACAATGGTGCAGTATGAGGCGTCTGCCGCGAATAAGGATAATTTTTTTGCTAGGAAAATGGCTGAGAATGACTCCCGGCCAGAGGGCCTTCCGCCCTCTCAAGGAGGGAAGTATGTTGGATTTGGATCAAGTTCTGGCTCAATGCCTAGGAATAATAATAACAATTCTCAAGGCGATGTCTTTTCTGCTGTTACTCAGGTATAAAGGTTAATCATGTCTCTATGGGGCTTATGATGTTTGATGTTTATCTATATAGATTTAGCTCACATTAGAAGTAATTTGTGTTTGCAGTATCAGTATAGTTTCACCTGTTTAGTCTGTTACCTATCTTATGTTCTCGGTTATCCAGTCGTGCTTAATGTAGGGAATTATTTATCATTGGTTTATAACTGAACTGATACTGTAAAAAATGAATCTTTCAGTACATAAGAGTAAAAATCATTTACGTATAGTTGATGAGGTTGCTTCTTTATGTGTGCAGGGAATCGGTAGGTTATCTATGATAGCTGCCTCAGCGGCGCAGTCTGCTGCAACTGTTGTTCAAGCAGGGACAAAAGAGTTTGGCTCTAAGGTACTTTAAGTTGATTGTTATACCTAATTGAAGGTCTAAATAATCTTATGATTTTGTGGAGATGCCTTCTGAGCTAATAAGTGAATTGGCAAATTGCATTACAAACTTCTCTTTGTTTTGTAAAATACCAAGCCCTAAGTAATGTGCTACGGAGCATTACGCTTTGCGATAATGTATTACTAATATAGGGATGGAACAAAGGAAGTAATGGATGGCCATTTGAAGTATAATCTTTGAACTATTTACGATCACATTTGCATTATCAGCAACCTACATCTTTTTGTTAAGGGGTTGGGACTTCCACATGATTCACACTCACATGTACACGTGTAATTTTGGAATATTTTCCGGTTGACCACTATTTTGTAACTTGAACTTGTATTTAATAATTTGTCTATTTTGTGAGTGTACCAACATAAGTCTTGTGATGCGTATCTAACTTATATGCTTGACATGCATCTAGCATGAACGCGGGATGCTTCGTGAATCAGCCCCCCCCCCCCCCCCCCCTTTTGTTTAATAGTATCAGAGATTTGAAAGGTGACATTAGATTTTTTTTTTCTTTTTGGACCAAATATTGAGATTGGATAATCAGAGTAGCTCTTGAATGATGTTCCATGCAAAATCCTCTTCAACTAAAAATTAAGATATGTTCCGCAAAGATTGACGTCCTTTAGTTTGAATATGGTATATGATTGCAGCAGGTATTTCATTTTCATATATAGATAGCCTTATATACCTATTTTATGTGGGATCTTATAAATTCGAATCCTGATATCTTAGTAACCCTTTCATCTGGACATGCACAGGGTTGGACCACATAATGCTCCGGTTCAATTCAAAATTTGGTATAGTAAATGGGAGAAATGGTTGATGCTCTTCATAAAACTTATTGCCTATAAGTCTAGTTTTTATGAGATCAGATGGAATTTGAATAAATTTTGGAAAGAGGTAAGATAGATTGAGTGAAACATGCTCATGCAGTGTTTTACATTGATTTTGTGAGCTTTACTGACTTTTAAGCTTCATAAAACACTTCAAAATGTGTTAAAGAGGGTAAACCTTAGAAATTTTGGGTTAATAGCAGTTTGATATCTTCTCAAACCTCTTTTTAGTCTTAACCTTGTGGTGGGACACCCTAACACCATACAAATTTATAAGATGTTTTGGTATCTTCAATTAGAAATGGACCTATTAGGTCTAATAAAGCATAACAATATATGCATATGTTATAGTTTGAATATCTTGAATAAGATGAGAGAGTTTTTGAAATGCTTAGCCTAGTAAGTACTAGTTTAGTTAAGCTAAGTGGATCCTCCTTAGGGGGTGGCAAAAGGGAAATTCATCTTCAAGATAGTTTTTCTCTATGATGGCCTTTCGCATGGGAAAGAAGCCATTGTTTGTTGCACTGTATCATAACCAAAATTTCCCTCCACAATATTATGAGTCTTTCTCCACCTCTCTAGTTATAATCCTTAATGGTAGAACTTCTCGTCTTGGGAGTTACTCTATATGAAATTTAGCATCTGTATAATTAGTTTTGCCCTTTATCTTGCAATGAGAAAGAAGACAGTACAGTTGAATTGTACTAATTGAAAACCAAAAATTGTGACATAAAAAGTTAAACGGAATTTGGCATCATAGGAAGAAAGGTTGCAATATATGTTTCAATAATTTCATATTATGAGTTGGAGTTGTCTTCTGCTAAAGTTCTAGGTTAGTTGTATTTGATCCTTCTCCAATCACTTAAAAGTCCGTAGTAATTATTCAATACTCATAGTGATGAGAATTTCTATCAAACGTATAATATTCAATTTACTGGTTGTGTATACTTCAATCAAGCAGGAGTCATCCCCTCTCTTTCAAAGTACTGTTAGTTGTGCATTTTTCCAGTCTTCATTTAAGTTTTTGGTCATATAGCCTAGGTATTCTCAACGTTATTGTTTCAAGTTCTTTTGGACAATGAGGCAGGAGTTTATGAATGTTCAGTAAGATGCTTGTGTAATCCAATTCTTACAGGTGGCGGAGGGTGGTTATGATTACAAGATGAATGAAACAGTCAATGTTGTCGCAACAAAAACAACTGAGATTGGACAGAAGGGCTGGGGTATCATGAAGGGGGTCTTAGCTTTAGCTTCGCAGAAGGTTGAGGAATTTGCTGAGGGTCCATACCCGAGGGACGATAGCTGGCAACAAAGTAAAAATGAACGAAACGGCCATTATAAGGAATCCAGTCAGGTGTCCAAAGGATGGAATTCTTCTGGAGGAGCACAATCATCTGGTAGGCAGGCCAATTCGGTCAGCTCAGCGTCCTGGGATGATTGGGATAGTAAAGACAACAGGAAAGAAAATCCTACCGGAGGGGCCACATCCAGTAATGACGATGGCTGGGCTGGTTGGGATGATTGTAAAGATGATGGATTTGATAATTTCCAAAGTGCACCTAACAATAAACATGTTGCTCATGGTGGAAAATCAGAGTTCAAATGGGCTGATGGAGGTTTCCTCTAAGAGTAGCAGATGCCACAACTTGTGGTAATTATTTACCCTTCCAAAATTGATTTCAACCAGATTACATCTTGGAAGGATTCGTCTCTGAAACTAGTTGATGTCTGTAGCATTACGAACAGGATTGGTTAATTGCCTCTCATGTTAAAGAAACGAGGAATGATGGAAACGGAACAAACTGTTCTGATGACCATTAGTTTTCAAGGTTACAACTTTTAGCTTACATTTGGATTTGTAATGACCATAGTTGTATTTACTATTTTTCTGCATTTTGGTCGTGTATTTAGGAGATCGTGTACCATTTATTTGTGTTGTATGTATACAGCTGCATAATATATTCATTTGCGCGTAAAGTTTTTGATCAAGTTCTGGTGTAGTTTGTTCTTTATGTTGCTATCCATCAGTAATAGCATGTAATGATATACTATATATATGCAATTACACATCCTCTTGTTGACCTTTTGTTCATTTTTGCCTTTAACAAGAACTGAAAGCAAGTAAATTGCTCTAGACCTTGTTTGAAACCAAAGGAGTTTATGTCTGTTCTCTCAGATTAAGTTCTGAATTAAAAATCCAACATATGGGATAAACTTATCCCCGATATATTCCTACGACTATAATATCTTTTATCCCTCAAACCAAACAATTGTGTTGCATGCTCAACAATCTCATATTCAATCATCCTCAGTTTCTGAACATCATCAGAGTAAAGGGATTAACTTCATCAATCTCCTTTGTTGAAAATTTGCACTGCACAAATACGGCAAAACCATAATTTTTTTTATAAGATAATCCCTTGCTATAGTAACAAGTAACAACTAACAAGAATCTCAAAAAATGCTTGAGGTCACAAGTTTCAATGTTTTTTTGAGTCATTTCTTATGTAGGAAGTGTTTCTCCTTTAGTGAGCCCTAAGAGCTCAAATTTGAATTGATTTTGAATATCGAATATGCATCAACAATAACAATGACATACCCAGTGAATGCCATAAGTGGGATCTGGGTAGGGTAAAGTGTACGCAGAACCTTACTACTACCCCATAAGGTAGGATACAGAGCTGGCTTCCAAAAGACCATCGGCAAAGCTTACAAGAAAGGAACAATAGCAACAACAAAATAATGTGATAATCGAAACACAATATATGATGATAGATATTTAATGCAAGAACTACATGAACCGAACAAACCTAAACATTCAAACAACACTCCGTTACCTCCTAACTTGTTTAATTAATCGAATATATAATTAAAAAAATAAAAGAAGAATGTTTTCTATTTCACAAAATAGAATTGGCGTCGCCCGGACTCGAACCGGAGACCTTCAGTGTGTTAGACTGACGTGATAACCAACTACACCACGACACCTTTTGGTCAATCGTTGATTTTTAATATTAATGACATATACAATAGTTCCCATTTTAGTTTATTGACACCCTTTCTTTTACCCGTTAAGGAGCATTTTGTGCACAGGATAAATCATAAATCAGATAGGATTGTGAATGTATCGAAATGCATTTGTAGTACTGTTGATCGACACTTGTTTTCTCGTGAAACTTGATCAAACACCTTACTTTTCTAAAATAAATATTTTTTACCTTTCAAAAGCTTGACCAAACAGACTATGAGAATGTTTTTAAGAAAGTGTGATAAAATGAAGGGTCTTGTAGAAATGTCAAACTAATTAGAAAAAATAGATATACTTTCCTACCAGATAAGTAACATATACAAAAAATAAGAAGCTAAGTAATACTTATCAAATTCATATAACATATTCATAAGTAATACTTATACAAAAAAGAAGAAGCTAGAAATGGATTATTTGTATATTTTCAAACGTCTTAAGAAATCATTGTTGGTATGAAAAACCAAAACGAACATGTATGAAATATATGGTATGATATATAATGATCTTTCATATATTTGTGCTTCTAACCAAATTCTTTTCTTATTTTGTAAGCGTAAAAAACTCAAGTAATAAGATCTATTACGATTTTGCATTCATCCTGTGGCTGTAGTTTAGTGGTAAGAATTCCACGTTGTGGCCGTGGAGACCTGGGCTCGAATCCCAGCAGCCACACGTTGTGTATTTTTTTTTGCTCTCTTAATGTGAATTCTCTATATATTCTACTCATTTAATTTTATAATAAGCAAATTTTCAAAAAATAATTTAAAGGAATGTCTAACTTTTGTGCTTGTCTTCTAGGATTTGATGTGAATTTAATGAAAAAAATTTAAATTTCAATTAGTTAATATTTTTTTTTTTGCTCTCTTAATGTGAATTCTCTATATATTCTACTCATTTTAATTTTATAATAAGCAAATTTTCAAAAAATAATTTAAAGGAATGTCTAACTTTTGTGCTTGTCTTCTAGGATTTGATGTGAATTTAATGAAAAAAAATTTAAATTTCAATTAGTTAATATTGCTTATATGAATTTTTCTTCCAATATGTTATATTCTCAACCAACTCAATATTGATTCTAAAGTTTATTGGCTTTGAGACATTTCCTTATGGTGTAATAGGTGTATCTTGTTCTATTCACCATAATATTGCATCTACTGACTAATGCATCTGAAGCTCTGCCTTCTATTAAATTTTATCCTATGTATTTCTGATGATCTTTATCTAATATAATCACTTCTAATCTTATTCTGTATAGTTTTTAGAGTTCAATATACATACACATATATCTAAATTTATTTTGCAAATACACACACACAAATATATAGATATACATCAAAATTAAATATTAGCCGAACTCATAAACAGGCCCCTAAACTTGTTAGGTTTTTCCCCTCAGGTACCTCAACTACGCCATTTTCCTATTGAATCCTTAAACCACCCATAATTTGTTCCTTTTAAACACTCACTTCGCTTGAGCACGTGAAGACGTTTTGAAGGTGCTGATGTGGATCTTTGAACCACCCACCAACACTCTTCTTCCCCTTCTACCCCTAATTTCTCCCCCTTTTCTCTTATTTCTCCTCTTTTCTTTCTCTTCATCATTAAGTTGGAGCTGCTTATCAAAATATATCTCTTCTTTATTGATTTCTTCTTAATCATCAAGTTCCAATGTTGAAGTTATCTTTTTCATCGATTTCTTCTTTTTCGAGTTCCTGATGTGTAAATGGATTGAAGTTTGATTGGTTGCAATTTCCACGTGGGTAAGGTGGATGTCACGCGCACAATCAACAAAAAATATATGCGGAAGTTTTGTGCTATATTAGCCTACAGTGTTTAAAATGAACAAATTATGGGTGATTTAAGGATTCAATAGGAAAATGGCGTAGTTAAGGTACCTAAAGGGAAAACCCCAACAAATTTAGGAATCTGTTTATGTGTTCGGCCTTAAATATTGTATTTGCGCGATTTTCAGTAAGAATTAGAGTTTAGCCCTCAAAGTTGAGTTTAAGCCCAATTACTTACCCACAGCCCAAAGCCCCATTTTCAAAGCCCATAAACAGCACTCTACGCTTTCATTATCCAAATAGAAACCAAATCGGCGAATCCGTTTTCCATCTCCGCTGCTGCTGCCACCGCCGCTGCTGCCATCGCCGTCGCCAAGATGAAGATTGTCCGAGGTCTCCTAAGGACTGCCAATGCTTGCCTATCTCGTTATTCTTCTCATCATCGGACTTTTTCTGCACTTCCGAATTTTGGTAGGTACTGTTATTTATTCAATTCTCTGTTGAATTCCTTACTTTGTCATGCTAACTTGTAGTTTTTGTAACTGAAAATGTGCAAGTTTTAGTTTTATTGAGCTTATTTTGAATCCTATTATCGTTGTTTAGCAATTTTCTATTGACTTTACGCCAGAAAATAGAGGTGGCTGACCTCAAAATATTTAGATCTGGTCATTTTGTATTTGTTCAGAAATACATTTACAGTGTTCGAATTAAGGAGAACCGTACACTCCTTAGCTCAACTTGAGCTACGAAATGCCCTCCTTGAACTCTTTTGAACTTCAGAGCTTAATCATGTCTTAAATGAGCCTTTGGCAATACTGGTTGTCCCCATACATCTAACAGGATCACTGTTATGAATATAACTTAGCTGGAGGACCTACGTGAGAAGATGCCAAATGACATTTGGGACCCTGGGAAGATTTCTATATATAGAAGTGAAAAATACTCAGTTAGCATTATGCTATGAACTTGTCTCTTATTTCTTAGTTTAATCTGGAACCAACCTCCATTCTTCCTTTTTATTTCTACTTCTTCCCTTAGAAGGATTTGTTACTAGTTTTGGAGTAATTAGAACGATGAACTCTTATAGTTGTACGTGTAATTCCAATTATCCATATCAATACAATATGAGTTCATTACACTGGTGCTTCCACTGTTCGTACTCCATGCCTCTTTACCCTTCTGCCACACTTGATGATCAACTCAACACCCTCTCTGAATTGTTGAAGATGCTGCAAGAATCGATGAAGGAGCTCCAGGTGAACAACGAGCGTATGCTCTCTTCTATTTGCCATGTGTGGTCACTGCTACAGGAGGAGATGCGATTGGACTCCACTTTCACTGATATTCCAGATATTTGAGATGATAAAACTATCACCTCTGTGCTAGAGTCAGCGTGCAATGATAATGACACCGAGATTGCTGATACTGTGAAATCACAGTTGGATTCTCAGCTTCTTATTCTTGATGTTGGATATAAAATACAAAAGCATCTGTCCAGTGCTTCTATTGACACTATCGAGCTTGAATTTTCTCGTTTGTCCTTCTCAGTTAAAGAATTGACATTTCCAGTTAAAGGCTACAGACATAAGCTTGACATGGAGTTTGACTGCAAGGTGTTCGATAAAATGCGGAAGAGAGATATAGAATTTCTTGGCCCTCATACAGCTATTGGTTCGCTTTGTTTACACATTTTTAATTGGTTTGATACAGGGCAGTGGGCTTGCTTTGATAAGGTAAACTCGAGTGAATATTCAGTCAACCGAGTTCTACTTTTTGGTTATTAGAAAGGCTTTCCACTTCTGAGTGTGGACGATGCTTCAGATGTATGTGATGTATCCTCAGTGACCACTACACATAAGGTGTTTGGTGATATGTCGGGCAGGTATAAATATGCACTCTTTTATTCTTGACTCAACTAGACCGTGCCCTGAATCTGGGAGTGACATTATGATTATGGAAAGAATCAAATTGCTCCATAAGATTAAATGCTTACAACTTCCATTTGACCCCAGTGTATATGTCACACATGATGTTGCCATTTTCTTCTGTGACATGTGTGAAGATATTAGAATTGTTACCCATATTGAATATCTTTGCGTATCTGCTAACCATGCTGTCGGGGCTGTTTCGCCCAGTGTATTAGAAAAGTATAACAATACATATGACTTCCGTCAGTACCTCAATTTTCGCAACTTCAACTTGTCCTGGCAGCTATACACTGTTGTTGCTTCCTCACACGGCGACAATAATTTTACCGTGGTATAACTCTAATGTTGAGATCAATCTAACAACAGATGTTTTGCTAAGTGGCAATTGGCTTGGGCTGATTATCTTTTCTGCTGACCAAGTATTGCATATTTTGGTGAACAACCAATGTGCAAGAACAGTATTTGCATGTTTGGGGAACTCCAAATGGTCTGGCAGCAACGATAAAAATCAGAGAGCTGGTGTAAACATGAATTCTGGTATAAGCTTTATCCATGGTGTTCTGAATGTTGGCCCCCAATCTGAGAAGTGAAACGGTAGTGTTTTTGGATCAGTTTCACCTACTGGTCACAACCAGTTTCTTCATTTGTCTAGTGGTCATTCAATTGTTGTAGGGGTTGACGACTGCTCAGTAGTAGTCTTATGGATCATCTTTGAGTTTGTATTCGACTCTTTTGTGGGTTAATGTCATTAGAATATCCAATTACAACAAGTTTAAAAAGGAGCAGCCATATCTTTTCTGACGACAAGTTTCCAATTCACAAGTTTGCTCACTACTGGATCCAAGCTAGAATGATGCTTGAGGTGCTTGCAAAAAAGGCAGTTTTATTTAAAAAGGTTGCTCCTGAGGTTGGAAGAGTGGAAGATTTTAACGGTGTACAAAACAAAGGAGCCACAATACCATTTTTACGAATGCAAATGCTCTATGAACAACAAGTTGCCCAGCTTGAAAAATTCCATTTGCCTCTCTGTGATCAAATGTTACTGTTAGAAGGTGCAAACACCACGGCAAACACTATTATTGATGCATTGGAAACTGTAGCAGCTACAAGGGAAGTCATGCTGAAGGCACCGACTATTGAGGATATTGACAAAACAATTGCTGTAGTCAGCGAACAGATGGAGATTATAAAAATGCTACAAGAAGAAATCTTTTTGCATATTTGTGCAGCTGCTGATTTTGTCAAAAGTGAGTTGCAGGCAACAAATTACAAAAAGGAAGGCACAAATAACGTGTTGGAAATCATGTTGGCTGGATATTGTCCAAAAATTGCTCCAAATGTGTTCATTGAAATGTTACGGAAAGCTGGTGGGGCTTCCAATGAACTGAAGATGTGGTCTTGCTCTCAACACACGATCAAGTGTTTGTTGGATGCTTCTGAAATTGGGGTGAGATACATAGTGTTGGTTACATCTTTAGACAATTTATCCCCTAATGAATATATGCTATTAGAAGTTGGTTTTGTGTTCGGTGTTGGAACGATTTTTTTCAAACTGGTTGAGAAAGTGGTTGTCCCCTGGAGTGCTTGTTTGACTACAAAGACCTTACAACTGCCAATGCCATCAATTCATAATGTTTTAGAGGAGTTGAATCCAACATATTTCAATGCCCTCAGATTGAAGCTCCATAAGGTGTTCAATGTTGTTACTTTAGTCCCGCCATCTTCATCTCCCAAGAAACTCTTTGATGTTAATCTTGTTAGACATGGATGCATCCTCTGGTTCAAAAAGCAAAACAAAGGACCGTTATTGAATGTTACTTTGGATAACGAAGCGTCTAAAGAACTCCTTTGGGTTGTTAACACTGATAAAGAGGAACACGACAATACTATGGTCTCATTACGACTATATTCTAACCTTAAGGACAAGGTTCTTATTGAGGAGGGGAGAATTGTTATGAATATAACTACAATGGAGGACCCATGTGATAAGATGTCACATTACATTTGGGACCCCGGGTAGATGCCTATAAGAAGAGGGAACTAGTCGATTAGGGTTTATGCTATGAACTTGTCTCTTATTTCTTAGTTACTTGGATTAATCTGGAACCTCTCCCCATTCTTCCTTTTTATTTCTACTTCTTCCCTTGGAAGGATTTGTTACTATTTGGAGCAATTAGAATGATGAACTCTTATAATTGTACGTGTAATTCCAATTATCCATTTCAATACAATATGAGTTCATTACAATCACTCAGGAAAAAACTGTATTAGGAGAAAACTGTTTAGGAGTTGTTTCTCAAAAAAAAAAATTAAGTTGTTTAGGAGTTATAAACAGCTGAGCATGTTGAACACGCAATGACAATCGGCATCCTGTGATTGAATAGTGGAAAGAATTGAAACATGGTCAAGCATCTCTTGGATGATATTTTACTGGCTCACTTATCCTTCACAAATTGTCTGCCTTTCATATTGGACAATCCTAATTGACTTTACTAATGTTCATATTTAAGATGCTCTAGCTTTATCTGATTCTTCTTTATTGTGTAATTATGTGCTTCTTCATCATTGGTCATCATCCCCTTTTCATGTATATGCATTTTCTCTTTTATCTACATCCCTGGTAATGGACACGACTTTCCTTGTCACTACACAGCTCCTGATGATAAGCAAAGCACCAACTCATTTGAGTCTGCTGAAGACTTTGAAAGACGAATTTTTGGTGATAGTGCGGGTAACAGGCCAAGTCCAAACTCCTTTTTCAGAAAGCTTGATGAAGCTGAAAAGTCTTATGATAGATCTAGTATGGGCTCCACATTCAGTTCTGGAAACAGATCTAGTATCCTTGATGGTCTAGATGAGAGTTTTAATACATTATCAGATGGGATGGATGATAAGCTGAAGGAAGCAGCCAGCTATTTTCAGGTTGATCCTGATGAAGTAGACAAAGAAGACTATGCTTACAGAGCAGATATGACCTTTTGGCCCGGGAACACTTATGAACTCAAGGTATGAGTAATGAGCCTACCATTTTTTGTATGCTTTTAGCATCTCGAGTGTCAATTCCATATAAGGATATGTCTCACTGTGGTTTTTGTATATCTTGTACCCATTGTTGTTTCAATTTTCTACAGCTTCCATCAAAGATTCAATTGTTTGGGCCTGCTAGAATTGTATACTCTAAGTGTGTATTTCCTTGTACACCTCGTTTTCATGCTTTGTTCCTGCTAGAATTGTATACTAAGTGTGTATTTCCTTGTATACCTCGTTTTCATGCTTTGTTCGCTGTTGGAAGAGCAAAATTATGGATGGCATTAATTTGTTGCCATAGCTCAACATGTCCTCTTGCTCTATATTTCCTATGGTGCTGTCATGTCCACCTCTAAGCTTTTCATTATTATCATGCAGGATCTTGATCTTAGAAAACCAGGAGTTCGCAAGCCCAAAAAAAGGGATGAATTTGAAACTACGACAGAGGAAGTTTTGCGCAAAGCTGATTTCAGGGTTTGTGTTCTTTGTTCTACATCACTTTGACCATGTATGGCTTTAGAATGTATCCGTATATGCACCCCAATGTCTGCACGTGGAAACACCCTTGAGCATGTATATTATTTGATATTCTTAGCATCAAGTCTCTCTGCTGTTTAGTTTATTGTTGCTGAATATCATGTTCCAAGTACCGGGATGTTGCTTATAAACATAAAAGTGGCGTCTTCCTCCCAAGTATTGCCTTGTGATTATGACCCATTGTGAACCTTCTGAGTCTTAACGAAGTTATCTGATTTATAGCTTTAACAAATTTGCAATACAGAATGTGAGATTCCTGGCTAACTTCATCACGGAGGCTGGAATTCTCCACAAGAGGAGCAAGGTTTGTAATCAAATCCATTGACTAATTTTGACGATTGAATATGTAAATGTTTCTTATTCTTTCTTTTCGGTCATGTATAGACTGGAATTAGTGCCAAGGCCCAAAGAAAGATTGCGAGGGAGATAAAAACTGCCAGAGCTTTTGGTCTGATGCCTTTTACAACCATGGGAACAAAACACTTTGTATTTGGCAGAACAATGGAGGACCTTGATGCAGATTATGAATATGAGATGTACGACCCCAATTTTGTCGATTCAGAAGCTGGTCGGGAACCTTTTTAATCCTTAAAAGACACTAGTTACTATTTGTTTTACTTATCCTTGGTTTGTCCTTGAGAACATGTATTTCAGTTATTGCTAAGGGCTGATTTGCAGATGAGGAATTAGCATACTAACTTGCTTTCATCCAATGAAAAGATGTTCTCGAGGTTACATACTGCTTCAAAGGACTGCCCTACATAATACATGCTGGTCTCATTGTACATCAATGATTTAGCTGTTGGAACTCTCCTCCTTGGGATGTTGTGATTTGGTTCATTTTGAGGATGTTCAAAAGTAACTTTTGGCTCTACTTCAGTTTTCGTTACTTTAAACAAATAAAAAGCTGTCTTTTTTTTGCATACATAACCTTCAAAGTGGAGTCAATATAGAGTTCGTATGCGAATCGATATAATTACTTCCCTTGTGCAGATTTATCAGTATGTTTTAGCTCGACATGATTGAAAAGGAAATAGAAAATGTAAGTTCTAGACTCCAAGTTTGTTCTTTTTTCTATCTGCTGTGATTTGGTTTAGAAGATTGTTGTTACTAGATGGGCAGATTCATCATCCATCGAGTTTTGAATTGTCTTGGGGATTTCTTGGTTATCAAAATAAACATGCAGCGTGGGATGTACATTTGGTTTTTTGTTTTGTTTTTGTACTATTCGGTTTGGATTTTTCGATCCTAAAAAAGTGTAACCCAATTTTGCTTTTGGTTTGGTTATTCGATTTTATCAATAATTAAGTAACATAATCAAAGCTATATTTGTAATTTGAAAAAAAAATATATACAAGGAGTTGAAGTAATAATATTGAATGCATTAATAATATTTTCTAATATTAAATCACAAATAAAACTTAAAATTCAATATTTAAAAGTAAAATATAAATTGAATCATAATAAAAGACAATAACTAAAAAGGGACTAAAGTCGTTAACTCCAACTTAATTCAAAACCTAAGTATATTATATATGTAATCAATAATATATATAATTCAGTATTTTTTTCTAAATCCGAAATCAAACCAAAAATCTGAACAACTTTTTTTAATTCAAAATCAAACCAAAAAATAAAAAATCCAATTCAAATTAGAATTCGGTTCGATTTTGTTTGATTTTTCGATTTAATCCAAACAATGCATCTGTAAAATCAAAACAAAATAACGTCTCTACAGTTTCTGTTCTTGTGAAGGCAAAACTGAAGCTCTACACATCGGACAATCTGTCTTCCTCATCAGCCATTGTTTGATGCAATCTGTATGATACTCGTGTCCACATTGCAACGCTCCTATATTCTCTTCGTTTTCATATTCAGATTGACATATAACACAGATATCTGATTCTACATCAGGTGCTACTACTTCAGGAGCATGATGAATTCTTATTTTCAAAGACTTCAGTACATCACCATGATCATCTTCATGATCATGATTATTTCTAGGACGAAAGCGAAATCTCGAATTTCTCTCTCGAAAATTCTGTAGTCTAGTCCAGAAGTTGACATGTTGAGACCTACTGGCATTTTCCATGCGTTGATAATATGAGAGAGGATAGGTATTTACTCCAAGTGATTCGAAGACTGAATAATAGTAGGTCAGAGGAGGTTGAAAAGCATGAATTGGGTGTGGATTAATATAATCATCGAGATCATAATGTGTAGAAGACTGATAATTGTGGCGTCTTGGAGCATTACGCGGATTATAGCTTCGTTGTTGATGATAGCTATTCCTAAATTGTCGATCAGTGTACTCATATTGAGCAAACGATGCATCATATGCGTTTGGATTAACATAATCATCAAGATCATATTGTCTAGAAGGCAGATAATTGGGGCGTCTATGCGAATTATAGCTTCGTTGTTGATGATTGCCATTCCTAAATTGTAGAGCAGTGTACTCATATTGAGCAAACGATGCATCATATGGGTTTGGATTAACATAATCATAGAGATTATATTGTCTAGAAGGCAGATAATTGGGGCGTCTACGCGAATTATAGCCTCGTTGTTGATGATTGCCATTATGGAAAGAACGATGAGAAGTCATTGTCTTTTTGATCAAGAAATAAAGGAACAGAGTACTTTTGAGTTTGAACAGAGTACTATAGTTTGCATTGGAGCAAAGTATTAATAGAGATTATTTTCTTCCCAGTTTAATTTGGTTTGGGTTTAAGTTAATTTCCTTTTCTAATGTTTTAGTAAATGGGGATTTAAGACGATTTCTAGTTTGATTTGGTTTCGGCTAAAATATTTTTGATTTTGGAAACTTTTAATAAGGATAAGAAAGGGCTAAAGTAAGAACTTATTTGTACTCACATATTTATTTGGAAACTTAGTTATGCTATATTAAAAAAATATTTATTATTTATAATAATAATTTTTTTTTGACTGAACACTTATAATACAATTTTAATACGTAGAGACTTATTTATAGAGATTCTCATTATTTATAAAATTATATCGTCTAGAAGACTGATAATTTTTAGTTACAAATTTGGCCCTTCGGCACTTATCTTCTTCTTTTGTTTCGGCTTCTGTGTTGCTTATCATTCTTCCTCTCATTGCTTATTCTTTTTTAAATAGATGACCTACCGTAAACACGTTTACATTAATTATTTAAGTATAAAATATGTGGATTTAATAAACATCCAACTTTATTTGAATTGAATAATTATGGAACTTCGAAATATCTATTGTTTGGCCTTCTTTAGAAATCAGAATTGGTAGTTTAAGATTTAAACACGAACAATCGATAGTTGAGGTGTATGCTTTGATAAGTAGTTTAGGTAGAAAACTCACACACATGTATATTTCAGGTATGAAACTAGAAATACCGGGATGCTTTGAATTTGTTTTTGACCATTAACAATAAACAAATAGCGTGGGAATATTATTGCAAAATTCAATTAGTGAATTTTATGGCCTATTTATGGATGTTCCCAATTCACCAATTCTTTTATACCTTTCTCTAAGTCTTTTACTTCTCTCATCAAACAACTCATGCAAAATCCTATTGAACACAAACAAAGAATCATCTTTCTAATAACCTCATCTTTTCCTTCAATTGATGTCATGTTATCTACAACCTCTTTTGAGTGCTCAAGAAAATCACTTGAAGCTTTCCATTCCTTATTGCTCGTAGAAGTAGTTGTATATTCGCGTTGTAACTTTCCCTCCTCGAGGTCATAAACAACTTTATGATCTTCTGGTTGATCTTGGAAAGCTCTTGACATTCTGATAGAAATGGTTTTCTCGATACATTTCATTGAAGAGCTTATCGCTTCATTGAGTATCTGTCTGTCTTTGTTTAAGTGTTCCTGGATCTTGTTTCTATCAGCATCACAACTATCTAATGCTTGTATGAGAGATTCTATACTGTAGGCCATGAAATACAGTAAGTGCACGACGTTTGATAGAGATCGTTGAAGGGTTTGGTAGCAAGAAACAGGAAAAGGCGTAAACCAGAAACCAGGTTCCAACTCTGCATCTACTATGAACTTTTGTAACTTCTCTACTTGGGAATTCAATTGTCTTTGCTTCTTCATAAAGCCATTGATCTGCCCTGAGTTCAAGTCAATTTGTTTAGTACAACTTGTAAGTGTTCCAAAGCACAGAAAAAGTTGATTTTTCGCGATTGTTGCTGCTCGTGTTGGTTGGATAACAAGCTCTATGATGATGAAACATGATAATCCAATTAAGGCCTCGGTGAGTCTAGCAATAGCAAATTCACTCGGGGGACCATAACGTTTTCTGCCTAGAATCAGTAATGCTCCGATAACTGCTGCATCTCCTCCTGCTGTAGAGTACATTTTACTGTGCCTTAAAATTGACGCGAAAATTATCCAAGGGATCATAGCTATGAACCTTATTCTCGCGAAATTTTGAAAAACAGTGCAGCCTAGTACTCCATAGACTGATCCTAGAGCTGTTCCTTGTGCTCGAGCATTTGCAACCGTAAAAATTGCTATTTTCCCTGTTTCAAAGCTGATGGCTGTTGTAAGCCCTGACCAATATCCATTCCGTTTGTTAAATAGCAGACCAAGTAGTACAGCCAATCCTAACGAAATTGAGCACTTGCACGCGAATACTAGGCTTCCGCGGTTCGTTAGGTTAGTCCAATTGATGCAGACTCGTTTCGAGCTAGCTTTATCACTTCCTCCTGAATCTTTGGATCCTTTAGTCATGGTTAGATCATTTATGCACATTTTGATACAAGACAAGAAGAAAATTGCTGGTTGATCTAGGCTTGTCAGGGAAATTGACTCGGGGGATAAACTGGTAAACTCATTCTCGAATACGCCTTCTGTTTCTGTAGATATCATTGAATGTGTTCGCAAAAGACAACGAGCTTGCTCCAGTTTTAGACCGAGTAGCTGTAGCACGCGATGTGAGACACATATGAGCTTTTCATCTATAATTGTTGTTTGAAAACAAGGAGAAGAAGTTAAAGCAATTTCCATTCCTGTCATTGGACTTTCAATGTCATGCAAACCATTTCCAGGATCAGTGAAACAGGGAACTATGAATCTTAGCCAAGGTTTCTCCCATCGTAAACTTCCCTGCTCATGTCAAAATGGATATTTAGGTAACTGAGCGATGAAAGGAATAAAAATACTTACCTACATATACCAATCTATAGAATTCGCCCCTCAAAAAGTTATATTGTATATCATCGAGGTATACCACTCACATTTTGGTATACCTTAATAGTATACAACAATACGAATATGTCAATCACACTGTTGGTATACAACATGTGAATTGCATGCGCTATTCGGCGTATGTACATACCTACTGGCTACTGACCTACTCTGAGTATTTTCTAAATTGACTTACAACTCTGTACCAGGTTAAATCGATCAAATTTTTCTGGTCGCACCTAGGCATAGACCACGAAAATGTCCCATGCAAGAATTTTTACCTAATAAGGTTAAATTGACCTGGAAAGCGGAGTAATAATAGTATGCTTTTGACCGTTTAACTAATTGCACTAATAGTGTAAAAATTCTTTACGCTGTGACATAATTAATCATACCTCTAAGAGTTTGATACTTTGAAGAAGCTTGGATCCTGTTAGGGAAATTGGTTTGGCTTGTGATAGGATCTCCATAGCTATTTGTTCATTTGGAGAATGGAGGGCTTTGATGTAAATATTCAATCTCTCTGAAGCATTTTCAGCATACATACCATATAGTTTCCTCACCTGTAAGCAAATTCAATAAATATATTAGCAATGGTATCATTGTAAACAAGTGCATGTGAAGGACTTTTTTTTAAAGTTATATCAAACTATTTTAGTTAGTGGTGAAATTTTTTTTATACATAAGTAAGTGTTTAGAAATTAGACGTCGTAAGCTGACAAGTGACAACCAACCAAAAACTTGTCAATTCATGTTCGACTCATATAATACCTTTTTGTTTATGTTTTGCAGACCTAGAATTTTTGTGGGACTCACGATTATTTGATTCATAAGGGACTTGACCCCTTTCATCTTGCATAAGAAAAATAGATTAAAAGTTGGTGTCACATGCGTCAATGATTTTGTTGGACCAAGTAGAAAATGATATTTTTGTTTCCTGTGTATGAACTTTCGAATGGCAAATATCGAAGAAATTTAAGAAATATATATATATATATATATATATGGACTACACTTTGTAATGGTTTTTATGATGGTGGTGTTTGGACCTAGTATTCATTAACCATGTCCATCAAGATTTGGACAGATAAAAAAATCATCTACTACCTTTTATCTCCGCTAGAATTTGAACCAGGTGATCCAACCCTGAAGATGTGGGTTCAAGACACTAGTCACGTTTGTTCATACCATGAATTTGTATTAAGAAATCAACAAAATATTTATAAATAGTTCATGATGTTATTTTATACTAACTTGAGATTCTTATAAGAAACCATTAACTTCAAAAAATAAATCCGCCTTTGATTTGAACCTTAAGTTTTATATTTATCAACTCATTTCATTGACCACATATTCACACCCTTGGATATTATTTCCTTCTCGACTCTTACGAATCAAAAACCACCCTTCTGTGTATTTACAGAAGGCAATATATATCGTAGATATTGGATCCCCTTGAATTCTTTGTGTGTTAACTTCTACACATTTTGAATCCATTTAATATATTTTTTTGTTCTGGCACTAATACCGGCATGTGGGGTCTGAGAAGGATAAGATATTACTCCCTCTGTTTCACAAAGAATGGTCTAGTTTAACTTGACATGAAGTTTAAGAAAATAAAAAAGACTTTGAATCTGTGGTCCTAAATTAAAGTTATGTCAAATGTATAAAATTGGTTTTTAATCTTGTGGCCTTAAACATGCCACGTGGAAAGCTAAAATTAAAATGTTACCAAAAAAATAAAGAGATCATTCTTTTTTAAACTGACTAAAAAGAAAAGAAGTCATTCTTTGTGAAATGGAGGGAGTAGCATATTTTACCCCTATCTTAATGGACTAAAAAAATCGTTTGTGATAGACCTCGGTTCAATAGAGAAAATTTGCATTATTTGATTGATTCATGCAATTTTATCTTAGTATATCATGATTACCTCAAAATAGGCTAGCCAGGGGAAGAACAGCAACAAAGCAAGAACAGAAGCCACAACTCCAAGAGCAGTACTAGATGCAACTCGTAGAGGGTGCATCACTATATTCACACGAATTCCATGAATAACAGCATCCACATACACAACAACCAACTGCCCGAAAGCAATCCGCTTACATATCAAATCCGTATTCCCCGGCAACGCCACCAAAAAAGCACTCCCCGCCACCATCACAGCAGCTACTAGGGGCGAGAAGTTGATGTCATCAGTGGCGAAGCCATGAATCCATAACCCAACCATAGAAAGGGGCATGACTTGGAGCGTGGCACAACACGCGCCCCAACAGCCCCTTAAAACTTTCCCTAGGGTGGCATCTGGCACAATAATTATGGCCGTTACATACGAAAAGGGGGGAAATGCCAGATGTCTTGCAATAGAGGGCGGGCTGAGTAGGGTGGTGCAGCCGATTATTATGCATGCTAAGGCGGTACGAATGGCCGAATGTAGCCTCATTCGCCACATGGCTTGAGCTCGCTTAGCCATAGTTGTAGTTGCCATAATTTGGATATAATCAGATTCCAATAAAACGAATTTAGAAAAAGATCACTCGTTCTCCACTAGAACTCGGGCTTGAAGTAATTCTAATTCTCACATTATCAGCAAGTCGAGAGCTGATGACCGTTGGTAACGATTAATACTATAAAAATGCCTATGATCAAATGTAGGAGTGGTGAAATTTTGGAAACTCAGCTTGGTTACAGATACAAAAGTGGAATTGAACCAGGAATTTATATTGAATCTTTTTAGTCAACTAATATATGTATGGATTCTGGAATCAAACCTTTTAGGCTAAAAAAAAATTAGGATTTCGTGATTCGGCTCCTCTCCATGTACCATTACTTTCATTTTCCTAAGTTTTTTAATTCGATAGAAGACACATTCCAAATTGAAATCAATAGTTTAGATTTAATTTGCATTTTTCTTTTGGTTTCCCATTGAACTCTCAATTATTATGGTTAAAATAATAGATATTCCTTATATTTATTTGCAAACGATTTGGAAATCCCATCATTCTAACTAAAAAGTATATTTTTTTTCTTTTTAATGTTATTATATTATTACTTAATTTGATTGATACAGTATTTGTGGTGCACGATTGCGTAAAAAGTTACAACAAGGTTCTGGTGAAAAATAAGAAAAGGGATTTTAACTTTAAATGGAGGATCCAAATAATGTTTATGTACTCTTTAAAGATTTTTTTTTGTTTGCCTAGTATTCGACATTCCTAAATTTGAATCTGCGTATTACAAGAACTATTTTTGGGGACAACACTTTCAAAAGGATTTATTTGATTCTTAGAGGTTCGAACTTGAACCTACGATTAAGGATGGAGGAATCTCAGTCATCCCAATACAATCTTCGAAGATATTGTTGTAACTATCCCAGCTTCAATCTACTCTTCAAATATGAACCAATAATTTTGTATTAAGCTAATCGATATTAAAATAGTTTAGTTTTGGAAACGGCCTCCTCTTTGTCATTCACGAAAATAAATTTACTCCATATATAGTATTATATTATAATTAACCAGATATCTACAAATTTGATGTTGGCTTCCAGATTTCTACGTGCTAATCCACCAATGACCGAACACATTATGGAGAACAATAAAAAATATAATGTTGAATTTATTCCTCAAGCCTTTTTTTTTTTCCCAATAACAGGCCAGTGTCTATAGCAAGTATAACTAATCATGTGAAAAGTTGGAACTAAAAATTTGTCAAAAATAAAAAATGACATTTGAAACAGACTAAAATAGAAAGTAGAACAAACAAGTTGAAATAGAGGAGCAATAAAATATTAATTAAAGCTGAGTATCAATTGAAAATATTCTATCTACCTATATAAGATTATGATAAAGTTTTGATACACATCACCTTCGCCAAAGTTATTATTGTTGCTTATAATGTATAGTTTCTTCTTGCACATTTCTAGAATTACATATTATATATATATCCTATCCGTGCCATTTGAAACCGAATATAAAAGACTTTGTCCAACATATCAAAAAGATTAAAAAAAAAAAAGATACTATAAATTAGTTGTCATGTGGACTTGAATACTTGTTAACATGATCAATTTATTCATAAGACGAAAAGTTTTGAACAAGATATTCCCCTTTGAAGAAAAGGTCGGTGAGATCTTATTAATATTGTATAATTGTTGAACTAGACGGTTTGAAATATTGAGATCTTATGTACATAAAATATCTTATTTGAAAAATCAATTATGTATTTTCTTTTTAAAAAAAAATATTGTTGAACAATTCTATCACTCAATTACACATGTTATTAGATGAAATATTTTCATATTTTTATGAAAACAAATATTATACGTGAATACGATAAATTTTTAATATTTATGATCTAATGATTAGCACTACATTAATTCTGGATGTATTTTGCAAGCGAATAACTAATCAAAGCCACACCACACACACACACACAAAAAAAAAACTCACTTTTTGGCGCCAATGCTCTTACCTCTTTCTCTCGAACGCAATTTCTTTTGATCATCTCTTGAATCGCATCAGTGCCGTTGATTCAAACCGTTGAAACGGATCCACGCAACATACATGATTATCTTCCATGTATCTTCACCGTCGCCGAACGAATCATCGTTGTCGTTTTTGAGATCAACAATTGCTTCATCTGTTCTTCTACTATTTCCTGAGTATAACTCCGAATCATGATGATATCCTTCTGCAGGCCACACAAATTCCTTGAATTCGCTTTTCAATTTCATCTTTCTACTTTGTTTCTTCAGAGAGCTGTTCATTTTTGCGCGAGTTGCAGAGAGGAGAGATAGATCAAAGTAATCTTCTAACCTCACTTCAACAGCTATCGATTTTCTCCTTTTCTGTAATGGAGATGAATCCACGTTCGTTGAGTTATCATGCTGTAATTCGTACCTGTGTGTAACAAAAACATCCAGATCTCGTATGAGCACTTTGCAGATGCATTATATATGCATAATCTGAATTGATCAAACAGAAAATGTGATTACATATGAGATGCGATAACAGAGGACGAAGATTGCTGATGAGGAGAACGAGCAAGTTTTCTCCATTTCTGTAACGGAGATGTATCTACATTCGATCTGCAATTACGAAAAACATCTAGATTACATATGAGCAATTCGCAAATGCGTGAGTAGCTGAATTGAACAGAGAAAAGGATAATTACAGATGAGGTACGATTGCGATGACAGAGGACGATGATTGTTGAGGACGAGTAAGGCGTTTCTGAATGTCTTCAATTGTGGCGAGAGGACTCGAAGCTTCGACTCCATGTTTATCCATCATACACTTGCTCGTGGTGGAAAGGTAAAAAGTATGACTGTTTTGCAGAGAATCGTTCCAGCCAGAAAATTTATTTTCCATTTATCACTTTCTATAGTTACAATTTTCACCTTTGTTCACAACTAACACTACTACTGTTTCATAATGTATTGTATTGTATTATATGGTAGATACAATATTTGGCTAAATTGTATTATTTGTTGTTGTTTAATAACATTTTTATTATTTGGTTGATTGTATCGTATTATATTGTAATTTCTAAATTTACTAAAATATCCTTAATTATTCTAGGGTAGGAGGTTTGACTAGAATTAAATAATATATGGTAAAGGGTAAAAAAAGTATTATAAAATATTATGCCATGATATAATTGAAAAAAAAAATTAAGTAACAACGGGAACACACCAAATCAGTTATTCAATAAAATGAGATTTTCATTGTTACGTAACAACGAAATTTAACAATACATTTTAAGTAACAATCAAAACAAACATTGTAGGTATGGTAATGATACAATACAATACAATACATTTTAAGTAACAATCAAAACAAATATTGTAGGTATGGTAACGATACAATACAATATAATGGATAACAATAATCCAAACAGAGTGTAAATGTTCAAGTGCTAAAATCATTCCAAAAACATGTAATCCCTCAATTCCATGTGACATTCATCTCCAAAAGTCGTATATTGATGAAAGGTTCATGAATTCAATTCGCCAAACATCAAATAGTTCAACTCAAGGAAAATCTGCTTGGCTGGTAAGACGGAAATTGAGGCATTACATGATGTCTTACTCAGTACATTTAATAGCTTCCATGGACCTACAAAAAAAGTATTTGTTTGAGAAACCCGCCTTAATGTAATGAGAAGGACTGCAAGATGGTTACTGCGTCTGTCTGAATTCGACATCGCGTATGTAACCAAAAAGGAAGGGCGATAGCAGAACACCTTGCACCCTATCAAGGAGGAACATGAGTCTAAGAGGACACTCATGTCCTCGGGAGATACCTCTTTGACATTGGCAGGGGTAAGAGAGCAAAATCAAAATAGTGAACACCCCTAATCATGTGAAATTCAAAGTGAACAAAAAAAAAATGAGGTAAATTATAACAAAAAAAGATAAGACTTTAGTTTTTCATTAGAAGATCAATATAATCAGCTACCCCATAATTGACCCCTAAGCTTAGGAGAATCGAAAATTATTGTCTCATTTCTAAAATGTCATTGTACCTTGGTTATCATGATAATGTTTGCTTATTTCACTTTTTTTTTCCACGTGATTCTGATCTCTTTTCGATTGTTTTACAAAAAGGAAAAAAAAATCGTCCTATACATCAAAAGTAAAAAAAAGGATTTCCCTTGATTACATTTTGAATGAGACCCCAATTAGAAATGGCTGAAAAAAGGATAAAGTAATTTTGTGCGAGGCTCAAAAATATCCTTCTATTTTTGTTAATTAATTAAGTTTATCATTAATTATACTATAGGACCAAATAGACTTTATTGTTACCAAAATATTCAAAAATACTACTCATATCGATAGAATTCTCCAAATCAATCAAAATAACCCATTTAAATCAAAATTACCCGATCACCTCTTTAAACCCGACCCAAACCCACTTAAACAGGATTAACTCCACCAACTCTACTCTCTTGCCTAATTGTTTGCGGCCAAACCTGTTTACTCTACTCGCTTGCCTAATTGCAATTACTCTCTGTTTATAGGGGGTTTAATTAGCATGAGTTTAATTAATTGAGGTGGATCTAGGTTGAGTTTAAATGGGGAATCGGATAATTTTAATTGAAATAGGGTTTTTGTTTATTGATTTGGGGATTCCATTCAAATGAGGGATATTTTTGAATACTTTCATAATAACGAACCGGAGGTATATTTGATCCTATAGTCTAATTAGGGATAAATTTAAGTAATAAATGAAAGTAAAATGATATTTTTGACGCTTTACCTTAATTTTGTTTATAAGGGAAATGGATTTTCATGTTTATCAATTTTTTTTATGTTTAATAACAATTTAAATTTAAACTTTACATTCTTAACAAAATGCACAAATATCTATATGGCTTGTTCTAGGCCACAAATTTTTTTAAATAAAATATATTTTTTCTTACATTTCATATATTAGTCAAACATTATCTCACAACTAAGTGTTACTCCGACCATAGTATTTATTAGATATTCATTTTATTAAGTTAACCTTATTAATTATATTTTGAGAAGTTAAATTTGATTACTAGTGCTTTAATTAGTTATGTAATGATAAGAATCATATTTAAAGAAAATGATAAATTTCTCTTGACTTGTTAAAATGAATAAGAAAAAAATTAAAAGAGTCTATTGTCAATATAAAAATCAAGTAAAATGAAATAGAGAAAATATTATAAAATCATATTCTTCAATCTGAAATAATTAATAATGTTTTAGAGTTTGGAGACATGAATTAGACGGGATCGGGATTAAAGTGCCTTTAATTATATAGTTTTTTAAAAATTGACATAATTATCATTAAATTAGAAATGTATTGAGGATAAATATCTTCTTGTTTTGTCACATTAATTATTTTGAATCTATTTTTCAAAAAATCAAAACATCAATTATTTTAAATAGGGGGAAATTTATTGAACGGTTAAAATCATTACTACAATTGATACAAAAAGTCATTTTCCATTTAAATCCTCAGCCCCACTAACTTCCTAGCCCAACCCCCACACCCTATCCCTCGCCTAACTCCTACTATCACTCGGTCAATCAAGGGCCTCATCTATAATATAAGATAATTATAAGTTGATTAACATAGTGATTGTCAAGTTTAGTAAAATATTTCTCTAAGTAGAAGTAGCTAATTTAACAATGTCACTATACATTTTCCATCAAAGAATATGGTACAATGTTTTTTTTAAGTAAAGATTTCAATTTTAAATTTTGGATATGAATCTTTTTGATTGGAAGTGTTTTTCAACGTTTATGCGATACGAATGAAAAAAAATAAAAACAACAAATACCAATGTATAGTTGTAAGATAATACTCTCCTCGATCTATTTTAATTGCCTTGCTTAGTGAAACTAACTAGTTCAAAATAATTGTCATTTTAGAAAATTAATATATAATTAATTACTTTCTCCGTTTCATTTTATGTGTCACCATTTGATTTGATGCAGTGCTTAAGAAAAAAGGATGACTAATAAAACTTGTTGTCTAAAATAATCCTTAGGTATTTGTGTGGCTATAAATCACTTTTTAAGGGTAAAATAGTAACATTACACCAAAAATGATCTTTACCAACAATCAATTAACAACAATAGTTATATATTTATAGAGACAGTTAATACTCTTTGTAAATGTCCCTAAAATCTAAGCGACATTGAATCCAATGACAATTAACTAATATCGATAAAAACTTTAACACTCTTTTTAAAAATATATTTATTACCATAAAAACTATTTTTGTCATAATATAAGGTGATTTTTTTTAGGACTAACTATAAAAAAAAGAATGCCACAAAAAATGGAATATAGAAAATATTTGTTTTCACCTTTACTGTTACTCAATAAATAAGGAGAGAGATTAATATAGTTAAAAAGAAAAAAGTAACATCAAATTAAAATAAATATTTTTAGATAAAAAAATATGACGAGTAAAACTAATCGAATAAATATAGGATTCATGCTATAAATATTACTCTCTCTGTTCCTAATTACTTGTCCACTTTTGAATTGACACATCTATTAAGAAAATAATTAATGACACAATGAGTTTACCATTTTACCCCTATTAATTATGAAGTGGATGAAAAATTCTACATTTTTCAAAATAATTAGTCATTTAACTAAGGGTATAATAGGTAAAAAGAATTTGTCCTTTCTAGATTTGTTAAAATGAACAAGTAATTAAGAACAACTATAAAAGAAAAATTGGACAAGTAATTAGAGATAGACGGAGTGCTTACTATTCATTATGGACATTTATAGGCCAAAAAAAAAGTAAGAGGACTTTTTCTTAGTTTGTGTACATTGGATCCTTCACTAAATGCTCTCTTTAAATATATTTTTCCAACAACCTTCTTTCACCTGAACAAACCATACACAAATTACATCCAAAATTTTGTATCTTCTCAAATTACAATGGAAAATGAAGAAGAAATCAAATCCAATGAAGATATAACTGTACCAAATAATCGGGATCGTAATAATATTGTACTAGATAATGGTAGTGATCAGGTCGAGCTTCAAGATTTATATGATGAAGATATCGAGAAGAAAAAAGGTCATGAAAATTACTCTAAATGTACTTCAGAGATAGTTGATGATGAAGATGACGACTATGGATTTTTAACTCCACCTTCTTTGGATCACAAAATTGCGAAAATCACAAAATGTCCTCGAGCACCCATGAAAATTACCAGGCCAATAATTTGTGTAAAAAGAAAAACTGCAGTTTCGAGGACATTAATCTTCGAGGAAATTGATTTTGAAACAATTTTCATCGCAAGGATCCAGAAAGATTTGCATCTGCCAAGCAAGAAATCGAGAAAAATAGACTGCGGAAACTGAAATTATTTCCATACAGAGGTGAGAATTATTAGAATTTTTAATTTGTTATGCAATTATCTATATTTTAAGTAATTTATTCTTCCTTTTTTTTTTCTATATTTTTTCATCTAAATAAGGAATAATTATGTACTAGTTACGTTTTCTGATATTCTTTTTAATGAGTTTTCTATCTGGAATTGAGCCAAGGGTCCATTAGAAACAGCGTTTCTATCTATACGTGGTAATCATAAGATCTGCGTGTATTTTACCTTCTCCGTACCTTACCTATGGGATTTCATTGTGTATGTCGTTGTTCTATGTGGAATTGATTTTTTTACTTGTTGTATTCTCTTAGCCTTTTTTTTATATTTTCTCTTCTCTCATAAACTATTTCTAGACAAGCATGCAGTTTGTTTATATGTGTTTTGCTCCTCAAGCAATGTATGTTTTTTTTTCCTCGTTTAAATTTTATCATCTGATATTCGAAATTAATTACCAGCCCAACTAGTAGGTATTTGCACCAAGTAATTAAACCCATTAATATTAAGAGGTTTTCATTTCTCAAAACTCGAACTCGAAAATCAAGGAAAACCATGAGGTTTTAATATGTCCAACTATTAAATTTGGGGTTACCCATACAATATTATTTTTGAGAAGAATACATATGATCGAAGGGAGTAAAAGGAAGGATGTGCAATCATTTTCTTGGCAAAGCTACTTTTGGTAAGTGATTCATGCAAGTCAAAACTTCTTTTTCCTTTAGTTTTTTCACTTAACTTTTTTTTTCTTGTGTATTATTAAACTATAGTATATAGTAATAGTTTGACATGATGGTATCCAAGGAAATGAATTTAAGTTCCTTTTGATATATCATCTCCACGAGAGTCCATAAAGAAGAGAAGGAATTCTAACTAAAATTTACTAAAGTCAATGCCGTTATGATCACACAATATATATATATATATATATATATATATATATATATATATATATATATATATATATATATATATATATATATACTAAAAAAAGACTTAAAAAGCAATTTGTATTTCATATGTCGATCCTTATAAATAATGTAAAGTAAATATTGATATGTAAGATGAAGTAAATTAATTAGTAGAATTCAGACGGCTCAACCTCTCACACGTACAAATTTGACTTTTGATAAGAGTTTAGGTTATATATATATTTATCAATGTAATTTATTTATTTTTCACTATAAGGTCATCTAAAAGCTAAGATATCTATGATATATAGACTAAAGATGAAAAAACATGGACAATTTGATACATTAAATCTCTTGTTATGTGTAAGGTCTGAAGAAAGATTGAATCATAAGGATCTATTATATGCAGTCTTATTCTACATTGCTACAAAACAACAAAAATTTATTTCTTCGGCTTTAATTCATAACCTTCTAATCATGTGACAACAACTTTATAAACTATATCTAAGTCACTTTAAAGTATTGGATTTGTAAACGGAAAAATAATAGAGCAGCATGAGCTAACCTTTTGCATTTTATAACTTTATTTGATGACACAAATAATCAGACAAAAAGTCGTCATATTTAAAGCAATGAAAATTATGTGTTACTTACTCCCTTTCTTTCAGTTTTTTTGCCTTACTTTTATTTTTAGAATGTCTTTTTCTCATTTTGGCAACTCTTTAATCTTATTTTTTCACATGATATATTTAAAAATTACAATATTAAAAGATATTTTAATACGTTTTACGTATTTTTAATTTAAGATCATATGATTTAAAAATATTTCTTTATTATCTTAAATTTCATGTAAAATCAAAATAAAAAAATCAAATTAAAACTAAAGGAGTACTTGGTAAACAAATCCAAACTCACCAAGGTATTCTATATATGTCATGATTTGACTCTAAAATTATTTTGGCATTTCAAGCTTTTAGGTGAACTCAATTTCAAAGGCTCTAGGGAATCCAACGCTTGATGCTAAGATATGAGTATAACTACAAGAAAAGTGTGAATTACATGGGGATTTTTCTGGGGATTAGTATGAAAATTCATAGGAAACTTATTTTCCTGCAAATTTTCATACTAATCCCCATGAAAATCTCCATGTAATTCAATATATAAATTTTCACCTTTTTTACTCTTGATTATCTGATCAAATTCTAGTTGGTCAATGTATTGACCTAATATTTCTTTCTCTAGATTAGTTGCATAATCAATTCTCTAATTTTGCCTTTTTTCTTCTCACAGTTTCCACCTTTTGTTCCTTCCGATTGATCTGTATACTTTGTTAAATACTGAGCTCCGTTCATGTTTAATTGTTCATGTTCAATAATTGACATGACACATTTCTTAAAATAGCATTATCACTCCTAATTATTGTAAGTCATATCGCTCACATGAATTACTAGTTTCGAATAACACGGGTAAACTAAGTATAAAATGATTAATTATCTCTTATTTTTTAAAACTGAGCATATATTTTTAGTATAGTGGAGTAATACTTAATAATAAGAGTAAAATATAGACAATTTATTTTTTAAACCTTTAAAGATCTATATATCAATAGAAAATATAGAGAACCGTTAGAATTTCTTACATATATGATTTGAATGAAAACCAAGAATAAGCATATGAACGAAGAATTTTTTTCATAAAAAATTATCATTATATGGAGCAACATGACATATACCCAACCTCAAAGCCTTTGTGAAAACAGAAAACCAAGAATAGGCATATCAACTTCTGTCAATTAACAATAGCTTGAAGCACAAATTTATTTACCAAAAAAAAAAAGTTATCTTTCCCAACTAGGTAGAATAACCATCAATAGTAAGGATCATTGCACCGAGTATCCACAATTCCATATCTAACAAAAAACTATCCAGTTTTGTTTGGCCATGCCAGAGTCTACAAAATAACATGTGCAAAGCCAATCGGACAAAAAAGTCATTTATCTCATTACGATGCAGCATCAGCATTTCACTTTTAACTATATAGATCATTATTTACCTGATATTGCAAAGCCAGTCGGGCAAAAGATTTACCGGTGGATGAAAAGACAAAATTGCTCCCTCACTCCCCTTGGTAATTAAGCAACCGAATTATCTGAATTAGTGTAATAAACTGTAATATTAGTTTATTATCCTCCCCACCTGTTTTGCCCCTCCTTTGGTGAATGTGTAAGTTCCAAGTGCAGGAAAGCAAGAATGGTGAGGGAACTGTGAGAAGCGGGAAGAAAAGGAAGATGTCGCACAAAAATGTTGTAGAAGGAAATGATAAGACACAAGTGAAAATTGCTCCCTCACTCCCCTTGGTAATTAAGCGAATTCATTCCTAATTGACGACGATCAAGCAATCCATGCTGCAGTGCCCGTCCAAGTTCAGATGTCAAGGTTAAATGAGTTAATTGAGGAAAGGAAACAGACTCAATTCTTCCCATTCACAATCTCATTGTTGTCATCTTCAAACATAACATCGCATAGACTCATCCTTCTTGCCTTTGATAATTTTGCAATCATAGAAATAGAAATAGAACCGAGAAGTTGTGAAGTTGAGGACATCTACAATCTCAATATCTTCAGCATTGTTATGAACTTTAAGACGGGAGCTAACGTCATCCAATATTAGGATTGTCAATTTCTGTTGGACCCTAAGCTTTAAAGTCGGAATGTTACAATCAACTAAGTACAGCTTCACAAGGCTATTACCTTTCAAAGAGATTTTCTTCAACTTGCCATTTCCTGCAAGCTGTGGATGCAAAAAAAGATCTCGTGCAGCTTCAACCGGGACAATATGTTGCCTATGACTTTGACAGGAAGATCCTTCGTAACCTCCTACTAAAACAAGTTGGCAGGGTTAACAGAGAAAAGATACTATATCCCAAAAAAATATAATTGAGACATTAAGTCTCTAATTCCCACCACAATTTTATGCAAGACCAATCTAAAGTCCATTGTCCAATTACTCTCATCAATCCAGGACTGGAAAGATGTTCCTTAACAAATTGAAACACAAACTTCAAATCACTCTCTTCAAACAGGGATTGACGATAAATCTCATACCATTCTTGTGGGAAATTCAAGCAAAAAATGAAATACAAACATGCCAATAGCCTACCAGCACAAGGAAAATCTACTGAAACGGATTCCTTAAATACAACTCAAAATCCACACCAAAAAGATCTTTCCTTAAAAGATACAGAACGGAGTTTCTTGGCTTTAAAAAGCAACTATCTCAATAGTACGTCCATATTCTGCGCTGGAACCATAACAAGGCAGAATAAATAAATGAATCAAGATGCTCAACTTTCACGGAGAAATAGAAGGATAAAGTGGAGGAGAAGAAAATTCAAGAATTTTGCTAACTTATCTCAATTTTTTTCAATGTAAAATTGTATGAAATTAATTTCTTTTGATAAGTGTATAAGCAACATCTTGCACAAATTCAAGCTAAGGTGGTGTATAACCGACCCAATGTCATCCAACCAATCTCTGGACCCTATACATATTGTTTAGTGCACTGGCCTACCTTTTTATTTTTTTCATATATTCAAGCTTATAGAATTATTAATATTTTGCTAATAATGTTCATTATAGAATTTCCTTGAAGTATGATAGCTTTAAGTTACTTTTATTTTGTTAAAAGGCCGATAATAATATAGGAAATTTAAACATCATTCTTCCCTATTAAAAGATTTCACATGTGTTAGACATAAGATCATTTAGAAGAATAAGCAACAATGTCACTGAATAGCAGCAAGGACAACCCATTTTAGCAACCTATTGGGAACCCATAGGACCCTCTATCTTCAAAAACTGTAACAACAAATTATTTGATGTTTAGAAAGATGCTTACCAAATTATAAGATAAATCCATCGACAAATGTATAAGCAAAGTTGCAGCTAGTGCCACCGGCCACAAGACCTAGCATCTTAAGACTTCAAGAATTTTCTATTTCCCTTTTGCTCCAGAATACAAGGATGGAAACAAGTAATTAAACAAAGCCTAAAATGAACATTCACAACTAAAAATCATAAACCGCTTTTAGAATAGTTTTTCTAGCTATCTATCGAACACAAGAAAATAAATAAGAAACACACTTGTTTTCAAAAAAACATTTCCCTTCATACAGAACACAACCTAACCTTAATGTTATGATGATATCTGATTATCTCATATTCATGAAAATGTCTTTCTAATTTGTTGTACAAAGCCGATAACTAAGATTAACCAAAGAAATCAATCTGTCAGATTCAAACTACTACCAGAGTATCAAACTATCAGTATACATTTTCTCAACTCTCAAATAGGGGAAAAGTAATGAACTAAATCAAAGAAAGTACTAACTTCAAATTACATAAATCAAAGAAAGTACTAACTTCAAATTACATACTAAATTGAAAATGCTGCATCTGTTACATGTTCAAACAAGAAAGAAACGATAAATTAGTACTACAAAGAAGCCTGTTCACCGGATGAAGAGAAAAAAAATCAAATTAACCTGCCGTCGCTGCTGATTTGTCGCCGGAGAAGAGAGAGGAGTCCGGCGGATGATCGATTCTCCGTCCTTAATCTAGGGTTTCAATTTCGTTTTCTTTCCTAAAGTCCTTTGAAACGATCTTGTAAAGCTTAAATAAACCCTTTGAAACTTAACATTCTAAAAGACTCCGTTTTATAAAGAATGATCTGATTTGATTTGATACGGAATTTAAGAAAATAAAATTTTTTTGAATTTTGTGATCCTAAATTAAAGTTATGTCAAATGTATAAAATTGTCTTTTAATCTTGTGACCTTAAACATGACACGTGCAAAGATGAAATTAAAATATTACCAAAAAAAAAAAAGTCATTTTTTTTAAATAGATTAAAAAGGAGAGAAGATCATTCTTTTTTAAAAGGAGAAAGTACTTTTTAAGGGTCTAAATATAAATAATATTTACTTTATAAATCTCTATATATTTATACTTTATTTCACATTCTAGAATTATTTCAGAGAATTCTAAAGCCTTCCTGGAAAATATCTAGTCTTTATTCTAAAATTTCTTTTAGTCTACAGAATTCTAAGGCTTTCTAATATTTTCTAAGGCATTCTAGAATTTTCTAAGAAAAGATTTAAGAATTTCTAAAGTCTAACCTCTCCATAATTCTAAATTCTTTCCCCTTATTTTTAAGTCAAATTTGAATGATAAGGTGGCACGTCATGACATTTAGCTCAACACCGAAAGAAAGGAAACTTTATAGTGTGCACAAAGACAAGAACGAATAGAAAGGCGGTTAGGCTGTTAGCGGAATCTTTTTAGTTTTCTATTAGTGTTCAAACTTTCTAGTTAAATAAACACTAACTATTTATTAAACAATTAAAAAAATTAATTAGAATTTTTTTTAAAAAAAAGGGAAAAGCCATTCAAATATTACTCTACAATCTTAAGTTATTAAGACAATGATTCAAGATTAAGCGTCAGGCCTCTTAAATTTAAGTATAAGATTAAATGTGTCAAGTTTGGAGATGAAGGCTTCTAGCTTATAAAATTTAAGTACAAGTCAAGATCAAGTTCATCATATTAAGCTTAATAACTCTAAATTTATATTTAGAGAGAGTAATCAGATACTTAAAATAAAGATTGTAACACTTACTATGATTTCTCTAAATTTTCTCGACAAAAGTTTTATTAATCCAAGCATGGATTTCATGTCTTTATTTCTTTCTTTAAAGAAGTAATAAAGTAAAGTGTTACAAATTTTATCCGAGTATCATCATAGTAGTTTTGATCCTTTAAATTTGTTTAAAAACAAATATTTTTTATCTTCATCAAAAGTTCATATTAAATTAATGATAATAATATATTTAATGTAATCTTATAAATAAAATTTGAAGAATAATAATAGATAAACCTTATTCATATTTTAAAGAGCAACTTTCACATATAGCAAACATAAAAATCATATTTGTATACTATAGCTATAGTTTGTATAATTGCGCTCTATAGCAAATTTATGTTTGCTATGAAGCTTTTGACTTGTATAATTCGCTAGATACATTCAATTTTATACAAATTATTCAGTTTTGTATAAATTCATTCATACACTGTAATTTATATAATAAGATTTGTATTTGTATAATTATAAGTGTATAGGACGAAAATATATATATTTATATATGTATATATATTTTTCTCTCGTTTTATACAAACACAAACGCATTTTATACATTTGTATACTGAATGGGTAATTGTATTTAGAAAATGACTAATTGTATATTGAACTGGATGACTAAAAAATGGAATGTTTGCTGCGAATTACAAATAAAATAAATTATGGCTATAACATTTAATTTAAATTAATAATTTGTTATTTCATATAATTTATGTAAAAAAATTATTTTTGACAAGCGGTTAGTACATAAGAGGGAGAAACGGAGAACGGTTGGCATACAAATGGCGCCAAAACTAAGAGAGGAAAATTCATTATTTTCCACTCATCAAAAACAGACAAAATTAGTAATTTCTATCACTATATCTATTTTTTGTTTCTTCAGATTTTGACATTTCTGCCATTGCTAGGCTTATTATGAAGGTACGAGGATGACAAATATTCAGTATTTAATTTAATTTTTTCCCAATTTTTCCGAAGATATTTTATTGTCATGGATCTCAAAATTGATTACCCAGAAACAAATTAAATTTTGAAAGTTTACTTGTTAGATCCCATTAGATGCCCGGCACGGTTTACAAGGCAGATCGGGTTCATCTAAACCTAAAACTTTCCTAAATTTATGTATAAAATTGTCATAAATAGTAAATATGAACTTATAACTAGAAAATATAATGGGTTCAAACTGCTTAATGGTTGAACTAAGAGAAATTAAATACTGAATCTGCCTCTGACGGGTGGTTTTGCTTAAGGAAAATATTTTCAATTAAGAAATAGATTATTCTTTGGAATTTTTTTTTATTCAATATTTGGTTTGGAATGGAAAAATAGGTGACATATGATAATTGTACAAAGTGTAATATAGATAGTAAAGTAATATACAATAATAACAAATCGAGTGAAATCTCATAAATGGGGTTTGAAAATAATAGAGTGTATGCAGATGTTACTCCTACTTCACGAGGTGGGGTAAGGTCTCGAGCATAAATTCTTACATTCCCTTTTATTTTAAATTGTGTTCTGTTAACTCCTTGTTGATCCATCAGTTTTAGCTAATCCGGTATACATCAGATGTATCAGGTGTAGGATGCTGGAAAACTCTAAATCAATTAGGTAGTACCTGTAGCTGGTTCACAAATAGTATATTGTAACACAATGGGGAAGGGTTTGAGAAGTCGACGAGAATGTAATCCTCCGGGATGCATGTTTGGGATACTTAATCATTTGAATCAACAACATCGGTGGCATCAAGTCAGGAAACGCCTCTCATACATAAAGCAGGCTGGTGGAAAGCATATTGTTGGTAAGAAAAACATTACTATTGGTAGAATAGTTTCGTTAACTAGATATAGAAATGATCGGAAACAGACTCTCTACCCCACAAAGGTAGGGGTAAGGTTAGCGTATATCCTATCCTTGCCAAATCTCACTTGTGGGATTATATTGTGTATGTTGTTGTAGATATAAAAATGATCATATTTTCTTTCTATATAGGAAAGGCTTAAGCCTATTTATTGTGAAGTGGCATTGTCCATATTCAACTTATCATTTTAGTCAGTGGCGCCAGGAATTTTGCTAAGGGTATTCAAGGTTTAAATATATGTACAAGAAGTAAATCTTGACTTACATACTTGGTACAATTTTCCGATAAAGGATGTCCAGTCACGCTATACGCCACTCCTTTTAGTCCTTGGCTACTATCATGATTTGACACTTAAAACAAGTGGGTAGAAAACAAGGTGTGATATACTGTTTCATTTTTTTCAGTGGCAGGAGAATGTGGGAGTAATGCAACTGCAACTGATTCTTCTAACATTCCAGAAAAAATAGATGTCAAATCGGATGATTCCCCTGTAAGTAACCTGCTTCATGCTTGCCTCTTGCTATTCTTCCGCTTCTGTTTTGTCGTTGTTTCTTCTGAAACATGTGCAAAGAGACAACATGTGTTTTGCACAAAACTGTATATGCTAACAAATTCACTATTTCAGATTGTAGTGAAAGCAGAAGCCAAAACAGTAGCCACTCAGCACAAAAGTTCAATAAAGTCTCGTTTAAAAACTTTGATCACAAAAGAGCTACTATCTAGTAAAAGGGTCCAACATAGCCGAACTTTGTCCTGTCCTCTAAGAATGCCGCTGGAACAAACTGCTCCTATTTGTTATCTAGGCAATGCCAATGTAGAGCATTCTCCGAAAATTCGTCTAAATGATGAGATTTTGCAGCAGCCTCAGAATAAGTATTCGTCCGTTGCTAGTTTGTTAGATCCACCCCTGCCGGAGAAGAGAAAGGATGCTGTTACCAACAACAAGAAATGTGAGTTGTGTGCTTCTATGCTTGATATGAATCACTTAAAGCAATGTGATACTAACAAGAACGGAAAAAAACCAATTACAAACTTCAGTTTTCGTCGTACACAGTCACTTTATCTTAGGGAGCAGACTAAAAATGTGTCAGTTGAAGAGTCGAAGCTATTTTTGGATGCTCTTGATTTACTAAACATGAGAGAGGAGTTGTTCCTTAAAATATTACAGGACCCGAATTCTTCATTAGCACGTCAGTTACACGGTACACGTGCATCCAAAGGCTTAACCAAGTCCGTGTCATTTCCTTCGCATCTGTCACTTGAAAAAATTGCTGCCAGGTCAAGCAATGATAAGAGCAGTCAAGATAAGTCACAAATTAGGGGTGAACTCTTGGGGTCTGCTGGATTTGAATCTGCAGAAAAGTTGAATAGACATTTAGTAACGAGGAACGAGGAGGAAGTCGCAAAAGGCGTACTGACAAGACTTGAATCATTTGATAAGCTCCCTCCGAGTTCACCTGCCGCACTCAAACACAAGCACCACAATAGTAAACTTGTCCTTGAACGTTTCAGGAACTTGAAGGAGAAAATAACACATGCTCTTAAGGAGAGTCGTAAGGAGAAGCATCGGATTGTTATGGATGGTGTCCTTCATAAGGTTCCACACGGTCGTAGGTCATCCAAGAATGTTAAATTAGATGGAAGTGACGGATCTTTTTCAGAAAGTACGGGTAACACTTCTCGCTGTCATTCTCCATTTAGCAAGAGTCCGATGAAATCCTTTAAAAGAACGTCATCGTTGAATGACTCATTAGACAGTTATAGTAGATTACTTGAAACATGCTTCAGTAGGGACGAAAAACAAAATAGCTCCGAAAGGTCGAGTTTGAGAGCATCTAGATCACCTTCACCAGCTAGAAGTAGGCCTATAGTCCTGGAGAGGATTCTTTCCTTACCTGATCTTAGGCATTACCCTTCTTTCCGAATTGAGGGCACTCCCGAAGCTAGTTATTCAGAAACACTTGATACAGCTGCATCGACTGCATCCAGCAGCAACTTATATTTAGGGGCTTCCAGGTCCAATGAACAAAAGTCCCTGGATATTCCTTTAGGTTCAGAAAAAAAAACTCAACAAGATTCATGTTCAGACTCAAAGATTCCAGAAAATTTTCTTGATGTTAGCGAGAATTCCGATGACATTGGTGGCTTAAAGACGGAGGAAAACTCTTTTCCGGTTGACTACAATATGGATGACAATTCATCTACTAATTCCACTTTGGATGAACCGATTTCGACTACTTTGCCTGATATGATAATTCAAGAAGCTAGTACCATTCCAGCAGATCTCTCCACGACTGAAGGTATTATTTTGAGGCAATCTTACATTCTTCTCCCATTCTCCATACATTTTGCACAACCTTAACCATTGAGCTATCTCTCTCAATTGTTTCATTTTGTGTTAAAGTTTAATTATTAGCGTAGAAATCATATTTGACCTATATAATTGTGTTTTCATCACTGCTCACTCTATCAGCGACCAGTCTGGCACAGTATTATCTCTTAGTCATCATTGAAAATTTTGTTGGCATTTATGTTAAGATAAGGTGCCTGCTGTCTTCAAATCTTGGGTCAGCCTCTGGTGGTGCATATTATACATTTGTATCCTTACATAGACTCAAATATAGATTATAGATATAGGTGATCATATTCGCTGCACGCATATTAGAACAAAAACCAAAACTTCTAAATTTCTGCTGCGATGTTTTTTTTGTCTAACTAACTGAATGAATCTGACATGGATTCCTCAGGTATAGAGGAAAATGTATTTGATTCCAATGAAGAAGAAATATTAGGCGATGAACAGACGACAAGTCTATTGCAAATTCAGGTGGACGAAAAAAACAAAGCTGAATTCAATTATGTAAAAGATGTACTGAACCTATCAGGCTTTTGTGGAAATGAATTTATGAACCTTTCAGTATTTGAGGAACTTGGAGGATCTTTTCTTTCTCAACCCGAATGTTCAGGATACGCTGAAGAAAGCGAAATCTATGATCAACTTCTTCTATTTGATTTGATCAGTGAGGTCTTACTACAACTTTACGAGAAATCATCGTTATACTGGCCAAAGGCCTTAACGTCTCGTTCTTATATCCATCCAATGCTACATGTTGGATACTATCTGCTTGAAGAGGTATGGAAAGATGTAAGCTGGTGGCTCAGCTTCAAACTGGAGAATGATCAATCACTACTTGATGATGCTGCGAGTCGTGATCTGGATAAAAGGGACAATTGGATGAACCTGCAATTTGATGCAGAGTGTGTTGGATTGGAGCTCGAGGAGCTCATATTCGATGATCTTTTAGACGAGCTAATTTTCATCGACGTTTATTAGTCCTTCTCAGGTAGGTGCATTACATTTCTTCTTCATAGAAATTGTTTAGCCAGTTCTCTCAGTTGATCACATCGAGACTTCAGGAAAAAAACTACTGATGAGTAAATATTTCGTAACAATATTGTTCTAGAGTCTAGACTGTATAGAGTTAGTAGATTCGGTTATTAAGCTCGGTGCATATATAAGAAGATGCAGTTGAGTTTCTGTAGTATAATCAAGAAGTGGAGAGTGCTTACCATCCGAGCAACTCCCTATTGTCGTTATGTACCATTGGAAGTACTAATAGATGGAAGTTACCCTGTTCAAGCAAAGATCTGTATTTTGTACTTGTATTTCAAAAATGTTTTTGGGAAAATTTCCAAATGAATCCTCAAGTTTAGGTGAAAAATTAAGTGAACAGTATTTGTAATCATGATTATTTTTTAACTCTACGGACACAACACAAAGTATTCAAAAGCTATTTAAAGTGAGGAGAATGAAAAATGTCATGAAGATAATTGATACTTGTGTGGCTGCTTACAGGTATATGGTGAAATTAATCGAAGTTCAGGCACATTGATCTAAACATCAATGTTATTTTTTTAAAATGAGGTCATTTGCACTTTTATCCCTATTTCGCGTTGGTCTTTAAGCGCAGATCACTTTGTTGTGCGGCATAATATCTCACAAATTATGCCCCACATTCTTAAAGAACCCATGGTTTTTTATAACTACATATTACATTCAACAAGCCCGTCTAGCTCAGTTGGTAGAGCGCAAGGCTCTTAACCTTGTGGTCGTGGGTTTCGAGCCCCACGGTGGGCGTTTATGGTATTTTTTTTCCTTTGTGTGCAAGTATAATTCAATTATGATAAATCTGAGTAATCTTGGTGGGCGTTTATGACATTTTTTTAATTATTCATACCATTCAACTATGATGTATCTTTCCGTTCTAAATTGTAATACTCTATTCGAGAGTGATCTTTATTTATCAAATTTGTTCCTGACCAACATTTATGCGTTGTTGGATTAAATGATAAAAACATTGTTGAGAAAAGATGGTTTTCCCCCAAAAGAAAGATTTATCATTCTTTTTTATCCTGGAAGACTAGCTCTTAACAAAATCCACTACCATCGAATCCTTTCTTGGCAAAACTAGTAGAAATGAATACCCTGTTAGTTAAATGATTTTTGAGTTTAAACGAACATCCAGAGAGAATTTATTTTTAGGAGCAATTTCACAATCGTGCAAGCTCCGTTGCCAGGCACAGTCCTGCGAGCTCACCGATCAAAGAGCAAAAATAATTTGAAAATTCCAGAAATTCGAAGGCAGATAAACTAGTTGGAACTGTGAGGATCAGTGCAAAAGCAAGCTTAGATAATATCAAAGTGCAACTCAAAAGCCTTGGTGCTCTTCCAACATATTGTTGATTAGATCTCAATTTACATCTTCAGAGTAAACTGTGTTTTTGTGTGTGTGGTGGGGGTGGGGGTGGGGGTATCATATTATCATATGCCTGCTTAGACTATAATTTACACGTCTAAGGAGACAAATTTGATGGATCAAAACTACATTAAAACACACTTTATTCACAATGTCTGTACAGTAAGAGCGAAAAACCAGCCGCTTCACCACCAAAGCAACTTTCATGGAATCCGAAACGTATTCTGGTAAAAGCAAATCCTTCTCTGCCACAGACGTCAATGCCTACTTATCTGCCAGAGATGTTTTATACTTTAGCAAAAACTATTCAAAAAGATTCTATAAACTAGAACATCTAAACCATCAAGGAAATTGCTTTTTTTTCCTTTTCCTTCTAAAAAAAGGAGATGGGAGAACAAAGACAGGAAAAACTAATGAGAAGACGGATCAGGTGCCTGCGAGATGCAGACAAGAGAATAATCAAAGGGAGCCAATGGCAATAAGAACCTTCTCATCACCAACATTTTTAGCAGAAAATATGACTGGAAAGTGCATAAGAGAACATTTTTATCTCCAAAATCAATTCAACTGATTCTAGCTGTCTTGTTTTAGTAACTAACATAACAGAACTTCAGGCCAGAATTCTTTTGACTTAGCTGGGGGGTAGTATGAGGGAGTGGAAAGAAATAAAATACCTCATGTGATTCAAATGTTTACCATCACTTTAGAAAGGGAAGTAGGACATGCAGAGGGGCTGATGCAGCATAGTCCAGTCATTTATCAGATTCCACAGGTCAATTCTTTGGATTACTAAAGATTCTAATATGAATTGCAATGAGAAAGGTAACTTGAATATGAATTGCAAATTTAAAGATCTAAAAAGTCTCCCTCCCACCATGCGGAACAGTACAAACAAAGCAGGGACAAAGCTATTTGTATAGATTTTAATGTATCTTTTGGTCATCATTTGAAAGCCTCAGAAGGATATACTTTCAGTTCTTTCATCAACCATAAACTATTCTTCAAATCAATTGATCTAACATTTTGCCCGGCAATGATGATACTTTTGAGAATCCTAGACTAATCACTTATCCTTGAATTGACATACAAATTCTAACCAAACTAAACCACAAAAAAAGAAACTCCTGCCAAACACTATCTGACACAAGTACTCGCTAAAATCATGTACAACTTTAACCTAGCAGATGAGGATGCCGAATATCCCTGTCTTCAGAACCGAGTTGGTCTACTACCTGACTTTTTCAAGAGAGCTGCCAGAAGTCCCTACTATGCAGAAAGTCCAAACACCAGACCCGTCCTTACCCAAGATTGCATTTTTTATTGTAAAATCTCATTGATCAATTTTGAGGTTCCACCTGGAATTTTGATGCAGAGTCTGGAGTTTAATTGTTGGAAACCATTTTTTTAAATCTTAGGCACTTCATTAACATGGTGTTAATGCACTCATCTTACGTTTTATCAGCAAACTCAGACACTTCATTAACACAGTGATAACTGATAACAGAAATATCAGGAAAAGTAAATTAAAGTTGAATTAAACAAAGGAAATTAAGAAACATTAATCACGAACAATCATACAAAGGAACTGTCCGGAAAAACCCTGCCGCCAAGACAAGCAAATGAAACTGATCTATTTGCATTGCACTACATCTAAAGCAAAAAAAATTATCAGAATAAAACAAAGAAATTACAGACTAACCTTAATAATCTGTACATTGAACAGTAGCAGATCGCGGAACATTGAACATGCTGCGTCTGAGTCAAAACTTGGGACTGGACAGTTATAACTTTTTTATCATCTTAGATGAATTCCATGGGCCTAGTTAACCTGCATGGGTCCAAATAAGGTAAAAAGATAAACTACCTGTCAGTAAGTGAAGACATATATAGAGAATCTGGAGATCTTGAATTAACCTTTACCAAACCTTATGAAAAAAGTTGAGCTAAAGCATCAAAAAGTTGCCGATATTCGTTTGATGAAGCACCTTTGGACTCCGATCTAGTCCATGAGAAGCCACCTACAATGTCCATTCAAACAAATCAACTAATTGCAACAACTAGAGCTACGTAATAAAGATAATTGTGAACCATTGTTTCACAGATTACAATGCCTTAAAGCAATAGTTATGCTCGTTCAGATTTCAGAAGACACGAACAAAACTTCCTTGTTATTATAAAGATAATCAAGATAGTAACTAACATCAAAGAAAAAGACAATTGATACCGTGAAGGGGAATAAGAAAAGCAAAAGCTATAAGAAGACAACATAGTGCAGGACATGCAATTACAATAAGCTTAGCTTAGGTACGTTTGAGAGTAAGGAACCATGAACTTTGCAAAAGAGAAAAAATGGCTCGTACCTGCTCAATTTTCAGTAAATGATACTCCCACCATCCCCAACTTATGTGATAGTGTTCGATTGTGCATGGAGTTTAAGAAAAAAACTTTTGAAACTTGTGGTCTAGAACATGTCACAGATTATTTTGTTTGGAAAAAACTGGTAATGTAACATGTCACAGATAGTTATGTGGCTATGAATAATTTCATTAAGAGTAAAATGAAAGTTTCAAATTAAATTGTTTCTATAAATTATTTCACTAATGGTAAAATGGAAAGCTTCTAAAAATTGTTTCTAAATACAGAAAAGTGTCATTCTCACTAGAACAAATGACAAAAGGAAAGAGTTTCACATAAAATGGGACCGAGGGGATACATAGACATATAACATATATATTGGTGAAAGAGCCTTTAACCGTCTAAGCAAAGGAGGTACCATAAGCAGTGGCTCACTGGTTGCACGCTTTAAGACATTTCAAAGCTCAAAGATGCACATGGAGTATATAATTAACCCTAGATTTTTAAGCCATACTACTTTTTTCAATGCCTTTAACAGCTTTTTTCCATTTAACCCAAGACAATCAGAGAAAGAAGAATCTCTACTTTTCTATTACTCCAGAGATCATTAGCATTTCTCTTTACCCCCTTCTCTTGTTTTTACCTCCAAGGACATTAATCATATCACCTAACAAATAGCACAATAAGAGAAACTCAGTCACAGCAGCAGTAAATTATGCAAAGTTCTTTTCTATACCATATGAGTTAAGGCTGCATAGCGTTCCTCATTTAAGTACAATGGCTTCCCACGATTCATTCCGGAATCCTGCATGTATAAAGAGAAAGTTTTAAGATCCAAATGGATAACCAAAGACCATAGCACTGTGCATGTATGTCTACCCACACCAGTCTCGACAAGGATTAAAAATTAATTTCACCCACAAAAAGAAGGAAATACAAAACAGAAGCAAAGTAACCACTATCCATCAGATCCTAAGAAACATTTTTAAACAGATTAAGTTGGACTGTCTCAAATTGGAAACTCTAAAGACATTCCTAAAACAAACTTGACCTGGGCCAATTTTCTTCACTTTTTAATTCAAAATATAAAACGAAATAAATTAGTAATCAAAATAAAAATGTTGGGGACGATTTGTGGGTATAAAGAACCTTAGCTAGCAACATTTCTCAAATAAAAGGTACCTATTTTAGTTGTTTCAGATTTTGAGCTTGGGGTTTCGAAAGAGCCAGCAAACTTCATAATAGAAACTAAACTTCTACATTGTGCTATTTTGAAAAGCAGTGTTTCTTATCTAAAAGCACCTATTGTAATTGTTTCACATTTTGACTTCTACATTGTGCTATTTTGAAAAGTAACGTTTCTTATATAAAAGCACCTATTGTAATTGTTTCACATTTTGAGCTCGGGGGCTCAAAATAGCCGGCAAACTTCAAAAAAGAAACTAAACTTCAATGTTGTGCTAGGAAGTATAAACTCTTTTAAAAATAACATAATTATATATTTTTCACTGTACAATTTATGTGTACATATTATGTGACTGTTAAAATGCTTCTCGTATTAGCACCAGAAATGTGAGTGGAACAGAAAATAATGATATAAAAGTATGTGACAAACAAGTAAACTACAGTTAGCTCTGTGAGAAAAATACTAAGGGGTAGAATGAACCATTGAAACCCCAAACACCTTTCTTGACAAATAAAACCTTGCAGAACTGATTATCAAGGTTAGCAAGATGGCCATTAGGTGGCTTTCAAAACAATTAAGGATTTAGCTATAATTCAAAAATAAATACATGACCCCACAATTCAACTTCCAAAATTGAAGTCCAAAACAAACTGGACTTGTCTGATTGCCTGCCCACTTTATAGCAAATTTCAAATTAGAAGCAATTAAAAGAAGAATATCCATATCCAACCGACCATTAGGTCCAATTAGGGCTTCAAAAATCACCGAATTCAAGGATTCTCAATTACACCTTTTACATATCAAGTTTACAAAGAATTTCACATTTCAAATTTTTGTTGTTTTTTTCCTAGGATTGTTGCTCCACAGCTTTGGCCTTTGGGTGAAATTTGAAAACAAGATATGGCTGGCTACCTACACATAAAGCAAAGTCTGCTCTTCTGCTCTAAGATGGATCCCCCACCCAAAACAAAAGTTGATATATTCATTGGCGACACACAGAGAAATAACAAAAGAAGATGGATGTGGGGTTGCATTTTAGGGTTGTGGGTTGGAGAGGAAGTAGAATGCCAAGAGGGAGGGCAGAGGGGTTGGCATTGCCGAAGATGGAAGAGAAAGGAGATGATGAGGGGAGACGTGTTATGGAAAATGATTTTGTCAGCAGATACCTACAAAGAAGTATCATTTATGACCAGTTCCAACTCTACTTTCAGTTTGTGGAGAAAAACAGGGAAAACAACTCCAGTGCCTTGTTGAATTGACTCCAATTTGGAAGGAAGTTCTTGAGACTCTCAATGATCTCTCCTTAGGTGAAACAATCTATTTTTCCCCTTCTCCATATTCTTAGAAAATTAAGAACAAAATTGTTGTCAACCAAACACAAATCTTCTGCAATCAAAACCCCTTTCATACCATGCAAAGATAGCTAAACCACTGACTTACCTCTTCACCAAATGCGTCTAAGTATGGGGAAGGCCACGATGCCTGACGAGCAGATCTTTGAAGTAACACTGTGGTTTTCTGTAGTGAAAGGATAAGTAAAAGTCATTCTACTTGTCCTAAAAGACAGTATTGCATCAAAAAGATCAAGACAAAAATACAAGAGCAAAAATGAAATACCACTTACTTTGATTAATAAGAACACCCCAGTACCCGCTCCACATGCCATTGCATGTGTTTGGCACCCACTTTCCCTGGCGAAATCAAATATGTCAGACATAATTAAGAGGACTATCAGAAGAATAAAAGATGCACTTGAACCTGCAGCACGGCTTCCAATTCGGAGAGCACAGTCTACCACACAACAAGCACAATGCAGGCTCCTCCAAAACAACTCCACAGTCTGGACAATGTTGTTTAATATACCTTCAAGTAGCACCAACGTATCCAAAACATTCAACGGTTATACAAAGACAGTAGACAAATTGGATAATATTACAAATATAGTAGACAAGTCAAATACAATACTTATGCATGTAAATAACCAACCTCTGTAGGAGGTCCTGGTAAAGATGAGGCAAAAGCATCAGTTTAAATGGGACTGCAGGGGTAGAATACATAACACCAGTCAACGTGCGAGCTTCGAACTTCTTGGAGAAACGACGCAGCCATCTTGGAACCACAAAACGTACTATTTCATCACTAATAACATCATCAAGTGGGGGAATCTTAAATAACTTTTCCAACTTTTCAATCTCATTGAACTCAACTGGTATGTCTCCCCCACATTCCATTGTTTCACCCATTGAATATGGTAATCCATCTAATATGTTACTGCCGCCACTAAATGGTACTGATACAGAAGAACGAACCAATTTCCACAACAATGCGCACCTTCTTAAATAAGGAAAACTTAGGCTACGGATTGCATCTTTGACATCATGCGTTTCAATATGATTAGAATCAAAATAGATGTAAGCCACTCCATTTTCCTCGATTATTCTATAGATGTCTGTAACTAGAGAATCACTACATCCTGACATAGACAAACTACTTTGTCGCTTTCTGCTATAGGTAATTACAATCTGAAAAGAAAAAACAATGACTTAGCACCTTCAAGCAAAAACACACTAATTAGTAGTAGAGACAACGATTGAACAAGGAAAATATGTGGTAACCTGAGTAATAGTGACAACATAGAAAAGATGAACAAGACACAGGAATGATTTCTCGCACGACAAAAATTGGCACGGGAGGCAATATAAAGCCCACATTAATGATGAAAAAGCATCATGTGCAAGAACTGGATCAGAGGATCGTTTCCAGAACTGAATATCAGGGTACTGTATTTCCGTCTCAGAAAATGCCAAGATATCTTGCATATTACCTGCAAAGCACACCAACAATCATAAACTGCTTCTACATTCCCCTGACATCAATTACCACTATATCAATGTTTCCAGAATCTAAGTTTTATCCTTGACAAAATAATTGAAGCACAAAAGCAACTAATGGAGCAGGAACCGTACCTCCAACAATAGGACTATCTGGACGCTCATCTGCAGAAATGTCCGAGCATATAGACTTCACAAACAGCTGAATTCCTCTTAACCTCAACAGGACAGTAAGTGAGTCCTTTGTCCGTGTGCTTTGTACAATGCTTAGTAGTAAGGCTAATATAAAACAGTTTGTCGATTTGAGTTCTTTGTACAGAGCACCAAGGCTGTAGTTTGGAGCTAAAGAAGTATTCCCAGATCGAGCAGCAATTTCTGTCGATATAAGGGAGTACTTGAGTGTGTCGAACAAAATCAGAGAGTGACTAAGCCTACCAGATTCTGAAATCTTATCCTTGTCCGGAAAATACATTTCACATAATACCCGAACCACATAATCAAGATTTACTCTCATCTGCCCGAATTGCTGAAGTGGAAGACTCTGTAAAATCTCTCTACTTCCAGCAACATCAGCTGCACTTTGCAGGAGAAATAAAGCTTCTTGAAAACGAAGCGTTGAAAGGCCTACAGCATCTGATGGACCAGTTGAAAGAGACGGTGTTGACCTTTTAGTTTCGGCAGGTAATGCTGGCAGAACTGAGTTAGCAAGTCCACGGCATACAGGACAGAGGAACTCCCCCTGAAAAACAGCAAAAATGACAAAATAATTTAGTATCAACTCCATCAGAGAGCAGAGAGTAAGACTAGAATGAAGGTTTTTTACCTGATCCGGATCTACAATATGACCCCCTTCGAAAACAATTTGTCTGGTATATCTGCATAAAAGATATGAGACAGTTACTGCCCTAAACTTGCAGAATTGGAGGGAAGGCTTACTATGGAACACAATAACACACCCAAATAGGAAGTTACAAGAAACCTATTTAAGTTTGAGAAGGAAATACTAGAATAAAGTAGTCTAAAATGCGTCAGTAAAAGGAAACAACCATATTACAAAGAAAAGAGAATTCCGCCAAATCAGAAAAATTGATATTGGCTTAAGACATTCACTTCAGTGGTCAAACAAGATGGTCTCAGAAGTACAAAAACAAAAGGAATAGATTAAAACCAAAGCTTTCAAGGCAACGCACCCTCTTTTGAGTTAAGAAATTAATACCTTTCCTTTAGTGAAGATAAATAGCGGTCAAGACATCCCTGATGCACAGCATGCCCACAGGATGAAAGATATATTCCATCACAATCTGATGGACCAAATCCATTGTATGTTGGAAGCAGCATACTTGACTCCAATTGTGCCTTGCGGTTATTCGTTGATGCAGAAGGACTACATTCTCTTGAAAGAGCAGAAATGTATCTTCCAAGCAGAAGTGACTCAGCACTCCCATTATCACCCAAAGCTGAAAGTTTCCTATCATTTTTTAAAAGATCCCAGTTCCGTGAATTAGCATCCATTTCTTCCCAAATCAACGAGTACATGTGTTCTTCTAGCATCTCAAAGGAAGAGGATGTCTTTTGCTTTACAGTGCTTGATGCGCAAGAGGGTTGAATGTTCTTCATTGAAGGGAATTTTTCCTTGATATATTCCAGAAATGCTTCCACTTCCTTAGGTTGTCCTTCTAAAGCAAACTCATTTACTTTATTTTGGATTATTTGCATTAACCAAGATGATGAAATAATTTCTGAACTTCTTGAAAGATTGCTCCTTTCAGATGAAATGTTTGGCACTTGTTTGGCACAAGACGTGGGCTCTTTCCCAGGGCGGCGAGTTTGTTCCCATGAAGGAGGACCTCTGTTGGTGCAACTGAGAAGCCTGGATTTCTTATTTCAGGAATCAAGATGAAATAAGTATTATTCCACTTATCAGGGGATAAATTAAAGTTCAATAATCAGATAAATCACCAGTCATATCCAAGCAGAAGAAATTGATAGCAACACATAAATAGAGCCACCTACCTGAAGAAGAACTAGGTAAGATACAGGACTTCTAGAATTTGGATCACGGCAAAGAGAGCAGATAACAGGAGTAGCCTCTTCAGATCTAGGTCTACCATCTGAATCGCATAAGTCTTTGCCATGTTTAGAATCATCTGCCGCAACATCTGTTGTGGAATCAATGCTTGCTAAAAACTTGGATTGTTGAACCCTCATCTTCTCCTGTAAATTAGACATGGAATACATTGAGAAAGTGACAGAGTCAAACAAGACTCTCCCTGTATTGTCAACTGAAAACAGAAGGATTAAATTTTCTCTGGTTCTACTATGGTATGGCAACATAGCACAATGGAAAGTATACATTATAATGACAATGAAACAAGTAACATTCTAAATATATGATATGTTAAAACAAAACTTTCTAAATTTACGCTTCTAATTACAGAGGGAAAAGCAGGCCAGCTTCAACTTTAGGGAGAAAACTACATTACAGCACATCATTCTTTTTAGTGCCGAAGAGCTTTTGTATGAGGTCAGATGCATTTGTACATGCTTGTCACCATATTTGGCATGTTGTAGGTTCAAACAGGTACCAACTATCTACCTTTATCTGGAACAATAATTTCTTCTTTTCTTATTGACAGCGGTGTTCGGCTAACTTGTGCACCTTGACTATTTTAGGTACTGAGTAACTCTGCACACCATTGATGGAAGGAAATTGTTTAGCATTTTTGCCTCTGTTTGAACTTCAAAATGTGACCTCATGGTTCTCCAACTCCATGGACCACAAAGCCACGCCATTGGGTGCTTATCCAGAACAATATTTTCCTCTGAGATATAATTTAATTATGATTTCCAATTTCCACGTTAGACTTATGACTAGTAACTTGTTCAAAATATCACAGGGAAAGATATTGTTCTAGCATTACCTTAGTTGGTTGATAAAGCAGCAAGTTTTAAATTATGTGGAGGAGGTTATTTGCAATCATATTTTTTAATAAATACAGTTGCCTGTTTGCAATAAAAGACTAATGTTTTGTGCAGTTTGGGTGAGTTTCTGTTAATTAAATTATGTGGTTGTGATAACACTAAAAAGGTAGAGTTTGATAGGTTCAGAATCCTCCTTCTCACATGTATATGCCTTGATGTATTGCAGGATAAAGTTATGCATCCTACTTCATGGGGAATGGAATAGGTTTATTGCCTCAGCAACCAGTGAGGCAGAACATTTTTTTTAATAGCCATGTTGTCCAAGCCAGCTTGTGCACACGCTTAATTCCACGGGTTCCTGTTTGCTACCTTCCATTACTACAGGTACTAGATAACTTTGTCCACCAAAGCTTGGAAAGACGGGAAGAAATCACCAAGTAATTTTTTCCTCCACTAGGATTTGAACTTGAAACTTTCTAGATTCCTTGTAAGAAGATATAAGACGGAAAGGGCAACTGTGCATGTCACATTGTAATTAGCGGTCACTTCTACAGTTTAGTGGAGTCCAATTTACTATGGGCGGTTCAACCTGAGACTGGCAGAATACTCTCAATCAACAAGTTACCAGTTTCGGAAAAAAAGAATATTCTCAATCTACATCCGAGAGATTGGTGAGAACATCTCCAATGTTTTCACCTAATCCCCACCCCCCACCCCCACCCATAGCTCAGTAAATACTTTAAGTAGGGATACTATTTCATCTAAAATAAGTTGAATTATTTTTCATTTGTCATTGTAATTTCATTTGTTGAGACACAAATATTAATATAAGTATTCTGAGTTAAGAAAATGGATACCTTCATTAGTCAACTGCTGAATTTGTAGCTTATCATTTTACTTGAAAATTAATATGCCTATAGTCCAGGTAAGGCATAATGGAGTCAATAGACTCAAATTTAACTCCACCAGCCAAGAGTAATCAATGGGGAAGAATGTGATTTTACACAAGAGAGTATATTTATGTGATAGTAACAAACTAGAGGGGAGATCAATGTAGTTTACACTTTACCCTACTATTTTCATTCCAGTAACATCACTCTTCTCTGTCATATAAAGAATTTTATACTAAGCATGGTTTCATCCAGTGCTGCTATAAGAAAAAAAAAATGACTTTAAAAATGAACATAAATTTTTTTCTTAAACTGGAATTGTGCCAAAATTTTCTGCTAGATAAGACGAAATTGACTAGTACTCCATTTATTTATTTATTTATTTATTTTCATGTGAATAATATGGACTCCACTTGTATAAGTAGATGGAGGACTTCCCACCTATGTTAACCCTTCTAATCATTTGTTGCTACATAAATTCTACTTATTTCCTTATTCTCTGTTCTTATCCAAAATAATGTTACCTTGACATTAGACCTCTGTTTTCAAAAAAAAGAAAAAAAAAAAAAAGTCGGTCATCCTAGCATATATCCTTGCACTCTCTTGAGTCTAAGTGCGGCAACTCCCACACACTTTTTCAGCATCTCTTCTGTCATATACATGTGGGGCTTCTAATCCATGAGGATTCCCAATCTGAGTAGAGCATACTAAGTTTATGTTTCAACATTACATGCTTATAAATTTTACACATGGAGAATGCCAAAACCTGTCCGGATAAGGATAATTATTATTTTTATTTGGTACAGACCACCCCCCCAAACCCTCTACCTAGAAATCCAACGGTTGCATGTTTCCCATTTTGTGCCTATGGTGACTGAACCCCAAACCTTATGGTTGGATGCCGGTCTTTACCATTAGGCTATCCCTCCCTTGTTGTATGCCAAATAAGGAGCCTCTACTTCTCAAGTCTTAAGATACATAGCTAACAGCCAAACACAGCACAGCAGCAAAATGAACAACTTAAGGTTAATTGTCTAGAGAGCAAAAAATAGATTATCCGTATTTAGCAAATTATTGAACAACAAATCATTAACTTCTCTTGTGTAATCTCACCAGCATAGCAGCTTGTCTCTCTCGAGCTTTAGCCTTATGCTTATCACTGTCTGAAAATGATCTGAAACTATTCATATCACCACTTGGAAAGGATCGAGATAACTGATTGACCACATCTGGAGCAAGATCTTGCATTTTTTTCATGCATTCAGGTTGTAGTTCAGCAAATTTCTTCAGAACACTTTCAACCAAAGATAAGAGGTTAAGCATTCCAGCCTCCACAAAGTAATTTTCTTTCTTGTGTTTCCTCATTAACAAAACGAGAAGAGATAGCAAGCTCTGATCACCAAATTTACCCACTGATATTTCTTCACAAGCTAGAGCTAAAATTGGAATAACATCACCATTATAGCAACTATGTTCACCAGATTCCCTCTGTGCATGACAAATATCCAATGCTAATGACAGCAAATGCAGTGCTCTTAACAGAACACCATCTGGAGCACGTGAAGCATTTGATGCATCAGAAAACACAGCATATGATACAACAGCACGGACAATTTGGAGGACTGTCCTACAGGTAGCTACTTCAGCTATACGACCAAGTGGTGGATAAATCTTGCTCCATCGTGGAAGCTGAGTGGTCAATGCCGATGCATTACAGAAACGCATATATCTCTCTTCGGCTACTTGCACATCCCTCGAATTCCAACGAGGATGGTACAGATCCAGTTCCTTCCAATAGGGCAACCGCAGTTTGTACATACCCTGTGATAGTTAAGGAATTGGGAAATATCACAGGACAGAAAAATGATCAAATTGTTTTCCCTTGGAAATGTACAAGGATTAAGTATGAACCAAATATCAGAAATAAACCTGGTTCATGCCAGATGGATTTGAATAAATTGCTATTTTGTCCAAAACTTCTTGAAATTTATCAATCTTGGACAGGTCCCGAGGAAGAGACTTCACCAGCTGACTATGAGTGGCATCACCAATTGATAGTCTATATACTAATTCTCTTTGCAAACATTCACTCGAGGTTAGCCCACAAAACCGTCGTTCTCTCAATATTTGAATAATAAGAGTAAGCATCTCTTGAACTAAAGAGGGTTCGTACCTAGAAAGAATGGTGAATTGTATTAGACAGAGCAAGTAATAGATGCATGGGAAATGTACCTGTGAGGTTCCAAAGCATCACATATTATCAATACTAAACATATACAACAAGGTACACTGCCAATCAAAGTATACAATGCAGATCTCATGTGAATCAGATCTTCTAAGTCTAGCTAACCGTAAGCATGTTAGCCAATTCATGCCCATGTCCAGCAATAGCTCAATGGAAAGACTATCAATCATCTCAAAGAAAGTATATAGCAGCAAGTAGCAACTAAAAAACCCTCTACGAACCCAAACCCCAGTTCTTTTCAGGGCAAACAAAAACCCTGCAGCAAACTATCTTAAAAGGAGTTCCTTTTTTTATTAGATCGTCAAAGTCATGTGAATGCTTAAGGATGATGCAACTCGTAGATGTTAAACACATCCCTAGATATATGATTTTTCCAAACATGTATAATGATCTCTACAGACATGATTTAAAAACTTTTTGGAAAAGTACGCAGACTGTAAAGAGTCGAGTAGGTACAACTATAACATAGCATACAAGGTACATTATCATGTCCCGTTCCTTCATGTATTACATTTTTTTATATTAATATCAAGTAAAGGTTCAATGTCTACCTCCTCCCCCCACCCCACCACACACACACTCTCTTCAAAGGAGAATTTACTTATAACAAGTATGTCCTTAGGGCCTAGCTATTCCTTAGGGCCTAGCTATTGTCTAATCTTCTTTTTATCTTGTTTGTTTAAGTTTCAGGATTGTGCATATACCTCTGCCATGAAATAGGACACAGTTTAACATCTTTGGCTCCAGTGGAGCTATAGAACTTACAAATTTTAACAAGAGCAGTGGCACGACAACGACTTCTATCATTTCCTAGGTTATTTTCTGTTTGTTGTCGGAGAAGATTTTATCTAAGTACCAGTAAGAAAATATAAAAAATTCTGGAAAGAACAAATGTAACTAAGTAACGTGTGCATGTTCGAACTTGGGACTTCCATGTTGGAGGTCTCAAGTTCGAAACCCCTTGCCTTCTGGGTCGAGCTCGTCGCACCAGGCTGGCCTAGAGCGAGTTACCTCTCCTATGTGGTTTGCGAGCTATTGCATAGGAGCGGGGGTTTTACCCTGTGCGCACCCAAATGGTAGCGGTTGTGGGTTTCCCTTGTCATAAAAAAAAAAAAAAAAAAAGAGTGTGCATGTCCTATAAATATTAATAGAAAAGGCATCAGAATAATGTATTCTAAAGAGAAAAACTTCATAAAAAATCTCAAATATATAAAATCATCGATATTTTTCACTACCTCTTTTTCAAAATGGAATTGCTGCATAAAAATGTCAGGAAAGATGTAATTTATCAATGATTTCTTTCAACAAGGATTTAACCACTGTTTAATATAGGTGAACGTGTATATCAATTAACAAGACTAATTGACAAGGCCAGTACTAATCACAAAGATTACCGTTGCACAATTAAGTACAAATTATGGAACATGATTATTCTGACGATGATCAATCTAAGTGTCAAGAGCATCCCTTATGTACTGATGGTATACATACATCATCAAATTAAAGAAAATAGTGTTTTATACTTGATCCGTGGAAGCAATCACATAGTAGATGAAAATGGAAGTCGTTGATGAAAGTAAAAAGGAAGTGTGAATCACATACTCACTAGGACGTTCAAGATTGAACGATAGGTAATTTGATAGCTCAAAACGTTCTAAAATTCTACTGATATATAAATCAGCAGGGGCTAGTGCAGCACAGCATTGTAGCAGAAAGAGGTCAAGCTCCAGACCCTGCTCAGACCTGCATAAAATGTTTAGAAAGATATTGGCTTAATACTATCCAAAGAAATATTAAAGATTAAATCTCATATATATTAGCATAACAAAGAAATGCACTATTGTTCATCATAGAGCCATGAATAAAGACTGCACATTTAACTACATACATACCAGCGGACAGAGCGATACCACTCACAGGATAATATAGCTGCATCACCATTCCTACGCCACATTCCAGCATGAACCTGAGCACAAAACACCCTAATCCGAAGAGCATGTTCCATAATGAAGGCAGAAAAACCCTGTGGGTGGTAGCCTCCCAGAATGTGGCCAAAAAAGTCATAATGGACAGAAGATGACAACTTAGCAGAACTAGCAACTGGTTGTGCAGTCTCCCCATAGCATTTGCCTAATGCCCTCTGTAAAACCATTGAAAGTAATCGATGCAACGGATTGTGAACAGATATATCCTGCAAACTAACTTTATATACTATATCAGGCCAATCAGACAAACTCAGCAACCGCAGAGCTTCTAATTCAGATGCATTATCTCCTTCCAGCATACTGTCATCATGACCACCAAGACAAGCTGCTTCTTGGCCCGAACCCTGGCCAGAATCCAAGGTAGTCCGACCATTCAGGGAAGGATTAGAGTATTGTTTAGTATAACCTTCAGCAGAAGTCAAGAGTCTAACGTCATTTGAAGGAGGACTCTGAGATTTAAACATTTCTCTGCCTCTTCTAAACTTTGAAAGTGTTTTTTTCAACATAGAGAAATTATTGCCAGGAGTAGAACTTGTTTTCGGACATAATATGTGAAGGAGAGCTCCCGAAGTGTTATCAACTATCAGCCAATTTTCAATGGCCCTCAGGCACTCGAATGTTAAGCATAAAACAGATGATGATATTGGAGAACTATCATATTTTACTTCAGGAACCCTGGATGCATGTTCTAATGGACTCCTCCCAGCCATACTGCATACAGAACTTTCCTGTGATAGCCTTCCAACTTTTGCATGTCTTTGGCTATCTTGGTCTTCAAAATCTTCTGTGTGTGTGTTGAAGAAAGCATCAGCAGCATCTTCTGTACTACTCATAGAGAAAGCACCACCCACCAAAAGAGAGTGAATATTTGCAATAGAATGACCCAAAACAAAAGGCAAATGCATATTCTCATTCTCTTCTTCTACATGAATGCCAGTTTCTCTTTTTTGTGGGTCCGTTCCTTGCACGAAAGCCAATAGTTTCATCCATGTTCTCAATATATCTCGTTGATCATGAGTTACATATCTAGGTACAACAGAATGACTCATGACAAATCGAATGTCTTCAACCACACGGAGAGTAGTTTCGTACAAATCTGACCATTTCATGACCTGAATAACCAACCAAACCTTAGCAAACCAACGACTGGCAATTCATAAATACGTAATACCACAAACGATGAAAGTGTACTGACAAGACCATAAAAGTCAGGTAGAACGAGCAAAAAATCAAACAAAACCAGTTAATGTCACCGCTGAATAGAACTATCAAATAAATTATTTAAAAATATAAAAAAAAAACTAGTTGTTCATTTGCAAAGAGCCCAAAGCCCTACAAAAACAAAATTCATATCAAATATTCATATATTTCAGACGTGCATACAAAATTCATATCAAATATTCATATATTTCAGACGTGCATACTTCTTTGATTGGCAGAAGTAAGCCCAAGAAAAGAAGCAAAGCTAAGCATCTGCAAGCATGCACATTTTCTCTCGAAGAAAACTACGTCACCTTCATCAAGCATGCACCTTTTTTTTTTTTTTTTGAAACTGGTACGTTTACAAGCATGCACCTTTTTTCTTTCATTATTTCTCTTAAGTTGAAGTCATACACCAATCATCAATTAACTTCCAGATAAACCACATCAAGAGCAATATATGCTCAGATGGCCTGCTAGACCTAGCCATCAACACATTTACTCTGTTACAAAGAAGAATAAGACCAAGAGGCGAGCAGTTGAAAATTCCTCTTAGTCAATCAGTCATGCGTCTCTCCAAACAAAATATAGAAGCATATTCTATAGGCTAATAAAGAACATCAGAAACCCCAATGGTGAATAATCTGACAAAGGAGTGCTTCAGAAAACTCATTAAACAGTAAATTGTCAAACTTACCTTAGACTATACATAATTATTCACACTGAAACACATAGCACTAAAGAGCATTTGACCTTGGGAAATATATGATGACCCATTGAAAAAACTCCTAATTCACAAGAACTTGCAGTTGATATTTTAAATACTAGCTTGTATTGCTTTTATTGCCTGTACCATTGAAACAAATAAGAAATTTCACAGGCAACAGTGTCACCAACAGTTGATAAAGTTAGAACGAAGACCACTTTGAATTCCAACATAGGCAAAAAGCTACATGATTACTTCTATCTGCCTGATCTTTGGTGAGAAAGTCACTCTAAAGTTGATATTCCTCGTATTGATAACTACTTGATAAAAGTATATCAAAATAAAATGAGGAACCCATCAGCACCTCAAGTAGGGCCGCCCTCTTGTGTCATTTCGACTTTTTTTTACAATCAACTAAAATTTAAAGAGTGTAATACACTTGTGGATGACATGGCATGATGACTAATTAAAAAGGGACATGTGGCATTTAGGTGTAAAATAATAATTTGAAAATAAAGTATAAGAAAAAAAAATAATTTTCAACAAAATTAAATAAATAAAAATTACCTATGGTCTACAGTCTACACTCTACACACACCTTGTTCTTCTTCCACTTTTTTTTTTCCTTCTTGGTTTTCATAAGATCTTTAAAAAAAAATCTTTTTCTTTCTCTTGTGGTAGATTTGGTATGGTGGACTATTTATCGATCGTGATTTTCCGGCGAGGTTCCGACAAAGATGATAGGATTCTTCTTCTCTTTTTCTTTCACTTTTTTGTGTTTTGTTCTTTCAGGTGGATATAAAGTTTCCAAAAATTAGTGTGATACCAACAGATAGAGTTCAACGCATTTAACGAAAAGAAACTCTCTAGATAAAAAAGAATTTGTTTTGTAATTAACCGGCATTGAGGACTAGTGGAAGTATGAGGTACGCTGTAGAATAGTCGAGTTCTGCAGCTGATCCAAAGAAGGAAAAAAAGAGCAAAGCAGAGAAATCGCATTTGATCATTAGGCCAATTAATACATAGGAGATTAAAAACTAAACTTGGCCATCCAAGGTTATTCTGTTCAAATAAGATGAAAACAAACTCATGTACAGGAATTAATGGCCTTCATTTCATGCACTTGTCTACATATTGCAGAAACTAAAACAATTTTATGTATTCAGATTCCAACTTATTAAAGGAAATTGAGCATTATGACTTCATTTCCAGCTATTACATTTGACGTAATTAATATCTTAATCTATCTGTGCATAGGAAAAGTCAGAGCAGTTATGTGGAGATAGCAGAAGAAGTCTACATCAAATATACAAAATCTTACAGAAGAATCATACATACATCTCCATCCAAGAACAAAGACCAGCCTATTTAGTAAATAAGCTAAAGGGCGGCCCGGTGCACTAAGATCCTCTTATCTGCGGGTCCAGCAAAAGACCAGACCATATTGGATCTATTGTGTGCAGCCTTGCGTTGCATTTCTGCAGGAGGCTCTTTCCACAGCTTGTAGCATGACACTTTTGGTCAGACAACAGCAATTCTTACTATTGCACCGCGGTTCACCGTCTTAGTACATAAACTACAGAGGGAGATTTTAGACATGTCTAAACGTAGAAGGAAAGAGGGTGAAAAGACAAGCTATTACAATTTAACGAGTATATTGTGAGAAATACAGGAAAAGAACATTATTGAATTGTTGTTGTTCACATTGTTACATTGAGACTCTATTTATAGACCCTAAAATACAATCCTTTATCAAGTAGGATACTATTTAGTATTCCTATTTTTATTTCTATTACTATTACTATTCTAATAGGATTGTATAAACCTATTCCTATTCCTATTCTAACACTCCCCCTCAAGCTAGTGCATACAATTAATGTACCTAGCTTGTTACAAATGTAATTAACACGAGGACCGATGAGGGGCTTGGTGAGATATCGGCAAGTTGATCACTCGACTTCACAAAATTGTCAATCAATCTCAATGTGCTTGGTCTTCTCATGAAATACTGAATTTGATGCATAATGCCGATAAAACACAGAGTGATAAAATTACAGTGTTGGAACTTCCCAAACCAAGCTTGCAAAGACTGTTTTAGACCATAATAGAGTGACTTGCGTAATCAACATACAAGGCTACTAAACTCTCCCTGAGCAACAAAATTAGGTGGTTGCTCCATATAGACTTCTTCACAATGTAGCGGTCGTTGTAAGTGCTCAAAATCTAGTATAAAGTATATGGATCATGTTGGAATCAATAGACGAGTCGATATCAAACAAGTCACCGAAAAACTGGCCAGAACATGCTCATATGCCAGAGTATTAGATTTGATGGCTAAAAGTGGTCACAATCTAAGAATAAAATTATATGGGTAGGGTCGGAATGATGTCACGACCCAACTAGAAAATAGAAATTATATAGGATAGTTCAAATTGATGGAACGAACCCATTGAAAAAGAGAAATAATATGGGTAGGGTCGGAATGATGGCACAACCCTGCTGAAAAAGAAAAATTATATGAATAGGGTTGGAATGATGGCACAACCCTACGCAAATCAGATTTGAATAGTCACCGGAAAGAAGAATGGAACTATGCAAATCAAATCTGAGGAGTCACTAAAAAGACACATGATGCTATGCAACTCAAATATGAGAAAATAGTTCGATAAAATCCACAGTACTACACAAATTAAATATGAAAAGTAGTTCGGAGAGATGCACGGTGCCACACAAATAAGATATGCAAAAAAAGGTAGTCACCAGAAGGATGGCATGGTGCTACACAAATTAAATATGAAAAAGTAGTCACCGGAATGATGGCACGGTGCTACACAAATTAAATATGAAAAAGTAGTCACCGGAATGATGGCACGGTGCTACACAAATTAGATATAAGAAAGTAGTCACCAGAATGATGGCACGGTGCTACACAAATTAAATATGAGAAGATAGTCACTGGAAAGATACACGGTGACCCAACTTTTGCTAACATAATCGTTGACCAGATGGGTGACATATATGGATAATAGCCACCCGCCGGCAACGGAAGCTCTTTGATTGTTTACCAAGATCGTAAAGGCTCTAATACCATGTGAGAAATACAGGAAAACAACATTATTGAATTGTTGTTGTTTACATTATTACATTGAGACTCTATTTATAGACCCTAGAATGTAATCTTTTATCAAGTAGGATGCTATTTAGTATTCCTATTTTTATTTCTATTACTATTCGTATTCTAATAGGATTGTATAAGCCTATTCCTATTCTAATACGATTGTATAAGCCTATTCCTATTCTAATAGGATTATATAAACCTATTCCTATTCTAACAGGATTGTATAAACATGTTTCTTATCAGGAAAAAAAAAAGTACATAAACAAGCTTATATCAGAACTTCACATTTCGCACAATAATCCTTAGTTTAGTATAATTATCATACAACATTACCTGCAATTTACCATCTTCGCCAGCGCAAGACGCAAATATGTCCCCTAAACATCCCAACAGCATGGGTAGAAGATTCATTTCCTTCACAAGACGTGGGGTCAAAGTAGGCACAGTAAATATCTGCACTGAGAATGTTGATAGTAGTGGATATTTGTTGAAAACTGAATCATTACATTCCCTTGTTGCTTCATTCACAACAGTTGGATAATAGCTCAGAAATACTTTTGCAAATTCGTATTTAAATTGAGGTTCACCCAACAATTTCAACAGCAATTCATGAATCTTCTTGACATTTTCTTCAGTGATCATGAACCTCTCTGCCCTCACAAGAATATCTAGTAAGCCTGCTGAACAAGATACTCTCCTAGAGATAAAACTAAGCAAACTTTCACTATGCTTACAGAACTTCAATAGCATCTCCACCACTGCAGATGTTAACTCATCTGTAACCATTTTGAGCTCAGTAGCATGATCATTTCTTCTAGGACTTCTACCAGAGATGCTATCTGGAAATAGAAGCCTTTTTCTCCAACAAGACAGTAATAAATCTAGTACAGGCCCCATTGAGTTTGCAAACTCTTCTGGAAGAGGTTGAATCTGCTCAGCTCCTTTGTGCTTGGAACAAAATCCTTCACGTTTCCATGCAGTAACATCTCCACAATCACAGCAACCACCACCTGTATAAATAATAGAGTAATCGTGGTCCTTATGGTTTCCATTCTGGAAACATGGAACACATATTGCACATGTTGGATCATGCTCACACGTACGGCAACGATATGCAATGTCATTGTTACCCCAAACAGCCCCACAAACACCACGCTGACCAGTATCTTCCAGTTGCTCCAGAGCTCTACTTGGTTCACAGTCAAACATCAACCACTGTATCCAATCCATACTTTCTTGGAATAAATCTTTAACATTAACGCTTGAGCTGACCGTGGATCTTGGAGACTCCATTTGTTGTTCTGTAATAATCTCCATTGCCTCCTCATTAGTAGGCAAAAGTGCAGGGACCAACTCTGATATTTGTGACTTATTATTCTTCACGTAAGCAACTAAACCAGGCTGCAGTTGTTCCAAATTCTCAGCAGGAACTCCAAGAATGTCAAGCCTCTGATAAGAAAACAAGGAATTACATGTCAAGATCCAATATTCCCTCTTCTTAAACCAAGAGCAACTAGGGAAGAGATACAAATATCAACAAGGGATGAAAGGGATTACATGTCAAGCCTCTGACAAGAGGACAAGGGATTGCATGTCAAGTTCACTTGTCCTATTTATTGATATTCCTCCCACAGTACAAAAACTAGAAATGGCAGAATTTTACTATCAAAAATCAGGGTAATGCAAGATACCACATCCTTGTGGTGATTTTCATTTTAATCACGACAATTAAAACATATAATAACTAGGGTTAACAAAATCACATCAACTAATGCTCCCCCACCCCAAACAAGGGAAAAAAGGAAAACAAAATTTTGGGATAGACGATCAAAGGGGAATTCTGCACAGTTCTATGAATGGGAAGAGGGCAAGCATAGTACTGAACCATAAAAATCACGAAAGTCATAGGGAAGCATTTGCACTTGGTACCAACTTTGTACCAAACTATTTTTCCTAAATATGTCATCCGATAAGAACTAAGAACTATTGGAATGAAATGAGAATAGAACGGAAAAAATATAGAGGATTCATCTAGCCGAACCTAACTAGTTTGGGATTGCAGCATAGTTGCTTGATTAATTGATATCATCTAACAAGAAGGCAGCACAGACTAAGAGAGCAACAAGTACCATCGTAATAAAACATGTAGGCTGTCATTTGCTTCTCTGGATCAATGAGTTTCCAATATATAAAAGAGAAAAGGATAGGGGAGAAGGCTGCAAATCCTGTGATTATTTCTATGTTCCTTATCCTCAAAAGTACCATGTCTAAGCAAGGGTGTTCTTCTTATTTGCCTCTGACCACCACTGACCTCATTACAAGTTGATCAATTTTATGAGCCCAAGAATTTTGAAACATTAAAAAGTCTGTCTAAGTATCACCATTTAAATGATATCTTAGATAGTGACAATGGAGTCATGCAATTTTTGTTTTACCACCAAAATCTTTCTTCCATATCAATCATCAAATATTGGATATGCTTCACTCATTTTCACCTGCAGAACCTTTAATTTTCGTACCACTCACCATTATGAATACTCTACTCCAAATAGATGAGCGTCTGATTCTTTGTTCCAATAACATAAGCTTCTCCTCGTTAACCATCTTCCGTTGCAATAACTGGTGAAACTTCAAGACCAGTGTAGAAGAAGTATTGAACGTTAAACAATTTTAAGTCTCCGTATAACCTCAAAAGCATGCAGACTCTTCAAACATAGGAATAATCCCCACCATCACCATTACCACCCAAAAAAAATAAAACTATTCTTTTTAGCTACCTAAAATCCTGCACTCCGTGTAGCCATCCTTCAACTTCCAAAGTACAAGACTACTGTAAATTTTCAATCATAAAATTAACAGTAAATCAGCTTCAGCCAAATAAGTTCCATTAGTTATGACCAATTACACAAATGTGATTACCCACTCACCCAACACCAATTCTTGAATCTTCCATTCAGGAACTTAAAACTAGGACATAAGAAAAAAAATTGCTTCTAGCATAGATAGAGTCCTCTACGCAGATTAACGATGTTGCAAAGTCCATTCCCTCTTCTTACAGATAAAATAAGCACAGTGCAGACTCTAAGTAACATAAAATCACATATACAAATGCCCAAAAAATTCACCTCTCCTTTTAACAGAAATGTACTGTTCTGGTAAACAACATTTCAATAATCACAAAGCCTCCATCCTATCCGCACACACAGAGACATCCAAAACCCAAAAAAAAAAACATTTTTGATTTGTTCAACATTAAAAGAAGCAATTTTTTTCAAAAAAAAAAATGATCAAATGCTATACTTGCAAACTGATACAAACTATGAAGAAGAAAAAATCGATTACCTGAAGAATACGCTGCATCGGAGTGAGCGTATCCGACTCCGGCGATGAGTCAGTTTCCATTTGTAACAGTGACCGAATCCAATCGGCGCAATTACAATTCACAATTCCACCAATTTCTACTCAATTGTACTATCAGTTTAAAGTTTGAATTTCGAAACCCTAGCTGAATTTGCAGAATTGAAGTTCATCAACCGCATATGTAAAATTGAAACTTCTGGAACGATCTGTAAGACAGTAATACTCTTTAGTTGTTTTTTTTGGTTTGGATAAAAGCCTAAATTGCTTACTTGCTTTATTCTTGACTTTTTTAGCCTTTTGGAAGGCCAACAACTTTGCGACTTGTAACCATTTTCTACTAACATGAACAATAAAACACATAAAGTTGATGATAAATTTTAATTTCAAAATTTAGATTTAGAAAATAAAGTTTTTGAAATTGAGATCTTTAAATTGAAGTTATGTTTGGAAATTGTTTTATTTAACATAAAAAAAAGTTTAACGTTTTATGAATGAAAGTCTCAAAAATTAAAATCAATTTTTAAAATTTAAATTATTTTTGAAGGCGTATTGTTAAATCTGATTCAAATAAATATTTGAAGAAGAATTTTAAAATTTGATCTAAAAGTGATAGTCAAGTGTTGGCTTAATTGTGAATATGTGTGATATATTACTAATGAAAGGTCGTTTGGTAGGGTGTGTTGTGATTGATTTTAATTTATTATTTTATTTTTAATAGCGATTCTGACTTTAATTGTGTTTATGTAGTGTATTCGATGGCAAGAAAATTGAACCGTCATTGAAAAATGTGAAAATGCACCATGCATGTAATTACTAATGCATCAATAAGCTTTCTAAATCTTGGGCGGAACACTTTATATTCAAGCGAGTTAATACGAAATAGTGTCAGAAATAAATTTAAAATTTATAAAATTTTATATCAACCTTAAGTAAACATTATAACAATAATAAGGTGTTCAAGTATAATTTTTAGTAAGCTTTTAGTTAACATATAGAAGTTATACAAAAATTATTGAATCTATATATATATATATATATATATATATATATATATATATGAACCCGTAATAAATGTATTAATTTCGCTCCTCCACTATACATGAATATATGTCCATACACATCCGATATTATCTAGAGATCATACGTCTACCATAAGGTTTCAAGACACTTCTTCTTTTTCCTTATTATTAATAAATAAAGGAAAACACTATTTGTCATTTAAAATAAAAAATATTATTTTAGTTTTTTTCGTCGTGGAGAAGAAATATTTTATTCATAGTATTTGGCTGTTTTTTTTTTTGCTTAATTTGATGTCCGATATTTTTATTAGGGTCTAATTATTTTGAATTCACTTTGTATAAGATCTTATTTGGAGGAAAATATTCTCTATAAAAAAATTATATTCAGAACTGAAACTTGATACCTTTAATTAAAGAAGGTCAGCTGCATTATTATATGATCAGTGTAGTTGTCAAAAACCTATCGCTGTTTTGCTTTATGTGCCGTCTATTTATTAGGTTACTAATAGACAATTAAATTGGTTGGTCTATTTTTGTCTCAAAAATAATGAGATCGTTTGAAAGGAGGAATTAAGAAAAATAATTTCAACATCAAGCTTTATATTAAATAATATAATACCGTATTTAGTTGAAGGGTCTAGAAAATAATTTTTATACAATATACATGTATTACACCAATAAAAAAATTAAATATAAGGATATGTCCTTTAAGTAATAAATATCCTTAAATAATATATCTTGTATTATTATTCATTGCATAGCAATTACATATACATAACAATTTATTCGTTATTAATCAACACATGAGTTTTTAAATATGCATTATAAGCTACTCATAACTATTACATGAGCCGAACGGTGAAACGTTTGAATTAATTTAATCTATGCATGATATGCGTATTTTTTTTAAAAAAAATTATACGTAGCATAATATTTTTGGTACAAAACAAATTCTTTAATGAGTATTTGTACTAAAAATTGTTTTTGTTGCAAAACAAAAATTTCCAATAATAACTCATCTTCAATATATATAAGGTTATGGAGAAGACAAATTAAAATAGAAAATTAATAGGTGTAACAGAGCATCATTCCGCATATTAATAGTCATAGGATCACTCATCCGGTTTTTAATTGTTGCTTCTTGTATTTTATTTATCGTATTATTTTATTGTATTGTACATAATTCTTTGTCATACTTTTAATAATAATTTGTTATAACTTTTGAACTACTCTCTATGTCTCAATTTATGTGGTACTTTTTTTTTTTTGAGAGTCATTAAGTTTTATCTAAAATCTGCGCATGAAATCTTTTTGAAATGAAATTTATATATTTGTTAACTACGTAAAAAGTAGTATAAGTCACAATAATTGATATTTCAAAATGTTTAAAAGATCTATAAAAAATCTATGATCAAAGACAAACGTAATTGAATCTCGAAATCCAAAAAATATTACATAGAATGAAACTGAGGGAATATCTTTTTCCTGGAGTTATGAATCTATCAGATCTAATTTATTTACCTTAAAATTTGTATATAATCTATTCTTCAGATCTCACTATGTGTGATGTTATTGTTATACAAGTAACTGTAACTATAGTACTACATTAACTAACTTATTGTAATATGTTAATTTATATTGATGATATAGTATTATTTTTTCATGATTAGAACATACTTAAATTCATAACTTGAATGATTACCAAAAATAAAGAGCACATTTGTTTATAGAAACTATGGAACCAAGCAAGGCATTTGCTTTGAAGGCCTTAAACTATATTAATTAAAGCCACAATCATTTCCTAAATATGTCTTGCTTAATTAGCGAGAATCTAGCAACACAGAGACAAAAATCCAACAACTAAACAACAACAGATAAAGTTGTAACTAAGTTAAGCCATATTTGATTATTGATTTGATTAACTAGTTAATCCCCTGTTTAATTTTTCAGTCTCTTTTGGTTGCTTGTTATCTGTGCTGCTACTAGTAAAGACAGAGAACCTACAAAGCAAGTCAACCAACCATCTAATCTATGGCTTTTTCAGCTTTCACCAACAAAAAGTCCAAAAAAAACTTGTTCTCATAAGTACCATAGAGAATCAAGAAAAGCAATAAAACCCCTTTTTCCCTCTTGTCCTTTTACTTCCAACTTTCTTGTCATAATTTTTTTCATTCATGGGCAAGTGGGGTTAAAGAATTTCAGCCCTGTTCATCAGAAAGTTTCAATCTTTTTCTTGTATCTCCAAAGTTACTGTCATTTCTTGATGTAGAGGAAGATTCTTGGGTTCACACTAGATCTGGGGTTCAAAGAACTTTTGGGGTTTGCATTGAAGCAACAACTGGTGTTAATCTGTGCATATAATGGTGAAAACTTGAGTTTTGCAGTTTGTCCGGTGGCTAGTGGAGCTAAAAAGATTGAATTTTTGGGTTTTTTTTTGCTCTAATGGGTATTTGTCTGAGTAACCAAATCAAGGCGGAGACAACATTTTATACTGTTTCAGGTATACTAAGTTCACTATCTTTTTGTATAATTTATTTTTGAAAGGCATGATTTGTTAGCTCTAGTAATATATTGAGTGTTTTGGTGAGTTCAAGTATTTGCTTGCTTAAAAAATTGAAGAATAAAAAAATGGAAAATACCCTAAAGCTGCAGAGGATTATTGTCACCATCCCCCCACTCACCCCCCTAAAAGGGGGTGGGATTAGGGTGGGGTGGGGGTCATTGCATGGGAGAAGGAGAAGAAATAGACCAAATGTCAGTGTATAAGGTTTTGTTGGTGACTAATGTTTGTCTATCATGTATTTGTTAATTGCAACGAAAGTTAAATTTGTGTGCTTCAAAGACTAGTAATATTACCTTTTGAAATGTTTCTGTTTTATGTAGAAAATTTGCTTTGTTTGTGGAGATTAGTAGTAATTTCTTTCTACTGTTGGATGAACATCTTGATTCTTTTGCTTACTGTCTTTTGTTTGCATTGTAACTGGATTCTTTTAGGGATGGATTCAAGAAATGTCAGTGGAAATGGTACCGATATTAGTAATTCGAATAGCAAACACTCATCAGCTTCCGTACCCCCGACTCCTCGGAGTGAGGGTGAGATCTTGCAGTCATCCAACTTGAGGAGCTTCACTTTCAGTGAACTCCAATCTGCAACTAGAAATTTCCGTCCTGACAGTGTAGTAGGAGAAGGAGGTTTTGGCTCGGTTTTCAAAGGGTGGGTCGATGAGCATACTCTTGCAGCATCAAAGCCAGGCACAGGGATTGTGATAGCTGTGAAAAAGTTAAACCAAGAAGGGTGGCAGGGGCACAGAGAATGGCTGGTGAGTTGAAGCTTTGTTCTACTTGGAATCTCTCCGCAACTGGAGTTAATTTTTTTAAAAGACATTGTTGATACTGTGAAATTATTGTTCTGTAGGCTTATCTGCATACTTGTTACTCCCTTGTTTCAATTTGTTTGTTTGGTTTTGATTTGACAAGTTTAAGAAAGTAAAAAATACTGTTGAATCTTGTGGTCTTAGATTAAAGATATGTTGAATGTACCAAAATATCATTTAATCTCGTGGTCTTAAACATGTCAAGTGTGAAGTTGAAATTAAAGAGTTTCAAAAAGGGAAAGAAACATTCTTTTTAAACGGATAAAAAAGGAAAGTAAGACAAACAAATTGGAACAAAGGGAGTACTGGATTCTGCTGGGTAACCTCATTTGTAGATTTGGGGAAAGAAACAAATCTGATCAATAAAATCGTGATGAATAGGATGACTTGATGTGCATCTAGCTCAGTGCTTATATAGCATTTTGCTACAAATGAATGCTATTTATTATAAGCAGCGTACCTTATGTTCTCGACCATACAAATTTGCAGGCTGAGATAAACTATCTTGGGCAACTGCACCATCCAAATCTTGTAAATTTGATCGGTTATTGCTTAGAGGAAGATCACAGGCTCTTGGTCTATGAGTTTATGCCTAAGGGTAGCATGGAGAATCATCTATTTAGGAGTGAGTTCAGTATTTCTTTTATATTCTTCCACCTGTGTAATTACTTACGGTACATATGAACAAGCGTGTGGAGTCCTAGATGATATATGTGGTTTTGTTTATTTGAGTCAGGAGGTTCATACTACCAACCACTTTCTTGGAGCCTTCGTATGAAAGTTGCACTTGGTGCTGCAAGGGGCCTTGCGTTTCTTCATAATGCTGAAACAAAAGTTATTTATAGGGACTTCAAGACTTCTAATATTCTGCTGGACTCGGTATGTTAATATCATCTCAAAGGGTCACTATACAGTTTACACTGTCCCATCGCCTTGAAACATGGGTTATGTCGAAGTCTTTCATATTTTCAGAAACTTGGTTATTTGTACTCAATTTTACAGTCTACATTGACAGGACTACAACGCCAAGCTTTCTGATTTTGGGTTGGCCAGAGATGGTCCCATAGGTGATCAGAGCCACGTGTCCACTCGGGTTATGGGAACTTATGGATATGCTGCTCCAGAGTATCTATCCACAGGTTTGTCTCCATGCTACCCAATTCCATTTTCAAGTTCACAATCTGATGGTATTTTTATTTTCTTTTAACACGGCTTAGTCTACAGACGATGAACTTCATGTGTACATTCTCATATACTCATCTCGTCCTGTTTATTGTATCTGGACACCGAGTTCGTATGATTACACGAAGAGTATTAGAACAGATGAACGTGATCTTTTTTATAAATTAAAATTTAGTTTGAATTGAATGAAACACTTATGTTTTGTTTCACCTTTTAAATAGTTAAACGTGTATAAGAATGTTCATGCTCTGAGCTGATTACTTTTCTCTTTTATGGAAGGCCATCTTACTGCCAAGAGTGATGTATACAGCTTCGGGGTAGTTCTGTTAGAAATTCTATCCGGTAAGAAAGCAATAGACAAGAATCGACCCATGGGGGAACATAGTCTTGTTGATTGGGCAAAACCTTATTTGACCAATAAACGTAGAGTTTTCCGTGTTCTAGACGCCCGTCTTGAAGGACAATATTCACTCAGTCATGCCTTAAAGGTTGCTATCCTGTCTCTTCAATGCATATCGATGAACCCCAAGTCAAGGCCAACAATGGACGAAGTAGTAGCAGCTCTAGAACAGCTTCAACAGTCCAAGGATGTAGCAAAAAATGATAAGAAAGTCCGGCAGGTAAATCAGCGTAGTCGATCAAGTTTTGCGCTCAAGAAATCCTGCAAAAGCAGCACGGAAGAGACCCCCGTGAAATCTAAATATCCAAGACCTTCACTTTCACTTCTTTCATAGAAAGAGGAAAGAAAGTTTTTGGTGTGCCAGTTACTAGTACTCTTTTGTTCAAGAACTTCTGGCATATAACTAAGAAAATGTCTTCAACAAGGATGTACAGCTTGTCCTCTTTTTTTTTGTGTTTTAGTTTGTTGGATAATGTTTGAACAATAGATTTATGTGTGTTCAGTTTATTAGTTATGTAAGTTTACCTACTATTAGAGTTCTATTTACTACACAACAACAACATCCCCGTGTAATTCCACGAGTATCGTCTGAGGAGGGTAGAGTATAGGTAGACCTTACCCCTACCTTGAGAGATACTAAGGTTGTTTTTGATAGACCCTTGGCTTGAGAAATTAGTGTTCTATTTGAATCTTGATATTTCATCATCTTTTATGTATTATGTTCTTGAAATGGAGACGAAGGATTACATTTAACAGTGTAACAAGAAAATATTGAATCTATAGTCAAAATAGTCAACAGAACTTAGGACTTTTTGAATGGTTGAAATTCTTACTATTGCACAAGACATTTTTGTAGGACAATGATGATAGTATCTTTGGTCAGCTTTAGTCCAACAATCGATAAAATGACAAAACTATCCCTTTAAACTCTTTTTATACCTCATTTTTTATATTCATGTACAATTATATATTATTTTAAATATCATGTATAATAATAGTTATGACCTTCACTACTCCTTATTTTTATTATAATAATTCTTCATATTTATTTTAAAAAATTACACTATATAAATATAATTTTATTTATGAATTTATTTGACTAATTCTTATGTTTATTTATATTTCAATTTAATTTCCTTACTATCGAATTACATATTTTTAATTGTATATTCTTTTAGCCACTTGAAAATTTATATTTTATATATCAATTAAAATGAGAGATAAAACGAAATGCTACGATATTGAATACAAGCATCCCGTGCAGTTTCTCTGAACTTAGTTTATATTGGTATTCTTTTTAGCTAGATCTTTTGTGTATTTTTTTATTTTTTTTATCTTCTTTTCATCTCATGTACGCTAATTTCGGGAAGAATTCTATTGTTAGTTCACATAAATTTTGAAGGAAATAGTAACATGAAAGATGATTTAAAAATGAAGATATCTTTAGTATTTTACAATTTAAGAATGATACGTGTTTAAATGAAGTAACATAAATAATAAATCATTTTGTACTTTAACAAATTAGATGAAAATTTTATTCTTAAATACATTTCGTACAATTATGGAAATGCACACACAAAAATATGTAAGCTAAATAAGACAAAAATTTTATTTTTAAGAAAAAATAACTACTGCTTGAAAAGAAAATATGTATAAAAAACACTAAATAAATTGAAGGATATTTTCGTAAACAAACACTTTATTTTTAGAATTTATGTAATGCATATTGTATTGAAATCAACCAACCAACCAGTCAATAAGAAATAATTCTTGCATAACTTATCCCAGCATAACTTATTTTATCATAATTTATTTCAACATAACTTATTCCATCATAACTTATATTCAAATCAAACGGTCTTTCAGTTTTCACCAACAAAAAGTCCCCTTTCAGTTTTCACCAACAAAAAGTCCAAAAAAAACTTGATCTCGTAAGTACCAGAGAGAACCAAGAAAAGCAATAAAACTCCTTTTTCCCTCTCGCCTTTTACTTCCAACTTTCTTGTCATAATTTTTTTCATTCATAGGCAAGTGGAGTCAAAGAATTACAGCCCTGTTCATCAGAAAGTTGCAATCTTTTTCTTTTATCTCCAAAGGTACTGTCATTTCTTGATGTAGAGGAAGATTCTTGGGTTCACACTAGATCTGGGGTTCAATGAACTTTTGGGGTTTGTATTGAAGTAACAACTGGTGTTAATCTGTGCATATAATGATGAAAAATTGAGTTTTGCAGTTTGTCCGGTGGCTAGTGGAGCTAAAAAGATTGAATTTTTGGGTTTTTTTTTGCTCTAATGGGTATTTGTCTGAGTAACCAAATCAAGGCAGAGACAACATTTTATACTGTTTCAGGTATACTAAGTTCACTATCTTTTTGTATAATTTATTTTTGAAAGGCATGATTTGTTAGCTCTAGTAATATATTGAGTGTTTTGGTGAGTTCAAGTATTTGCTTGCTTAAAAAATTGAAGAATTAAAAAAAGGAAAATACCCTAAAGCTGCAGAGGATTATTGTCACCATCCCCCCACTCACCCCCTAAAAGGGGGTGGGATTAGGGTGGGGTGGGGGTCATTGCAGGGGAGAAGGAGAAGAAATAGACCAAATGTCAGTGTATAAGGTTTTGTTGGTGACTAATGTTTGTCTATCATGTATTTGTTAATTGCAACGAAAGTTAAATTTGTGTGCTTCAAAGACTAGTAATATTACCTTTTGAAATGTTTCTGTTTTATGTAGAAAATTTGCTTTGTTTGTGGAGATTAGTAGTAATTTCTTTCTACTGTTGGATGAACATCTTGATTCTTTTGCTTACTGTCTTTTGTTTGCATTGTAAATGGATTCTTTTAGGGTTGGATTCAAGAAATGTTAGTGGAAATGGTACCGATATTAGTAATTCGAATAGCAAACACTCATCAGCTTCCGTACTCCCAACTCCTCGGAGTGAGGATGAGATCCTGCAGTCATCCAACTTGAGGAGCTTCACTTTCAGTGAACTCCGATCTGCAACTAGAAGTTTCCGTCCTGACAGTTTAGTAGGAGAAGGAGGTTTTGGCTCGGTTTACAAAGGGTGGGTCGATGAGCATACTCTTGCAGCATCAAATCCAGGCACAGGGATTCTGATAGCTGTGAAAAGGTTAAACCAAGAAGGGTGGCAGGGGCACAGAGAATGGCTGGTGAGTTGAAGCTTTGTTCTACTTGGAATCTCTCCGCAACTGGAGTTAATTTTTTTAAAAGACATTGTTGATACTGTGAAATTATTGTTCTGTAGGCTTATCTGCATATTTGATACTCCCTTGTTTCAATTTGTTTGTCTGGTTTTGATTTGACAAGTTTAAGAAAGTAAAAAAGACTTTTGAATCTTGTGGTCTTAGATTAAGGATACGTTGAATGTACCAAAATATCATTTAATCTCGTGGTCTTAAACATGTCAAGTGTGAAGTTGAAATTAAAGAGTTTCAAAAAGGGAAAGAAACATTCTTTTTAAACGGATAAAAAAGGAAAGTAAGACAAACGAATCGGAACAAAGGGAGTACTGGATTCTGCTGGGTAACCTCATTTGTAGATTTGGGGAAGGAAACAAATCTGATCAATAAAATCATGATGAATAGGATGACTTGATTTGCATCTAGCTCAGTGCTTATATAGCATTTTGCTACAAATGAATGCTATATATTATAAGCAGCATACCTTATGTTCTCGACCATACAAATTTGCAGGCTGAGATAAACTATCTTGGGCAACTGCACCATTCAAATCTTGTAAATTTGATTGGTTATTGCTTAGAGGAAGATCACAGGTTCTTGGTCTATGAGTTTATGCCTAAGGCTAGCATGGAGAATCATCTATTTAGGAGTGAGTTCAGTATTTCTTTTATATTCTTCCACCTGTGTAATTACTTACGGTACATATGAACAAGCGTGTGGAGTCCTAGATGATATATGTGGTTTTGTTTATTTGAGTCAGGAGGTTCATACTTCCAACCACTTTCTTGGAGCCTTCGTATGAAAGTTGCACTTGGTGCTGCAAGGGGCCTTGCGTTTCTTCATAATGCTGAAACAAAAGTTATTTATAGGGACTTCAAGACTTCTAATATTCTGCTGGACTCGGTATGTGAATATCATCTCAAATGGTCACTATACAGTTTACACTGTCCCATCGCCTTGAAACATGGGTTATGTCGAAGTCTTTCATATTTTCAGATACTTGGTTATTTGTACTCAATTTTACAGTCTACATTGACAGGACTACAACGCCAAGCTTTCTGATTTTGGGTTGGCCAGAGATGGTCCCATAGGTGATCAGAGCCACGTGTCTACTCGGGTTATGGGAACTTATGGATATTCTGCTCCAGAGTATCTATCCACAGGTTTGTCTCCATGCCTACCCAATTCCATTTTCAAGTTCACAATCTGATGGTATTTTTATTTTCTTTTAACACGGCTTAGTCTACAGACGATGAACTTCATGTGTACATTCTCATATACTCATCTCGTCCTGTTTATTGTATCTGGACACCGAGTTCATATGATTACACGAAGAGTATTAGAACAGATGAACATGATCTTTTTTATAAATTAAAATTTAGTTTGAATTGAATGAAACGCTTATGTTTTGTTTCACCTTTTAAATAGTTAAATGTGCATAAGAATGTTCATGCTCTGAGCTGATTACTTTTCTCTTTTATGGAAGGCCATCTTACTGCCAAGAATGATGTATACAGTTTCGGGGTAGTTCTGTTAGAAATTCTATCCGGTAAGAAAGCAATAGACAAGAATCGACCCATGGGGGAACATAGTCTTGTTGATTGGGCAAAACCTTATTTGACCAATAAACGTAGAGTTTTCCGTGTTCTAGACGCCCGTCTTGAAGGACAATATTCACTCAGTCATGCCTTAAAGGTTGCTATCCTGTCTCTTCAATGCATATCGTTGGACCCCAAGTCAAGGCCAACAATGGACGAAGTAGTAACAGCTCTAGAACAGCTTCAGCAGTCCAAGGATGTAGCAAAAAATAATAAGAAAGTCCGGCAGGTATATCAGCATAGTCGATTAAGTTTTGCGCTCAAGAAGTCCTGCAAAAGCAGCACGGAAGAGACCCCCGCGAAATCCAAATATCCAAGACCTTCACTTTCACTTCTTTCATAGAAAGAGGAAAGAAAGTTTTTGGTGTGCCAGTTACTAGTACTCTTTTGTTCAAGAACTTCTGGCATATAACTAAGAAAATGTCTTCAACAAGGATGTATAGCTTGTCCTCTTTTTTTTTTTTTTTTTTTTTTGTTTTAGTTTGTTGGATAATGTTTGAACAATAGATTTATGTGTGTTCAATTTATTCGTTATGTAAGTTTACCTACTATTAGAGTTCTATTTACTACACAACAACAATATCCCTGTGTAATTCCACAAGTGTCGTCTCACTCCTACCTTGAGAGATACAAAGGTTGTTTTTGAGAGGCCCTTGACTTGAGAAATTAGTGTTCTATTTGAATCTTAATATTTCATCATGTTTTATGTATTATGGTTCTTGGAATGGAGACGAAGGATTACAGTTAACAGTGTAACAAGAAAATATTGAATCTATCGTTAAAATAGCCAACAGGACTTAAGGACTTTTTGAACGGATGATAGTATCTTTGGTCAGCTTTAGTCCAACAATTGATATCATAGTCAATGATTTAGTAAGACGAATATAAAATATTGTTGTGCATAGTAATTAATTACTTAAATCTGCCTCCTCACTCACCAACAACTCCAGAAATAAATTGAAACATCGCCAAATATATATCTTAAAAATTTATAAGAGAAAATGTTATACACATATTCATAGACAATATATAATTATTCCCATTACATTACATTAAATAGAACTGCGGGCTACATTTTCATTCTAATGTTAATCCTTCTGCAACCACATCAACATCTTACACATCATCACTAAAAACAAAAAAAGTATTCTGAATTGCGCAACTTTGACCTCAGAAAATTTGCGATTTTGACCGAAAGATCGTTACAAAATATAAAATGAAAATAAACTAATTCCACGTATACCTATAATTTATCCCATTAAAAAAGAGAAAAATTTGAAGGTAGGGGAAAATGGTATACTAATTAGTATATAGTATGTAGTAATTTATTTCTTTTCAATTTGTGGGGTAATTTTATTTAATTTATTTAAACTCGATAATTTTTGCCTTGATAAGTCTGGCCAAACTGCCAATTAGAAGGTGCCACGTTGTATGAGGTAACATAGCGATGGTCACTTGTTTTGACTTTAAATGAAAGTGCTTGACCAGTTAGCAAAGCATTGGATTGCCAATTTTGCCCCCAGTTTCGACTCATAATTATCCATTTAGTTTTAGTACCTTTGACTTGAACTTGCTGGATGTCACCAGCACCTGCCACGTTAGTCACTATGATCATGTTGAAGTAATTGAAACCGTTGATTGTGAATCTTATTCCTTCTTGTTTCTTGCATGGAACCCTATTATTTCAAACAAAATGATTATATATATATATATATATATATATATATAGTATGCTATCACGTTAATCAAAAGATATTTATAGATATCACGTATCAAATTATTGACTCTAAAACTATAATGATATGAAGAAAGACAATTATTTCAATCCGAAAGCATCGTCCCTTCGTTAAGGAGAGAGACGGATGTTTTATTCACATTTTCATTTGATGATTAGATCAAGCCATGATTGATCGGAGTAAGGTGTTTTAAGGGAAAGATTCATAATATAAAAAAGTATTTTTAAAAAAAAACTATGAAAATTCAATATTTAGTTATTTACTGTACATATAAGATACATTATAAATTTCTGAAAAAGGAGTTTGAAAGTTGTATTTGTAATCTTATTCATGAAATGGAGTAAATTTTTATACAACTTAACCTCCTTATTCATATAAATAAATAAATTAGTTAAATATAATAATGAAGTAGTAAAAAATAGTGAGTGCATCTACGTACCCAAGTTGCACCACTTAAATCAATCCTTTTGACTTAAGTTTTACGTAAGAATATTTTATACTATGATTGAATCTTATTTATAATAGTAGATTAATTATCATTTTTATCAAATTATCAATTATTACGACTAACCTTCGATAGGTAACTGGGACGATGCCGGCTCGATACTGCGCAATTTGGAGGAACATGGGCATGGAAAGGTCGAAATGGGGCCGGGGCGGGTTGCACCAACCTCCATTATCATTTGGCAAAGCGTAATTTGGCGGGCAGAAATTTGTACCCGTTACGAAAATGGATGGGTTGCCCGGGTTGCACCATTTTTCATCGGTGCATTTTATTTCAAAACAAGCACCACAGCTTAGTCCACTATTAAAAAGTACTGTGCTTAGTGCTGCATTATTCACTCCGTATCCTGTGCTGTACAAATTTCCATATCCACATGCACCACCTGGTGGTAAAATATATTTATACGTAAATTTTCTTAAAATAAAAAATTTACAATTTAAAAAAAATATATATATTTGCTTACACTATCAGGTCACCAAAAATATATATAATCGGTCATAAAAGTGCAAACCATATAGGTATAAACTGATTGATCGATCTAACATGCTCATCAACAAGCAATTATATTCTAGATTAAAGGTGAATGAACTTATGTTTAAATTTTTTGTATTTGTTATTGTATAAAATGAATAAAATACGTACCCATGGTGCCAGAGGCATCAGAGCCGCCATAGAAGGTGGCATGAGCGCTCTGCCAAGGGCCAGCGGTGTAAACACCGCGGACCTTTGAGTCGACGGTTGTCGAGAAAGAGAGAAGGGAAGCAATGCAAAGCATCCAAGTTATAGCCATTTTTTTGAATAGAAATGTGGAGAAAATGCTAATAGGGTAATTTTGGATGACAATGGATATAGTAGTAAGGAGGAAAATGGAGGTACTTAATAACAAGTGCATGGCTCATCATTAATGAGTTACTATTAATGATATACTGTATAGTATTATTTTTTTATGTCAGAAACGTAGAGTAGAAATATTTATCATGGCTTATGGAGTAGGAAGGAAAATACTACTACAATATGTGGTATTCATTACAAGTATACATGTGAGTTGCACGTGGTGGTGAGGATCCCTAGCTTTGGGCACATGGTAATGTTAATGATATATGCCTTAGTTTATGACAAATTAAAGTTTCGGTATGGAGGAGGACGATAATGTTTTTCAAATTTTTCATGTTTGATTATGTGAAATATAGGGAAAATAATTAGTTTGACAAGTAACATTTCACATTGATGGTGTCTTTTTCGGCCTCCAGCAATACACCTCATTTTCACTCCACTCCAGTATAGTGCCCTGTCCTACTTTTCCTCTCATAATATTTATCTAGATTATATGCAAATACTTTTAAAATAATATTTTTTACTTGCATATCAAATCTCAAAAAAGTTCACTTATTTCGTATCGTACCAAACATACACCCTAAAAATTAAACGAAACTATGAATTTAGAACTTGCTACCTACAAGCTTATAGGCTAAAATATTTTGCACTTCTTTATTAGTATATATATATATATATATATATATATATATATATACACACACACACTAGTGTTGAAGCTAAAGCTAACTACAATGATTTTTTTTTTATTGCACTAATGAGGTTTGATATCCCTAATGTTTTTACTATAATTAGACGTACAAAGAAATTGTTAATCATGAAATTTAACTGATTACGTCTTACCAATATTTTCTTAAATGAAGTATTGCCTATCATTTATTATAAGTCTTCAATGGCACAATAAATATTAAAAGTTAAGGCACACATCGATCTAAATTAAAACATAATTTTATCCAAAATAGTTTGGGTGACTTAATTAAAAAACAAAAAAGATAAGTTTGTTACCAAACCTTAATCATAAAACGTAGAATTAAATATCAATTATCATTCATGGCAATGCATGTTAGTTTTCCACAATGATCGCTTTGCTTCCACTAAGGCACTACTATATATCAACCTATTAACAGCGACGGATGCAATATTTTCATCTAAAAGGTTAAAATGAACACTTTATTCCCGCTTATACACCTATTAATACGCAGATTTGTCCACATATGAAAAATATAACCCTTGCCATAAAAAGAAGAAGATATTACCACTTTATATAAATAATTTTTTTATTTATTTTGAAATATCATGTAACTAGAATTTACTGACTCGAGTTCTGATCCATCTAAATTCAAGCGATGTAAAACTTAATAAAGAAGAAAATCCTTATTGTAAATTTTTCATTCTCGTGATCTGAATTTGAGACCTTTAATAATATAATTATAAGGGTGAAAGAATATATATTATAGGCTAGCATGGAAAAAGTTTGACCTATTGGTTGGACTCATTTTACCTTCATTGAACCCAAATTCGACAATTTCTATTCAGTTTCAGGTTTGCATGTGTGTATTAATTTTAACATCTAATAAAGTTTATAATGATGAGTTGACCATCAAAGTGTTTTGACGTTCTCTGTTTAGGTTCTTACTTCTAGAGATCTGAAATCACATGCAAACAATTGATTTATTTTTAATTATATGTTAATTCTTGGAAAAATAATACCAAATTAATTAATTAGTTGAGTGTTACCTACGTATATCGTACAGTATGCCATAACCACCTATTTAAGCTAAGTAATCCTCATTTATTATTACTCATCTAAATTAAAAATCGAGTGTTTATGCCGTCCAATCATTATAATGATACCAATTAATTATACGTGGGTACTCTCAATTAATTATTTTTTCCGTTCACTTTTACTTCTCTATTTTAAACTTTGTCAAGAAATAGTGATTGATATGCCTATTTTATTATATTATTTAATGTTTAGTCTTACGTCTTGAAAAAATGATTTGAAGAATAAGTACTGCTATTAGTATTAATAGTAAAAAGATAAATAAAAAAACATTTGTTTTTTATATATGATAAAGATGACAACTTATGTGAAAATCTATTTTGGAATAGTGGACAAGCAAAAATTAACAGAGGAAGTATATAACATTTTTTTAAAAAAAAAAAATCTTAGTTACTTAATTAGCTAATTTTAAATCTCTAGGCATCAATGTTCATCCCCTTCATCCCCCCTTTTTTTTAGTTTGAAAAATCTAGTATTTACTGAAGACATGACCTAAAATATATAGGGAGATATTGGGATTTAAAATATACAATAGAATATTAGTAGATAATCAAGTGTTAGCACACTTTATTTGAGAGAGGCAGTGGGTCGGGCTAGATTCAATCCCCTCCTCTTATCCTAATTGGAAGTAGTATTAGTTAGTAGTCATATAATTTCTTATTTTTCAATGTGTATTATTATTTGGATTTATAATATTTTTTTATTTTGTTGTCATATTTATTTGTGTAACGATCGGTTCCCATTGTTATAGAAAAGTCAACAGGGAAAAATTTTGGGTCGAAAAACTTTTTCGTTGTAACTTGGTATTTCCTAACCTAGTCCAGATTTGGACGAAATTGGAGTCAGTAAGGTCTAGGGAAACATGGTAACAATTGGGTGATCTAATTATGATTGTGATTACATGAGTAGGTAGCTAAGATGTTAAGGAACCCCTACGACTTTACGGAATTGAATTCGCGTGGGTAGAACTCCCGAAACTGATCTTAGCGTGAACGAGTAGTTTTTGAGTGTCGTTGGTTGAAAGTGTATTGTGAAATGGGGGTATTGAAATTATTAAATTTGCTCACTATTCCGTGCAAGCCGCTATGGCAGGAATTTGTGCTGCCAGGGCGAGGCCACTGTAGCGGGGTGAGTATCGTTGTGGTAGGACAGACGCAACTTAAGTCAGAAATAAACTCCAAAAACATTTTATTCTGCACTTTTCGACTTTGAGAGTTAGGAGACGACCCCAAGTGCTTTCTTGACGGTTTTTCACCATTCTTAAGACTAAAGGTAAGATTTTAACTCCCTGAACCCGTTTTTCAATCCATAGAATATAATCTAGTGGGTAATTATCGATGGGGGAGGGTTTTGATCTAAAATTTATAGTGGAAAAAGCCCTAATATGGGTACGTGGATCATGGGTTTGATCTAGGATTTATAGTGTTGTCTTTATATCGGGTAATTAAGTCGTGTTTATTGATCCTAGCATTATATTGATTGTTTGTAGACCAAGAACGATCGGAAAGGATCTGAAAAGGGAAGAATCAAGTTTCGAATCAAGTTTCTTAGGGGATTCAAGTTTGTTTGAGGTAAGTAATGGTTGTGATTTCATGTTGTGTAATGTATGTTTGCTCTTGCTTCATTATAATACATGTATGTATGCGAATGTTGCATTATTGATCACACTAATTGTAAATAAGGATAGATGAATGATGAATGCCATGAATCATGAATTGATAGTATGATTATGAAAATGTACTTTGTGATTGTGATTGTGGCTTGTTGAATGGATCAGATGTTGCGTTCCGACACACTAACTTGGATCGGTTATCACGTTCCGACTTAAATATAAGATCGGTTGCCACGTTCCGGCATCAACATTAGATCATATACCACATACCGGTATGCTAACAGTTTAGGTTTGGGTTCCATGAGAGGACCATTGACTTGACATAACTGTATATCTTGAGAATTGTGAAATTGTGTGTTGTTCGTAAATGATATTGATATTATATATGTTCGGTGTATGCATGTTATTGTTATGTTGTAATGGCTTATGTATGTTGCACTTAGTGGGATAGCCGCGTGATCCTACCAGTGCACTGTGGTTGTGTATTGATAGTGCACTTGCTCTTTCTTTGTTGAGTACAGGGCATCTTTCGGCGGCTATTGACAAACCTCGCTTAGAAGATCAGTGACCGTTTTCGATACTCAAGGGTGAACTAGTTCTTTCGGGTTGCCATGAGTTCTCTCCGTTTAAAGTTCACATTTTCAGACTTAGACTTTCTAGTTAGTTATTTGTATGTTAGTTTAGGGGTTGTACCCCTTCTTGTTTAGACTTATGGTTCTTGTTAGAGTTTGGTACATTGACTTTCAGGTTCTAGGTATTACTTCTGCAATGTTATTTTTGGTTGTTAGACTTTTGTTGGAGTTTATGGGAACTCCTCATTTCTTTCCTTAGCATTTAAACCTACTTTCGTAACCTTAAATGCTATAGTATTTGATTAAGTTGGTTAGCTAATTGGTGTAAATGGTTCTCCCACTCGAGGGTTAGTGTGGGTGTCAATCACGATGGTCTGGGTTGTGACAAAGTTGGCTACTTAGTATAAATGGTTCTCCCACCGAAGGGTTAATGTGGGTGCCAATCACGATGGTCTAAGTTGTGACAATTTGTAATCGAAAACTTTTCTTAGAGCCGAAGATCTATAAGAAATGATTTCTCTAACCATGCAAAAATAAGAATAAAGTTAGTGTATTCTAACTTCTCCATACTTTACTCACGGAATTACACTTATGTCGTTGTGGTAAATTAGGGAAAATAATTAATAGTGAGGTTATTCTAAATTTCTTACTTAGAATTTAATTTTTAAAAAGGAAACCATAATTAAAAAATAATTAAAATCCGTCAGAGAGGAATCTTGTCACGACATGGATGGAGTATTCATATAAAAATAAAAATATATATAAAAAAAAAAGTTGCTTAAGAGTTAATTAATTAGGATATATCTTGACCCAGTCATCTAATTGAATGAACTCACCTGACAATCATTAAAGAAAAATAAATTAATCATATGATAATTATTTAATTAATTAAAGTTAATGCGTTCACTAACTTGAGATTCCACTTGTTCCGTACCACTTTCTTAGCAAGGGAAGGAACATATCGTAAGTAGAATTTGCTTATTAATTATTTTATTTACATGAGTTGACCTTTTTAATTTTTTAATTAGTAAGTGATAACCATGTTACTTAATTCTCTTAATTTTGTTTCATTTTGTAATTTTAAGAAATTTTGTCTAAGCACTATATTTTGTTTAAAGAGGATAACCTACAAATGTTAATGTATATTATCAGTTTCATAGGCTCATTTGGTTTTTTTTTTTTTTTTTTGGAAAATTTGTTAAAATAGAGTAAAATTCAAATATAGGAATTCTCCACACGTATAGTTGAAAATCATTGAAAAATAACTAATTTTCTATAATATTGTAATTATGTCATGGATTTATCGTAGTATTAAAAACGAAATTCAAGACACTTGATGAAATTTCACTTTTTTTTTCTTAGTTAAATATTGGGCATAACCCATTTATTATAAAATGAAAGTCTTACATATATACCTTATATGTGAATTATTTTTAGGGATATATCGTGAACGAAATCCAAAAGTATAAAATATTTAGTAACCTAAGTCACTTATCCATAACTATCTACGCTAAAGATGTTTGATAACATGTAAAAGAGTTTGATTAATTGTTTTTGGTGAATAGAGAAACGTATAAATTCTTGAAAATTGCAATATATGTAGTTGAGTTAAACGTTGAAAACCTTTCCTAATTATATAAAAGCTGTTACTGGTATAAACTTGTTCTTTGAACCAAAAAAAAAAAGAAGTGGAAATGATTTTCTAGACCTTAATAAATTCATGTTTTTTTAATCGAATATTTTTATTTTTGCACATGAGAGATTGATATTTTCTTCTATTCAAATTGTAAGTGGGCAAGAGATTTCATTTCCTCGTAAAAGAAAGAAAAAATGCATTTATCACCAATTTGAGGACCACTATTTAAGCTATAGCCAAATTATATATTTTTTGTCCATTTAGCCACTTAAAATCAGCTTCAAAGTTATGGTAAAATTAAAACATGACATTTTTGTTTTAAATTGTCTGAAGTTTGGCTTGGTTGTCTCAAACTTCAAACATTTTTGTTTGAAATTAGGCTTAATAGGCTCAAACCCTACATTCGTTTGTCACAGGAATGAATCGAGTCTAATTTCAAACTCAACATATTCTGCAAATTTAATAAGTCTAACATAAATTTCAGTTGAGGTTTTTATTTTTGTTATATATCTCACCCAAGTATTTTCAACTTCGTAAAAGGAATAATTTCAAAATGAATAAAAGTTAACTACTTCATAGTGAAAAAGATACAAGCCCATTTCCCAGATACTTTGGTCAGGACAAATTAAAAAGTTTATCTACGTCCAAAAGTTCAATATCATTTTCTTCTTATCTTTTGAATCATCGAATACAAAAACTTGTTCAACAAACTGAAGAAGAAGGAAAAAAAAAAAGAGGAGGAGGAGGATCAATTTAGAACAAACCAAATATAATTTAAATAATAGGGTGAAATGTGGCTACCAACTCAATACTTATAAAAAATGAAGTAACAGAACTTGACCAAATTTGTGGATTTAAGTAGGGGTGTACATCATCGAGTTGGTTAGGGTTTTTTAAAAATTAAATCAAATTATTTGTATCGGGTTAAAATATATATAAACCAAACCAAATTAATAATAGTCGGATTTTTTCGGGTTATTCGGGTTTTCTCGGATTTTTTGATAAAGACTAAAGAGCTTGTGTTCTTTCAGTGATTTAAAAAAAACATTGAACACTAACATGATTTTTCATCCTAGAAAGCATTCGGTAGTTTCTTTTGGCATTGCAAGCCCATGAGTTCAATAGGCAATTCTCCATTCTATTTGGAACACAAATTCTCAAAAAATTACTACTATTACTATTTTGGACAAATCATAAAATAGTATCAATAATCAAGAGTGATTCATTATACATTAGAGAAATTCGTGAAAGTAACATAGTGGCTTAAACAATTTGCATAGTCAAAATATTGTCGTCAAAAGTTAATACGAGTTATTTACATTCAAATCTTTAAATTCTACACCATCATTACTTACAACCTAGGATCTTGTACCTAGAGGAACAAAATATTTTTAAAGTGAGATCTTCTATACATATTTACCAAAAATCATAGCCTGCATCTGCGAAGTAGACAATACAAATCAATTAAGTTGATTAGCAATGGATTATTTAAGTTGATGTTTAGTCCTTAGTTATTATTACTATTTTGAGCAAACAGTAATTTGGTAATTAACAATCACAAAAGAATGAACTAATACCTTTGTTCCATGTAGTGAAATTAAAGTACATCAACTGACACATCAATCCACAAAGGTGAGTCGGGGTATTTTGAAAGAATTGAAACAAATTGAATACTAAATAAAATTCAAAAGCAGAATCATTTTATGTAACAATTTGAATATATAAAGTTACCTTCTTCAATTTCCTCAATTTTCTGGACTTCCTTTAATATATCTTCAAGCTTGCATTCTTTAGAAGGCGATCGTAGCCATTATTGAGTGCAAATAAGTGCTTCTGCCATTTTTAGAGATAAAGAACTTAGATAACTATCAAGAATTCAACCACCTGTACTAAAGGCTGACTCAGATGCAACAGTAGAAATAGGAATAGAAAGCATATCCCTAGCAATTTTCGCAACAATTGGGTATCTACTGGACAAAACTTTCCACCAACTTAAAATATTAAAATCATTAATCTTCACTACATCATCTTTCAAGTACATTTCCAGATCAAATTTTTTTACAACAAATCTCTTTTTTTTTTTCATGTGTTTCTCCCATTGAAATTGCAACAAATCACTAGATTCACCCATCACGCAATTATCATTTTCAATATTTTTGTTAGGATCTTCAGAGCAAGAACAATTGTAGTGATTACATAAGAGATTCAAAACATCTCTCACATCTTGAGACTTTAATCTTCCCATCAAAGAGCCATATGCAATAGAAAGAATATACTCTACATATTGCATCTTGTATCTAGGTTCCAACACAACAACAACCATCAGTAACATATTCAAACTCTCAAACTTACCCTAATATTTATCCATCTTGGATTTCATTCTTGTTGCCATATCAACCAAAATGAGATCATCATGTTTAGTATACTTGATAATATCATTTCGGAGATTGAAAAAATCATGAAAGAAAGAGTGAGAAATAGAATATAAGCTGCTCGAATATTTTAAAGTTGCCTGATAGAAAATATTAAGAAACTTCACAAAAGCTTTCACATTCTTTCAATCATCTATTGATGGATTTTTTGTTGTTGTACTTATTTCTCGACATTGCTTTTGATAATTTTGGTCATCCACATACATTCTTGTAAAAGCTTTTTCAAATTTCAAAGCTTTATCCAACATTGTGTATGTCGAGTTCCATCTAGTCTCAATATCCAGACTTACAAGACAACGGGTGTCAATCTTAATTTTCTCAACAACGGACTTAAAAGTAGCAAAACAAATCTTGAAGAAGATGACCTGACATATTTTATAGCACTTATTATATGAGAAATAGACTCAATTTGTTCATCCAACCCCTCTTTTACAATCAAGTTTAAAATATGAGCATTACATCTAACATGTAAAAACTTATTTTCAAACATTACCTCTTTTCAATCTTCAATACACCCCTTTAAACTCTTAATGGCAGCATCATTAGTGGTTGCATTATCCAAGGTCACTGTAAACAAGTTCTCAATGCCCCAACCTAATAAGCAATCCTCAATCTCCTTGGCAATAGTCTCACCTTTGTGATCTGGTGTTTGAAAAAAATTAAGAATTCTCTTTTGTAGATTTCATAGATCATCAATCCAATGTGCAGTGACGACCATATAAGTATAATTTTGAATTGACGTCCATGTATTACTGGTAAGACAAACATGTTGATTTTTTATAAGCTCCTTGAGCTTTTCTTTCTCTTCTTGATAAATCCTTAGACAATGTCGAGCAATAGTTACACGAGAAGGTACTTCAAAATTTGAAAAGGCTTTAGTTATTAATTTTTTGAATCCTTCTCCCTCAACAACTCTAAACGGTTGTTCATCAATAATTATAAATTCGGCAATTGCTCTCTTAATTTCATCTATATTAAACACCCTTTTTTCAGTGGAACCACCTTCTGGCCAACCTCTTTTGATAAGTTTTAATGTTGTTTGCCTCTTATCGGACTTAAATGGAGACTTGAGACATTTCACAGTTAAATGATTCCATAACGTAGTCGTCCCATTGACATTGTCGGCAGCAAATGTTTTAGTACAATAATTACATCTTGCCCTACATTTACAATAAATTTGGAGAAATGATCCCAAATTTGAGATGTTTCTCTATATGTAGTTCTAGAGTTAGGAGCGACCGGAGGAGCTGCTCTTTTTAGCTTCTTAGGAGGTGTGCGTCGAAGTGGAGTTACTTTACCTTCTTGTTGAGATATTGTTGACATAGTTGAAGGAATATTAATAATCACCTCTATATCCGTTACAGAAGGTGTAGTTTCCATCCAAAAAGAAAGTTGTTGCACATACATAACAATAGTTATTAGTATTCTGATACAAGATTGTGTTTCAACAAAACTTCCATTCAAGTATTGTTCACAAGACTTAGAAGTATATTTCACTTTGAAATCAAAATAGATACAAATATAGTAGGACTACAAAATATTTGGTTAGAAAAGTTTGATGTATATTACTAGCTGCTGCTATCAAAATCTAATAGTCTCTTAAATTTTTATCTCTATCACTTGTTTTTCCTTATCTCTGCGGACCATCACGATGTTATAGTACAAAAACCTCCATACAAATGGAACCAGAAGCAATGAGTCGAACACTTGCCCCTTTTTCATTGCATCGAAACATAAGTAAATAGAGAAAAGTGAAACTTATATACAAAAAACTTATCATCATCTTCATCATGTTGTTGCTAAGCTTAACACACCATAGATATGGACACCAAAATGTATAATTTTTAGGTTTATATCTATGATTCAACTATCCAAAATTGAGATGTTGTTGACAATGACAATACAAGAAAAATATTTAAAAACGAGTTAGTAGCAATTACTTACCCAGATTAAGATGAGTTGATGATGATTTGAACTAAAATCGAAAAGACGAGCTCAATATATGCCCTAATAGCTAAGGAGTAAAACCTAACAGTGACTAAGCCTTTGAAGGTGAAGAGCTACTTTTGAGCTGCTGACCTAATGACCTTTGTTAAATGAGATAGAGAATATTATATAGGGCTAGTTGAATTTGTATAATTTATTTGGGCTTTTGTTTATTTCTAAAAATAACAAGTGGGCTCAAGTCAACTATGTAGCCCAAAGTCCGCTAATATTAAACATAAAATTGTGAGAAAGATTAAGAAAAATATATAAATTATATATTAATAAACATTTTTTTTTGTATAAAATAAAATTAAAAATAAATATATATAATGTCAGGTTGGTTTGGTCTCGAGTTGACTTTTTTTAGTTAAAACCAAACCAAATCAATTATAGTTGGATTTTTTTTTCAATACCAAACCAAGTCAAACCAAACCACTAGTCGGATTTTTTTTCGATTTGACTTGGTTCGCGATTTGATTCGGTTTGCGGTTCGATTTTGTTCACCCCTAGATTTCAGGCCCAAAATGACTATGACTTAAATAGTTGCTCCGAGTGGATATTCGGCCCATTATAATTCTAGCTATGTCCAAGTACACTACTAAGCCAACTCATATTGGGTCAGCCCATTTACCAAATCAGTTCTAGTCATCTAGACGATCGACTGGTTCAGACCCGTAACTATCCCAAAGAAAAAGAGCCACAAAGATGATTTATCTCTCCGATATATAAACTGCGAATACAAAATACATAATTGATCTCTCGAGTAATGATAAATGCAAAATTTTTACTAAGAATTCAAACAATAACCAAACAAACACATAAAGAAGTCGAGAGAGTTTGATGAACATCTTAGGACATCTAGTGCCGTCCCAACGTCGGAAAGGTGTCCAAATAAAGATTTGTGAATATTTGTCAAGCGTGTTCTTTATTTATCGCATTGGAAGAAAAAACTAAATTGAACAATGACTAATGACATATATGAAAGAAGATATTTGGCATACTTTTTAAAGACAAAAGTATCCTCAATAATATTAATACTCAACCTTATTATTAGTGTCCACCATCAAATATACTAAAAAACAATATTAAATAAAGATTTATTTATCGTATCATTCGATGTTTTAATAAATTAATTTATGAAGATGTTGGACAACTCATTCATGGGTTGTATTTTAGATCAGCTGCATGTTCTATAACATGCTAAAGTTGATGCCTTAAGAGGTTCTGCTAATGAGTTGTAAGGATTTTGTGTGAGCCGATGGAAGATTTAAATTTTATGAGTATAATTAAGATTTTTAATATTAAATTTATTATAATTTTAAAATTATTAATTTATATATATTAGTACAATTTTAATTAGTTTTTTACGTATAAAGTTATAGTTCACGTTAATAATTTTGAATTTAAATGAATTTAGTATTGATATATTTAATCTGCCTTTGATTCTTTAAACTAATATTTTTTAAGATTACATAAAATTATGGGCGAAGGACAGAAATCACATACTTTTAAGGCAAAATTACCATTTGTCCCTTATAAGTTTATAATTACAAAAATTCCTCAAAAATTTAAAAAAACGGATACAATAATATAAGCACTGATACATTAATTTGATGCATGAGATACATTAATCGTTAAGTAAGATACATTACATTTTATACATGATACACTAATCTAATGCGCGAGATACACTAATCTGATGCACGAGATACACTGATCTGATGCGCGAGGTACATTTTATGCATGATACACTAATCTGATGCGCGAGATACTCAAATCTGATGCGCGAGATACACTAATCTGATGCGCGAAAATGAGGAATTTTGGAGATTTGTAAAACTTATAAGGGATAATGGTAATAAGTAAACTAAAATGTGGGATTTCTATAATTTTTCCTAAAATTAAATTATGATAAGCCGATAACTCATAACCAAAACAACAAAATATTAGGATGAATTCCCTTCCCATAGTCAAAGGAAAATTGACTCATTTATTTGACAAAACTTTATTGAATGAATAATAACAACTGGTCTAGTGTCTCGCTAAGCTCAATTATGTTGATTCTCTTTTTTATTTGATATTTATATGTATTTTTTTTATTAAATTTAAACCTATATATTGCAAGATTCGTTTCTAATATTTATACATGTTAATAATATTAGTGTTCGATTCATACTAAATTTTAGTGTTGATATCATATTAGTGTTCTAGTAGGATTCTTTTCATTTCAAAAGTTTCAACCTAATAGTTCACCTCTTTGATGAAAGAATTTCAATAATATGTAAAGACTTAAAGACTCATATTGATATATAGACTCCTATTATTTGATTCAAAAGTTAAAACTATATTTTCTTTTATTGTTTTTTTGACAACTTTTTTGTACTTACTGAAATTGTCTTTATAACAATAAAAAAGTGTTTTGCATTTTTCTTATGAGTAATCAAAAATCTCGAAATAGTCTTTATGATATAATAAAGACTATTTATGTTTCCTTCTTCAACTTCACATAGACAGAGAAATGATTTCGTGCATATAATATGATTTGAATTGAAAAAAGTAGTTTTATCAGATAATTAATTTTTTAACTTTTTAAAAAACTTTATTTTTTAAAGATTAAAAATTTGATCTTTCAAAATATTTTGATCAACTTATATGGTGGAAGTATAAATAAATATATATAAACAAAAGGACGAAAACGAATAATTAAATTAAAATTTATTGGAAAATAATGCCATCCCTTTGATAAAATAAAAAGAATAAAAATATTCTAAATATCATTATGATAATATATTTCTTTGGGCCATCCCTAAAGTAGCCGCCAAGCTGGAAGCAAACTCAAAGATAAAAAATAAAAAAATACAATAATATCAATGATATGATTACAATTGATATTCATACAGGTGAAAAAAATTAAGTATCAATTTCTCCTATAATATCTTTTGCATCAAATTTACCTAGTGTCATTTATAATAGGAAAAGTTATTGCAAAATGATAAACCTCTAGAGTATATTATGTAATATAACTATAGTTTTAGTTACTTTTAGTTTGTGGTTATAGTTTTGCGAAATTTTGCTATTCATTTTTTTAATTGTATAAATCTATAATTTGTATAATTCGGTCCCTTTATTGTATAACTCCAAAATTTGTATAGTTCGATTCCCGTTTGTATAAGTCCGTAATTTTTATATGTTTATCCTAGCTATTTGTATACGATTTATGAAAAAATTACAATAAATTACTTTCTTTGTATATTGGCAAGCCAAATATGAAAATAGAGTTATAAAAATTCTTAAATATATAAATACAAAATTTATATATACTCATCATGTTCGTATATTAACAAGCGAAATATAAAAACGAGCAAAACGAGATATACAAATTTCAGTCTCCGTTTGTATATACTTATCCTATTTGTATATTTGCAAGTGAAATATACAAACGAGCAAGTAAAAATATACAAACTGTAGTCTACATAGCAAACGAAACTATAGCTATTGATCGTAATTATCGAAACTATAGCTATATAACCTTATTATATCTATTATCTTTGCTATTTTTGAATTTTTTAATATATCTTTTACATAATCTTTAAGTTATTATTGAATAAAATGAGTTTTATTAAGAACTACGAATTTATCTGAAGTTTCTTTTTTTTTTTTTTTAAATAGTTAAAAATTAAACATATTTAAAGTTTTTTTAATTTGTTGAGTTTTATGTCTAAACTATTTAGAAGTGCGAATTTCTACTTAAACTATTACCATATTTTATCAAAATACATCTCAATCATCAATTATTATTTTTTCTACTAGAACGATTTTAGGTAGAAAAAAGAGAAATATGTTTTTGATAAATACTCGAAGATAATTAAAATAAAAATTCGCACACATTTGCTAATTCAGCTATGAAACTTAAAATAACCGACAAACTTTAAACATTTTTTTAACCATATCTTCAAAATTATTTTAAAAAATAAAAAGAAAAGTATTGAAAACACTTTTGAATTTAGTATATTATTAGTTTAGTCTCTAAATTATTAACAATCTTAAAAACACATATCTATTTGATCAACTGAACTTAAATATACGCCAATCAGTCATATAACATAGCAATTGATATCAAATTCTTGTAGTAACATGAAGCTCTTAATAAAAGACCAAGAGAAATGTTGACAACACCCTTAAACTTAGTGAGACTTTATGAGTCCATTTCACTCATATTGCGAGTTTGAGAATATATTTAAATTCAATTAATTAAATAAATTGATATTTTTAAGATTCTCAATAATTGAGAAATAAAATTAATAATTCGCGCAAAGTTTAAAATGATTTGTAAAAAATAAATGATAGTTAATGATTAAAAGCTTAGACGCGTAAATGTCTCTAGAGGCGGAGGAAACAAATTGAATTAATCGCTAAAAATGTCATTTTTTTTTTACTTGAAAAATAAAAGAAAAAGAGGACCCGCCACTGACCTTCCTTCCTCCTTTCTTCTCTCTCTAGTCTGCAAATCTTCATACAAATACCCCAAAAATTCCACTTTAATTCTCTCTATTTTCCTTTTTCTAAATTCTGGGTTCATCAGATCTTGCTTCAAATTCTTATTAATCCCCAAAAAAAAACCAAAAGAAAAAAGTTTTTTTTTTTTATCGATGGCATCCAACAAAGATGGGAACCAAAGCGGTAGTGGTGGTGGCGGCGGATTTTTCTCTTTTTTAGGTTCGAGTTTGACTAATATTGCCAAATCGGTTAATGGGTAAACCCTAGTTTCATCCCCTTTTCTTTCTAATTTCAAAGAATTGAAGAAAACCCAGATGGGATTTTTAATTTTTGCTTAGAAGTTGACTGTTAATTGAAATTTGCTTGCAGATCGGGGACTTTGATTTAGCTTTTTTGCTACTTTTTACCCATAATGTTTTCAAGTTTTGGTATTTGCTATTGTGTTTACCTTAAATTTGGTGTCTTTTACTGATTAGGTGCTTTGCTGATGTGGGAAGTTGTAAATTGTTATTCTTTGTTTTAGGATTTTTTCCCCTAATGTTCCCAAGTTTGATGTATGCTATTGTGTTTACCTTAAGTTTGTTGTCTTTTACTGATTAGGTGCTTTGCTGATGTGGGAAGTTGTAAATTGTCATTCTTTGTTTTAAGATCTTTTCTCCTTAATGTTCCCAAGTTTGATGTTTGCTATTGTGTTTACATCTCAAATATGGTGTCTTTTACTGATTAGATGCTTTGCTGATGTGGGGAGTTGTAAATTGTCATTCTTTGTGTTAGGATTTTTTGCCCTTAATGTTCCCAAGTTTGATTTTTGCTATTGTGTTTACCTCAAATTTGGTGTCTTTTACTGATTTAGTGTTTTGCTGGTGTGGGAAGCTATAAATTGTCATTCTTTGTTTTAGGATCTTTTCTCCCTAATGTTCCCAAGTTTGCTATTTGCTATTGTGTTTACATCTCAAATATGGTGTCTTTTACTGATTAGGTGCTTTGCTGATGTGGGAAGTTCTAAATTGTAATTCTTTGTATTAGGATCTTTTCCTCCTAATGTTCCCAAGTTTGATATTTGCTATTGTGTTTATGTTATATGTGGTGTCTTTTACTGTTAGGTGCTTTGCTGATGTGGGAAGTTGTAAATTGTCATTCTTTGTTTTAGGATGTGTGGTTGCTCCATCATCTTGTCACTCATATTTTTGCTTGCCGATAATAAAAGTGTGAAGTTTTATCGATGTGTGCTTTTCGTTTTTTCTCTTTGCTCTTCTTGGGCTTTAGTGAATGAATATATTATCAGTTTCCGTTGTCATGCTTGATCAATCTCCATCAAATCTGCAACGCTATGTTATTCAGACAACTTGAGAATTTATGATATACCATATCTTTTCCTTTGTTTAAGTAACTTTTGATTTTTATGGGCTTTTTTAGTCACAAAGCTGTTATTGTTCCAGCATGCTTGGTTATGAAGGGCTGGAAGTCGTAAATCCTGAAGGAGGCAATGAGGATGCTGGTGCTGAAGCCCAGCGAGGAAGATGGAAGCAGGAGGTATGAACCCTCTTCTCATCTAATCCTGAAGGGTTGTATGTGTTCTAGGTGTTTAGTAGTGCTCTCATTATTTGTCTGGTTTTCTATAATCTGTAAAGAGAATGGGGGTTTGCAGTTCCCCTACTCCTCTTTTGGCTCAATAAATTATTTATACCTCCAGTATATTTGGGGAAGAATGTTGCCTTGGCTAATGCCCATGAACAAGACAAAGGCTCAATATCTGCACTCTTGTTCCTCGTACTTATCCAAAACTCTAGGAGACACACCACACTTTGCTTAATCTCCTTTTTGCAGTCACTTCCAAATAAAACTTTCTGCTCAGCAGATACTGATGTATGCTGTTGACTTTGGGATTGATAATTACCACAAATTCCTTCGAAAGCTATTTACTCGTGTAAATGGTAGTTTCTGGGTGGTTAGTAGAGAGATGGAGCTTCTATCAAGGATAAGAAAATTTTATGCTAGACCTTCCTTCATGGGAGAACCAAGCAATTGGATGAGTGCTAGCGCTAAAGCCGGTTTCTCCCTCCTTTGCCACATTTGACTCCTAGGCAATTATATTGAACTTAGTTATAAATTCAAAATGAATAGTTTCTGATTCTTAATGATTAACCAACTTTTGTCAATGGACAACTAGGTAGGAGCAGAAAAGTTGGACAACTAAATTGGAGTAGCAGCACCAATTATTTTTTTGGGGCAAGTGTAGATTTTTTGTTGAGTGCATTCACACTTCTGAGGTTTTTGCAGGATCGTGATAATTATTGGAAAATGATGCAAAAGTACATAGGCGCTGATATTACCTCGCTGGTGACGTTGCCAGTTATTATTTGTGAGCCTATGACCAACCTTCAAAAAATGGCAGAGGTGTGTTTTCAATTAATTTCAGGGTTGCAGCGTCCTGCTGTATTTTTGTTTTAATTTTTAGGTGAGGATTGATGTAGCAATTCTATTGACAGTTGATGGAATACTCCTATCTACTGGAATTGGCAGATGAGTGCGAGGACCCACACATGAGATTAGTATATGCCGGTAAACAATCTACTACCATAGTGCTTAGCATCACTCCTATTTTGAATTCACTATCTCATTAAGTATGATACAATGAACAATTTGATTTTCCAGCAACATGGTTCATATCTGTATACCATGCCTTACAACGCACATGGAAGCCCTTCAACCCCATTCTTGGTGAAACTTATGAATTTGTTAACCATGCTGGAATCACATTTATTGCTGAACAGGTGAGTTGTAGAGTGAATTCTTTCCCCGGATCACATTTCAGCTTGTCCATGGTTTCCTTGTTAGACTTCAATGATTATTATTTCTATTTGTGCTCATGATATTAAGTCTTGTATTGTATCAGGTTTGTCATCACCCCCCAATTGGTGCAGCACATGCAGAAAATGAACATTTCAAATATGATATCACCTCAAAGGTGAAATCCAAATTCTTGGGGAACTCAGTTGAGGTCTATCCACTTGGCAGGTAGGACCTATTATATCGAATAATTTCTTATTTATCAGGATGTCGATTTCCTGTTTAAGAGAGCATATGTAGTTTTTTTTTTTCTGTCATAAAAAAAGAGAGCATACGTAGTTGTTTTGTTGATAAGACCTTAAGAGAACCTTAAAACACCCAAAATTCTGGAGAGGAAGAAGTTAATGGCTCTTCAATAAATCACACAAGTAGTTCAGCAGTTTCTTTTGGGGGACCTTAAAAGAGAAGCATCTTTATTTAGCCTCTAGGGTCTGTTTGAAACATGTCCATGTTTGTGTAACAGGTATTTTTACTTCTGGCTGGATGATGGTTCCTTCAGTTTTTGCCAAGTCTGAGTGCGGCTTTAGTGTAGAATTAGAACTATTTAGTGAACTTCAGGATGTAGCAGAAATGTTGACTAGAGCATGCAGGATAGTGTTTCAGATATATTAGTTGACAGTTAACTATCTACGAGGTGATTGCCTTTTTGCGACGTGTTCCTGAAGTATAGCTGAAAGACAGCATGCACAAACTTTATACATTGGGAGATCATCAGTTTTCTACCACTATTTTTCTTCTTCATGTTACATATCCACTCTGTGATTAATTGGGAGATAACTTTAACAGTTGCATGGCTCCTATTTCTGGTTCCAGCTAAAAAAATGCTTACTTATGTCACAAATTGCAGACCAAGTCCTTCTGTATCTTGATTTTTGGTTCATTCTATTATGTGCAGGTCAAGGCTCACACTGAAGAAGTCTGGTGTTGTCCTAGATTTGGTGCCGCCTCCAACAAAAGTTCACAATCTTATATTTGGGCGAACATGGATCGATTCTCCTGGGGAGATGATATTGACGAACTTGACGACAGGGGATAAAGTGTTGCTATATTTTCAACCTTGTGGCTGGTTTGGGTATGATTGAAGATATTGTTGCTCTTCTCTTCACCCGTTCAATGTTTTATTACAACAAAGTGCCAGAATACTTTCCCTTCCATGGATCTTTGGGAAAATACACCGTTTAGATCGATTGAGAACCAAACAGCACATAGTGTAAAAGAACGGTTTTTTTTTTCCTTCAAATTTCTTTCACATATTCTGGTCTTTTCTTAGCAAAGGAAGTACTGATTGCTCTCGTTCTTCACCGCTAAGAAGTTCTTGGCGGACGCCGCGGACCTTTCTCAAATTAGCGCATAGTGGAAGAGAGAGTTCAAGGGATAAATGCCCAACATAAAATTTGAAATACCAGAGGATGTGATAAAGATTATAGGTACTCTGTCCACTGCCAATTAAGTCTCGGTTGGAAGCTCATTTTTCCATTAGTATGGGGTTTCATTATAGAATGAAATCCTGTCCTTGTTTCCTTGTGAAGGTTTGATTTAGAGATCCAGGTTCTTGAATCTTGGAGGGTTTGTGATTGATCCCTAGTTGCTTATAGCGATTATGACTTGTTGCCTGCCCTCTGCGCTATCAAAGGAACTGTCAATTTAGTGCACCCTGGCTTTAGTAAATGATTTCAACTAATGTTAACGTTTTCTCTATTTCTTCGAGTAATAATGTTGATGTTTCTAGCTTTCCTTCTATCTGGTTATAGATTAGCTTTGAATGAAAATACTTTTACTTGATAAAACAAAAATGGTTAGCAGACTAGCTTTAAGCTTAAGTCTAAAACATACTATTTCCTTATTGTACTTCAATATTAGCATCTATCAAGCTAACCTGTACAGAGCTCTGTCCCCGGGTGAATGGTTCATTGCCTACTGGAAAAGTGAATGTTACTGTTTTCTATATCTGGGTCCTAAGACAACTTAATTCCATATTCCTTGCCAATAAGAGGTTGTAGAGAAGATGTTCTGACTTAAATTTTCGTTGTTTCTTATTTTTTCTTTTATAAACCTGATTGTCTATCAAATATTTTCCTTCTTTTCCCTTTTGCCTTCTAATTTTTCTTAACTATCATGCTTTTGGCAGTGCTGGTCGCTATGAAGTTGATGGATATGTTTACAACAGTGAGGAAGAACCCAAAATTTTGATGACTGGAAAATGGAACGAATCTGTAAGTTATCAACCTTGTGATTTGGAAGGGGAGCCCTTGCCAGGCAGCACTATGAAAGAGGTGAATTTCAGCTTTCTTTCTTCAATAGTAACGCCTTTGGTCCAATGCAACTTCACCTTTTCCTTATTTTTCTAAGCTGAAATTGTGTTTGCTTTGTTTAATTGTAACCCCTGGTCAGATCTTCTGTTGTTTTGGCTTCTTTTTCGTAAGTCCTCGTCATGACTTGAAGTATGTTGATTCCTGAGCTTGCAATAGTATTTGAATTTTCTCAGACAAACATTAGTTAGGTTAAAATATGCGTCATATGTTTGCAATTTCCAAATTTTTGCTAGGATAGATGACAAATTACTCTAGGCCATGTTCACATTTATGCATATCATTGAAGTTCGGGTAATTTTAATTTTACATTGAGCTCTTGAGTTTCTTTAATCTGAAACCTGACATGGTGCAATTATTCTGGTTCATAAGGTTGCATGAAGCTTGAGGCATCTTTTATCTAAAATGGTGATAATTGTGGTCAAGTGAAAATTGCAGACTATTAATTTAATCAAATTTGCACTTGCAAATTCTTTCTTGTTTCAGGTCTGGAAAGCTGCCGAAGCTCCTAAAAATGACAAATTTCAGTATACATATTTTGCACACAAGATTAATAGCTTTGATACTGCACCTAAGAAATTATTAGCATCTGATTCTCGCTTGCGCCCTGATCGTTATGCACTTGAGATAGGTGATGTGTCCACAGCTAGTTCAGAAAAGAGCCGGTATGCATCTCTCTCTCTCTCTCTCTAAGTTGTCCTTTTGTCATCTGCATGTTACTCTCTTTGCTTTTGTGTGCATCATGAACTTTAGCATTTTAAATATCAAATTTAGAGCATTGGACCTTCCTGTGGCATGAAGTTGTTGTCTTAATAATAGTACTCCACTAGTCCACTTCTCCTCGATTATACCCTTGCTTTGCAGTCAGGGCGAAGCTTAGCTTGAAGGTAGTTCAATTGAATCCTCTTCATCTAAATAGAAAAGTAAAACTTAGTTTTTTCTTATTATTGTGTATGTAAGCTATTGAATCCCCTTGACACAAGGAAAGTTCTAATTATGTGCAAGGGGTGGGGGTGGGGGTGGGGGGGGGGTTTCATAAATTGGTTTAGGTCATAGGCTCAAATCCAAGTGTGATATCTTTGAACCCCCTGGTATAAATTCCTGGGTCTATTGTTTGTAGTGAGCCACAATCGGTGCACATGGTCTTCTTGTTAAAAGATGACGATCCAGTTTGTTACCGTCGGTGTATCAGTTGTCATTCTGGGGTGGACATTTTCAAAAAAATAAAATAAAAAAATAATTTGATCTTTCTAGCTTCATTAATGCACTTGGACAGGAAAGAGAGGACAGAGAAAAGAAAATACCAGGCTGTTATAGTTGTTACTACACAACTAAACAAATAGTTCAACTTGCATCATAAAGTTCTTTGTTTCCATTGGGAAAATAGTTTTTGGTCGAACAGTAAGATAACAAGCCCTCTCCTGCCTCAAATCTTCCTTCAGTGCATAGTTAAGTTTATCCTATTCGGTCACAATTGTCTGAATCTCTTACTTTTGCTGGTGCATTTGGTTTTATTTATACAGTTTGGAGGAGAGGCAGAGAGCTGACAGGAGAACAAGAGAGACCAAGGGTGACGAATTCAAACCAAAATGGTTCAACTTATCCAATGAAATTTGTCCTACACCTTGGGGTGAGTTGGAGGTGTATGAGTACAATGGCAAATATCATGAACATCGTGCTGCTATTGATAGTTCTGACCATGTTGAAGAGGCTGACGCTAAAACGACTGAATTCAATCCTTGGCAATATGAAGATTCAGTAGTTTCTGCATAATTAGTTGTTCCTCTTATCTGTATCTTGTGTTTTTTTTGCAGAGTACCTTTTTTCTCCTTTACTGTATTAGGCCTATATTAGGTCTGCATTCTTTTCCAGGGAGTTAATTCCTACATTTTATCTGTCTTGAGATTGATTAGTGTTTTGTACATATGGTTGCACTTAAAGTATGGCTTTTTGAGGTTTTCTTATACTCGCAATACGTAGCATTAAACCTATAAATGAAATGTTGTGATGGGTCAAAATTGTGCTGTTAATTGATCGTTGTGTATCATCCCCCACTCTGTTAATTGAGTTTGTTTAGGTAAATCATTCAGCAAGGCGTTACATAAGGTTTTGTGAGATGAGACACTAATACATTTTCAACACTTTCTCGTGTTAGCTTGTAACTTGGGCAGCAAACAGAAACTTAACGGCAAGGCTCATTCCATTTAGCTATAGAATACTGGTTATACACAAGATTAATCACTGTTGTTTGTGGTCCAACTCGACGTTAACTTAATCAAAAATGGCCTCTCTCCAAATTTGAGATTACGCAAAAGAAGTAGGGAAACAATTCTGAATAAACGAAGCAATTCAATCAAGTCTTGATATTAGCTTGTGAGGCTTCACAATATACTAGTTTTAAGCTTTGATTTCTGGTCTACTGCAGATATTAGGTACAACAAAAATGACACTTTAAGTTACCTCATAGTTGCCTCAAGCTTACATGCAGCCAAAAGAAATGAGTTTTGTACTTCTGGTCCTTGTGAAATAGGATCAAATGTGCCACTTCAAATACATTGCAGGGCTAAAAGTGCAACGATAGTATCACAGGGTAAAGGGGGACAAATGCAATATCGCATAGTTGATAACAGTCTTGAGCATAAATTGAACTCCAATTGAGTAAGAGCACAAGAACTTGAGACATAATGCTGCAAGTAAAAGTATGATGTTTGCTAAACAATACTGAAGCAAATTAGGAATAATTCTGAATATGCAGTTTCACTTCACTTATGGATCTGGAATTCTATTATAATAGTGAATTTAAACTGTGTATGAATATCTAACAAGGTAGATAAGTAACTTTCAAATGTGGTCTACTGCAGGTTTGGTGTAGATTGTTTACTTTCAAATGTGGTCTACTGTGGGTTTGGTTTAGTTTTGCTGCCCTAATGCTTGCCACTGTGCTCCTCCAAGAACACCAAAGACTCGCGTCCTATACGAATCTTCATCATTAGCAGTCTTTTTGCTCACATGATTGTCCAGAACCTATTAGAAGATAACTGCATCGAGAAAACAAGAAATATATCTATTTTATATCAGCTAGAGAAGGACGCTACTTTGTCCTGCATTACAGAAATACGATAAACAATGCTTATATACTTTTTACAGTAACAAGGTTTTGCATTATCAAATGCCAGATACCTGTACTTCTGTTTAATGGAGTATTAAGTGTTATTCCTGCGGTGGACTTCCCTCATCGAACCATCTCGGGGGATCAAAACCAGATCCTCCTGGCATGTTTGGAAATATAGTATAAGCAACATACTAAGATCTTACTCCAAGACTTATCAACAAAGTTAGAAGTATCTCGCTTGAAGCTAATAGTAGAACATGCCAAATTTCACTTCACTAAGCTTCAGAGTGACCTCAAGAGTTTTAAAGCCAACGATGGAACAACATTACCTAGAGGGTTACAGCGACAAAGACGCCAGGCAGTCAAAACTGTCCCTTTAACAACTCCATATTTCTTGTAAGCGATCATGGAGTATTCACTGCATGTTGGTATATAGCGGCAACTTTTTGGCATTATTGGTGAGATTTCCCCTGCTTAACAGTCAACCATTACACAGTCCTGCCGGTCTTTGTAGCATAAAAGTGAGAAATTCGAAACAGCTCAACAGAATCAGGAGAGTAAAAGTGTCAAAAGTATAGCTAAAACATATCCACAACTTACTTTTATAGAAATTGAGCATTGATAATGCAGCTTTGACCCCCAAATTATCTACTTCATCATCTGAATTCAAAAAGCAAGTACCAAATTTCAGCAAAATGCAATCCCAACATTTTAAAAAACTTCTTAAACCCAAAATCTGTTGGAAATTGTGGGTAACTCATAAGGAAGTTTCCCTATTTCTCTCTACTTATCATTCATTATTTTGTCTCCTCTTGAAATAGTCTAACTATCAGTTACAAACTAGCCGCTACCTAGTCGTTGGAGCAACACCTATATATAGATGGCACATAGTGAACAATGACATAGATTTCAAGCTCTGCTTTCTATTTCTTCACCTTCTTCTAAGCTGGGATTTTTTCTTCTCTTGTGGTTTGTAACTGAAACTTGTTCAATCCTGGGAAATGCCTAATTATGCTATTCAGCGTGTGGGTGAGTGGGCACAAGATCCTTAACGCTAGTGTCATTGACATGCCTGACGCTAAATTCTATTCTCCAAGGTACTATCTTTTATAGCAGAATCTCCCTTCCCGGCGAATAAATTGAAGATCCAACTCATAGCATGTGTGCACTTGTTCAGTTTTACCAAAGAAAAAACGTACCTGCATCCGGTGTTTATATTGAACCACTATATACTTAACATGTGCCATTCACATTAACTTTTGATCACTTTCAACAACAACATACCCAATATAATCGCACAAGTTCAAGTAAATCATATCCAAAAACGAGAATTGTATTTTACTTTTAAAATGGGATCTTTACACAAATAGCTGGACAGACTTATTGTTTATTTTTCGAATCGATATGTATAGACTATGCGCTGTCATACACATATTATACATATATTACACATTGCCAACTATTTTTAGTTTAATCCGTGTTGGATGGCTATTTAGGTTAATTTTTCCTTTTCCTCCTTTTTCCCCCTTCTTTTAAAATCGATAAACAAGTATAAATAATTTATCAATTATTTTTGAAATTCAGAACTTATAAACTCAAAATCTTAGCTCCGCTTTCGAGCCACATACCTTGAGAGTTGCTCTCATCGGAGCCCGACCCGCCAACGACACATAAGCTCCGACTCTGCTGCCTGAATTTCTACAAGGAAAAAGAAGAGGGAAGTCTATTAATTATGGTTAATTGAGAACTGAAAAGCTAAGAGGTGTAGTTGTGGCAAATGGAAGTACTTTTCTCAGAGGAAAGAGAAGATTTGACTGCTGCTTCGTGTGAGATGACGAACTAAGGAAACTGGAATTTGTTGAAGAAGAGGGTTTACAGGGGGAGTAGCTGTAGAAAGCCAGCGCCATTGATGGATGAGAGGAAGATGACATCTGCTGTGAATTTCTTAATGACTACTTGGGTTAAGGTCTACCACGGGAACTTATGGGGAGAATGAATGGTGATGAGCAACAATTTGTTAAAAGATTGGAAAAATACTTTTTTTTTTTGGTTTTTATCCGCGTGGGAGTCCGACTAAATCTGAATCTCAGTGCAAGGCCTATTTAGGGGTGATGCTTCAATATGAAATCTGAATGCGGTCTATTCAGGGGTGACACTCTTAACACAAATGACACACTACAATCCATTCAGGACTGACGCTCTCAATATAATTTTTTTCCATAGCTAAAAAAAAATACATAAGTTGCCTATAAGATCGTTATAAAAAAAATTAGAAATAAGATTGAAGAAGAGAAGACTTTATTGTGACAACACAATTTCTGATCACAGATTTTGAAGTTGAAATTTGAAAATTTGTGCACCCACAAAACTATGATAAATACATCCGTCCCATTTTATGTGTCACTTTTCGAATTTCAAGATTCAATCAAGTCTATTTTTGATCATAAGTTTTTCATAAATCTTTAAAACATTTTGAGTTATTAATTATTGTGATTTATAATATTTTTTACATATTTACAAATATACAAATTTCATTTCAAAAAATTTGACGATTTCATGCACAAATTACCAGTCAAACTCAAACCGCTTGACTCTCAAAAAATGAAAAGTGTTACATAAATTGAAACAGAAGGAATACAACATTATAGGACAGATTTTGTAGTTGAAATATGAAAATTTGTGCATCCACAAAACTTATCATTAAATAATAATAGTAGAACAAGATTGCAAGAATGAATACAATCCGTGTAGCAGAACTTGTGTTCAAGTGAACCATTCAAGAATTTAACAAGTTAAGGTAGAATAAAGATAATAAGAAGTTGTGTGTGTCTGACAGAACTTGTAAAAAATTAAACATTACAGGTAACATTAACTCATTTTGTAGTTGCAATTTGCATGTATTACAATTTACAACCATTTGAGCTACAGCAGAATGCTCTAAGTTAGCTTGGAAAGGGAACTTTTTGTACATCACGTAAATAACCCACAACTATGAACAATGCTAGTATCCTATGTCCAACTGCTTCAATTCTCAAGTTACCTTCGACTACAGTGCGACTGCCGATGGAGGACTGAACATCTCTTACAACCGTTAGAATACAAAAAAGTTGTTGATTGCCTCCGCGTTGTATCGTTTGGCAGTCTGAAACAGGGTTCTTGTTAGCTCCTTTACACGAAGAGTGGAGCTGCTACTTTACAAGGTAAAAGCTACACTTACACAGCTGCACCAAACTGCTTTGGCGATCAAACACTTTCCATCTCTGCTGTAAGAAGAAACATTTCATTTTGATACAGGCTTCCTCGGTACGTTATCAAATGATGTCCGAAAACGAAGGCCAGAGTCTATATGTTTTGTGGAGGGAAACAGCCAGCAAAGGACATTTGGACCTAGAACCTGCATTGCAAAGGAAAACTAATTCAAGCGTTGATATAAACAGGTAACAAGTGTGATAAAGCACATGCGTCTCAACAGATATCCTATAGTTAAACAAGAAAGTTACATACAGTAAAAGAAAAATGACAATGATTTTTAAAAAAAAGAGAAAGCTGAAGGTTATCGTTAAATCAAGGAGAAGAAACACTGGGAGGAGAAAGCAAGAGGAATAATGTCTTACTGCTATCAAATTCTCGTATGCACCAAGATCATATGGATGTGAATAGACATAACCTCCCTTTTCAGCAACACACATCGCTCTCACACCTTCTTGGTACTGGAGAGCATGAATAACCTTCTTAGTGCTTGCACACATTAAATGTCACGAAAAGAATTGAAAAAATACGATATTACAGTTAACAAACCTCAATTGTTGTTTTGTTTTGCATAATCAGGTAAAAATGCCAACACAGAAAAAAGCCCAGTGCCAAACTTAGAGGGACTAGTATAAGCCCTGAGATAATCTATCAACAGGAATAAATCTTGAGCAAAATGACAAATGAAAAGTTACTAAAGAACAAAAAATATTCATGGGATATTACATATACAACTCTGTAAGAGCCTTCACTTTGCTGGTCATCCTTTGGAGAGTCTATGGTTATGCTACCAGCAAGCAAAGCCTGAATATATGAAAATAAAACTTGTTAAAGGTTGAGGGTAGAAAAAAAATCTCAATTTATGCTTGATCAGACATATATATACATAATAACAAGAATTGAATTAATAGATCTCAGCAATAAGAAGATGGCGCATACTTGAGAAAGAAAAGACAGTCATAGCATCCGATATTATACAGTACAAAGCATGCCAAAATGCAAACTTACCAGGGAATATATGCAAGCAACAACAGCATACATAACAAAGATGAAGAAGATCTTGTAGTTCGCATGGCCCACACAATTATTCATCCACACACAATGATGATCCTTATATGCAAAATGAAACACTTTTAATTTAATATACAGTACATCAAGATAAAACAAAAATGAAATATAGACTAGGCATACCATTCGTAGTATACATCTGTTACATATACGACAATGATGAGCACGTGGAGGCTTATAAAGGGAACACTTTTGGCAGTATCTCAAATCCCCACCCTGTAGAATAATTCATAGAACAAAATTACATCCACCAAGTTCGAACACAAACTTGATACTATCAAGTAAAGAGTATTACTACTTTACAGCCACTAATGAGAGCTTCATTGCAACTTTTTGTTTCAAAAATGAAATTTAAGCAGATATCAATTGCAGTTAATAGAATATGTAATTTAGTTTCATGTTAATAATATGTAATTAGCAATACTAAATATTGCTCAAAAAAATATTGGTTATGCATATACGTTTATATTCTGAAAACATTATTGTAGGGGTTCTGTAAAATATATGAGATTAGTAGATGTAAGAAATGTTGATGAACTATCAGGATTCAGGTCCTTAAACTTCATTGAGAATTGTCATCAAAACTGTTATATTTTAGAGCATCAATAAACTACTTTTCTTCTATTCATGATTAAAACATGATTAATTATTAGAATACAAAATATCAGTGTTAGTTTACTTTAAGTACTCACAGCCTCATGTGCAGAGTCAACTACTTTTCTAGCTATTCTCAAACAAAGCATGTGGAAAATCTAGAATCCTGTTGCTACTGTATACGGTGGACAGTTTGGAAGGAGAGAAATATGAGATGTTTTGAAGCCAAAACTAACTCAATTCAGAAGATAAAATGAAACTGTATAGTTTTGCTTGCCTTTTGGTGTAACAAGAACTTCTAATAAGGCAGAATCTTAGACGTTACAGAATTCCTCCAAAAATAGATAGGGAGGTTTTAACTTTATATGTTCATCCTTGGACATTGCAAGCTCCAGAATAATACCATTACTTCTAAAGAAAAGAGAAGTTTAAAGTCATAAGAAAAGTAACTTTTTGGTTCTGCGGATAAACAACACGATAGGTGAAATTAACACATTAAAGAAGCAATCATGCAATGAGAAATAACATTTACTGGAAATTTCACAATCCTAACATAGAGCTAAAGCAGTGCTCTATAAATGGTATAACTGCTAGCTGAAGTATCAAGAAAGTACGTGCATGTGATTTTTGGACCAGTCACATTTTTCATTCAAATATCATCTGAAAAGAGGAATTCAGTTCAATGATTTAAGAAAGATGGGAAAAACACCAATAAATGGACTGAAAAGTATTAAGATAACCACCAAAAGTAAGGGATGTTTAGCAGAGCAGAAACATCCTTTCTTCAGATTTATAAATAGCACTAATATTGAATTTTCATATACAGTAGGCATGTATTGACTTTTGACTCTAGAGTATGCTGCTTCTTGTAATTACCTCTAACTCCGTATCTTTTCAAGTTAAGTATCCATTCCTGACTCAATAATGAATCTCCTAATACTTGGGCATTTTCTCTCTGCAACATTAAAATTTAGCAACAAGCACAGTACAGAGACAAACTAGTACACCAAAGCCCTTCACTTAGCATATGCTACAGAAAGCACATGTTCAGCAAGATTTTTCGACAACATGCTTATGTTTCCCCATGTTTTCCAATTACTGAATGAAGAAGTAATTAGGTTCTTACATGTCATAACTCCATTGATGTGGTGTTTCCTTAGCTCGCAACAGTTAAAAATGTTTCCTTTAAGGGCGTGCTTCGTATGGAGGAAAACATTTTCCAATTTCAAGAAGAGGTAGTCACTAAATTCAAAATACGGCTCTATTCAGGCAGTACCGCAGTAGTCTGGTATGTAAATTATCATCCTATAGTCATTTTCGTCTCCAAAAATCACTAAATATGATCTACAACACTAAAAAGATTTTCTTTAATACATGAAATTATCACTAAACAAAATCTTATACGCTATATTAGTACCATATTTATCCTACTTGTTTTCCCTAATCCAAAAAAAAATGGAAAATAATTTCCACAGAACAGAAATACAAATTGAAGTGATATATATACACTTGTATGTATAGAAATAAAGCTAAAAATGGCAGAAATGGTAAACACAAGCTAATAACTCAAACAAAAAAATAAATAAATGAAAGAACTGCAAAAACCTTGCGTTTGATCTCATGAACAATATTGTCAGGGTCTTCAACGTCGGGTACAAATGAGCTAGGAACCTGACCCGGATCGGTGTACATGGCAAGGGCATAATTGGAAATGCACATAACAGCAACGACGGTGAAGAAGACGGCGTTAAGCATTCCAGGGGACGACCAAAGCCCAAACCACTGATCAATGAAGACGAACACCGTTGAGAAGTATATGAATGCAATGGCGGCTATGACGACGGTGACGTGTAACGAGAATCCGCTGCCACGTTTCATTTCCCGACGTCGGAAGGATCACCGCCGGCGAGAATTTAACGGTGGGGTTTGGATCTAGAGGAATACAAGTAAGGGCTTGTTTGGAGTTTGGGTTCATGAAGTTTCTTTTATTATCAGAAAATGTCCGGTTGGTCTTAACTTTTTAACACTTTTGTCCACCTAAAACAATGCGAATTTGTGAAGTATTTTATTACTACCAACTAATTCTATAATTTTTTAAAATATAATTTCTTCAAACCAAAGTTTCATAAACTATATTTTTTATATATTTCAATTTTATGTATCTTATTTTATTTAATTTGATTGAAAGATGATATTTTCTCAGTCTTTCTGGTGAGCAATAAGAATTATTAGTAAAAAACACATTTAAATTGTTATGATGTTGCGAGTTTCACATTAAATTATGTGTTGGTTTTTTTCCCTATTCGAATGATCACCATTTATTTATTAAAAAACATATCTAGTTGAATAAATGATAATAGTTCAAATTAAAAAAAGAAACAACTCATAGTTGACTTAATCAACTTTTAGTGTGTTTTGATCAAATATGAAAAGAATAGATGAGGATAATTTAGATTGAAAAAGAAAACAACTGATATTTAAATTGTGGAATTCGTAAAATAATGATAATTCAGATATTTTTTTTTTATCATTAACTCTAATAATAATGACATATATAACAACAAAAGATTTTTAAAATATTTTATTTTAATATTATTAGTACAGTTTAATTTAAGACCATCAAATTCAATAATTTCTCTTAATTCTGTAAATTCCATATTCGATTAAACTAAAACAAAGAAACCCCTAAAATGAAATAATGGGAGCATCTTGTGTCTAATTATATAATTTATATTATATTAAATTGGTAAACTTTAGATCAAATCTACAATTTAAAGACATATATTGTATTTAAAATATATATTAAACTTTACTTATTTTATTATATGCTTCGAATTGAGTCTAACTCCCAACACTTCTCTCCCACCAAAAATCATGCCATGTACTCTACTACGACAAACCAACCAATTTTGCTGCCATTTTTCACAAATCCTTCGAAACAATATTATCATTAGCCAAATAAATATCTTTTTTTTTCTGCATATCTATCATTTGGCTAACGATAAAATTTTCGTGGCAAAACGAAAGATATGTTTACAATATTTTCAATATTTCAGGCCATTATTGCCGGCCCTTTCCATATATATATGTATATTAATAATAACATATGGTTGGTTACGTCACTTTTTATGTCGGTCTCAGTTCATGTGACACACTTTTCTTTTTAGTCTGTCTTTAAAAAGAATGTCACATTTTTTAAATTAAAAACAATGTTCACGATTTGTTATAGATCACAAATTTCAAAAATTTGTTTTCTTTAAACTTGATGTCAAGTCAATGATACCACGTAAATTGAGACGGTAAAAGTATTAAAGGGACAAAAAGCCATTTATTATCAGTCCTTGAATTACAACAGGCAGTCAATTGTTCCCTCTCTTGTTAGACTATGGCATGAAAAGGCCAGTCAGTTAAAACAAAAATGAATGTTAAAACAAACACACACACAAAATACATAAATAAACAAAAAAAAAAAAAGAGATGAAGACAAGAAATAAATAGAAGTGCAAAATTGTTTGAAAATATCAAGAAATCAACACTGAGGAAGATCAGATGGAGGAGGAAGGAGTTTTTGATTGGGAAGTTTTCCATCTAAAACAAGCCATGCCATCTTCAATCCCCAACTTGTATGCACTTCTAAGTGACAATGCATGAACCAAACACCTATAATTAATTCAAAACATTCATTAATTTTACATTAATCCCTTTTAAATTTCACTAAAAGTACAAATTCTTCATGTTTTAACTGCTCATATTTTATGTGACACTGTTTGACTGAAAATGATGTTTAATGAAGAAAGAAAAACTTTTGTAAGTTATGATCTTTAACGTGTCACGACATTTGTGTAAATGTAAAATCATGTCATTAAGGGTAAAACAAGATGTTTATGACGGGTTGAGGGAATGAATGGGTTAAAAGTGAGGTGGATGGGTCGGGTTATGTCATTAGGGCGGGTCAAATTTGATTGGGATTAGTTAAAATAAAGTGAAACAAATTAGGTGACGTGAATCATTTAAAATGAATGACATGCGTAGATCCTCTTTTCTTTTTTTTTTTTTTGAAATTGGTTGTTTGAGCCGTTAGTGAAGAGTGACATAAATGTGCCCATTTGGTCATGATAAGGGCACAAATTCGTTCAAGTGTTAACAAATGGTACAACTGAGCCAATTCTGATAGTTCAACAATATATTTGAACTTTTTTTCCTTATTTAATTTTCAAACATAGAAAGATATTATTTTTGTTAAAAAAGCTAAAAAAGTAAATGTGTCATATAAAATGGAACAGAAAAAATGGTTTAGTCAGCTAACCTGGATTATCCGCTAAAAATCGAATAGCGATCCATCTGCCAGATGGCACACCTATAGTGTTCCTCTCAACAGGATCAATGAGATTGAATTTAGCAGGATCCTTATTCGAGTCAAAATTACCAAAACCTTGTCCAACAACAAAGAAATTGAAGCGATGAAGATGAAGTGGATGACTTTCAACACCAAGAATACTTGTATCTTGCATAATTAACTCAACACTTGTATTAAAAGGAAGTACCAAAACTTTAGTACCCTTATTAACCATAGTGTTATTTGGAGAATTCCCTGTATAATTGAACCAATTCAAAGGATTAACAAGAAAATTAGGGCTATAAACACCCTTGATTGTCCAAAAAAATGAGATTGAAGCAGAGCATTTGTAGGTTGTACAAATGACACATTATTAATCGACGCTGCGAATTTAGTCCCGTTAGGACCTTGACCAGTTTGATTTTTGTCATAAGGGTTCGTACCAAGGCCAACTGTGAAAAAAAAAACGTTGATCAACATTTTGTGGAACGTTAACAGGAAATTGAGAGTTAGCCAAACGTTTACTGAAGTTAGTAGCAAAGGAAGTGTCGTTTAACGGAGGTAAAACAGGTTTACACAGGGGATTTTTCATTGTTGATTTAGTCAAATGAGGTGTTGGTGATTCGTATTCGAGTATTCCAGCAACAGTAGAGTTGTCAAATGTGCCTTGGCCAGTGACATAAGGTCTAGCAAACATGGCATTTGGGTATTTTGATTTGGTTTTCAATAGTACATTTGTTGTTTGTCCTGGTGTTATAAGTACTGTTTTAGTGTCAAATGGTTTGACATATAATGCATCAGCTTCAACTACTGTGAGATATGATTTGCAATGCTGAAGAAAAGTTCATCATTGAGTGCAGCATTGATCATTCTTAGAAGGTATGTTTTTCCTGGCTTGACCTTTAGCTTGAATATATTTGTTAAAAACCCATTTACAGAGCACAAGTTAGTGTTATAGGATGTAATCTTGAAAATAAGATAAGGTACCTATTATAACAGGTAAAGATAACATGATTGTGTAAGAAGTTCCTTGTGCTAACGGTTTAAGTTGTATATATACTGTTAGAATGAAAAAAATTACAGTATCAGGTCATTCAAAAGATATTTACAGATAAGTGAGGTTTGCTTAAGTGGTTGAACACCTCCACCATCTATGGTAGATTGTGGGTTGAGTCATGCTGGAGTGTAAATGGGAATACTATTGATCCAACTAGGGTGGTGTGGAAAAAGTGAAAACACTATTGATCCAACTAGGGTGGCGTGGAAAAAGTGGAAACACTATTTATCTAACTAGGGTGGGTGGAAAAAAGAGGATATTTACAAGAAAGCCCCTTAAAATGTGAGATTTGTAACCTTGAACATAAAATAGGCCATCTGCTACAACTAATAATAGAATATAATCTTGAAAATAAGATACATAACCTATTACAATTAACAGTTAAAATGACATGATGATGTAAAAAGTTCCTTGCGCTAATAATTTAAGTTATATTTACACCGCTAGTGTATAAAAGATAATTACACTATCAGTTATCTGGTCATTCAAAGGATAGTTACAGTCAAGTGAGGTTTACTCAAGTGGTTGAGCACCTCCACCAACATCAACCGATAGATTGAGGATTCGAGTCATGTTGGAGGATAAGTGGAAACACTATTGATCCTTCTGGGTGAGTGGGGTAAAAAACAGAGGATATTTACAAGAAAACCCCTAAAAATGTGAGATTGTAGTCTTGAAAATAAGATATGTCATCTGCTACAACCGATAAAAGATGACTTGATAGTATAAAAATTACTTACCTTCTGTAGAGCAATTGTACAAGAGCCCTGGAAGACCATTGATGGTATAGGCATTAGAGACATTTGGGCCTTCACCACTTTGTAAAGCTTGGCAATTAATATCCTCAGGATCAGTATTAAACCATTCTCCTAATTAAACATCAACAAAATTTCACAATAAATAATTTAATTTAGATGAAGAACTTATCGGATCATAAAAATTATAAATTTGATTTTATGTATAGATGGAGTATATACCAAAGATGATAGGCACTTCTTTGTATGGTTTAACAAAAGGATAAGATACATTTTTCTTAGGAAGGATAATTAGAGGACCATAAAGAGTAGATCTTAGCCATGAAATATGTGCATGCCACCACAAAGTCCCTCTTTGGCCAATAATTGTGTAATTGTATACATAAGTTTGGCCACTTTGAATGGGACATTGTGTTGTATAAGCTGGTCCATCTGTCCATCCATTACGTAATAGTCTAACTCCATGCCTGTTAAGAGGAAAAAAAGGATCACTTAAAAACAGTTTAACTTCTATACATTAATAACGGGCGTCTGATTACCTAATAACTAAAGGTAATTGTTTATAACAAGTGTGATTAGTTATATGGAAAATAACAGAGTTAGCCTGTTACAATGTATTAACTAACACTAATATCGTACAAGTGTTAATATATTTAAGTTAAAAATTATATAGAAAGAATGCAAGTAAATGGATTATGAAATTTTATCTCTTTATGGGACAACTGTTTAGTAAATGTTCTTTTTATTCACTATCTTTTAACTTTATGGACCTTTTAGATCATGATTTAAAGATTCTTTTTGAGCAAACTACAAATCTTATGAGAAAACGTTAGGTCACTGTTTTGTGTGTCCCAAGGTCTATATTTACACAAATTTTAAAAATATTTGACAAAATCTGAATGAAAACCAAAAAAGGGCATAAAAAAGCCTATTTAATGTAACATGGTCCAAAGAATTATACCAATGAAGGGTAATATTGTTAGGAACATGATTGGTGACTTTTATAAGTAGACGATCACCCTCCCTTGTCACAATTGGAGGCCCTGGGAATTTTCCATTGACTGTCACTATGCTCTTTGTATGGCACAATCTTGTCACATTTTGCATTGTAATCTTCATAAATAAATATTCAAAAAATTGTTAGCATTTGTAAGAAATTAAATTAAACAACAACAACAACAAACTCAGTGCAGTTTCACAAAGTGAGGTTTGGAGAGGGTAGAGGTGCACGCAGACCTTACCACTACCTCTCTGAGGTAGCGAGGTTGTTTTTGAAAGACCCTCGGCTCAAGCAAAACAAAATAGAAATTAAAAGAAAAATGTGACAACTAATAGCAAATTAGTGCAGAGCATACTAAATAAACATATTTGCTAAAAGATTTTGGATATCATGGTGCATACATTGAACTCATAGTGTCTAGTCATTGCTTGTGTAGGCTGAGAGATGCGACATAATGCAAGAAAAACAATAACGAACATTGTCATGGGAGCTAATGGGGGCTTTGTAGCAGAAGAACTCATCAATTAATTTGATGTCTTCTTAATTGTTTGAATTAAATTTTATATTGTAGTTGGATGAAAGATAGCTAGTAAGGTTGATGTGTGTGTGTGTGTGTGTATATATATATATATATATATATATAGGGGTGCTAGCTAGGTTGGTTAGGTGATGAATATTGTATAGTATAGTTTAAAGAAGAACAAATAGGAAGAAGTTCAAAATTTGTGTACATAAACTTGACTAACTACTATAGTTGGAAAACAACTTTAGAGTATTTGTCAAAGACAATCTAGCTCTATATGTTTAAATTTTTGTACTTTACTAAGGTTCTAAAACTTTCCAAAATATTCAAATTTAACTTCTATGTTTCTTGACATAATATATAAACAGATACTCTAATTTAGCCTAATTAGCTGAAAAGTAATCATTCGAACTTTAATAGTGCACATCTAGAACTAGAAGCATCAATAGACGACTAAACACTCCAACTCGTCCGATATATCGCCATTGTGTCTCTGGACACCCGATGCTTACCTACCACATAAATTTTGGAGCTATCTAGATGATTATTTTGTTAGTTGAAGTGTTCAACCGACACAATAGAGACGAGTTTGAGTGTCTAGATGTAAATACTCAAAATTGAAATGTTTAGTTATCACTTGAGGTCAAATTTAAGTGTTCATCTATATATTATGCCTTATTTTTATTATTATTACATTGCATTGTTTTAGTTTCCGCTTTGTGAAAGATATTTATTTATATCTATTTGTCTTAAAAGAAGAAATTCAAGAGGGTCCGCGATACAAGAGCAACAACAATATATCTCATGTAATTTCACTAGTAAAGATTCTTGTTAAAGATATTCTTTAGATTCATTATACCAAATATTCCTTAATGGATATCTGACTAAAGAAAGTATAATACATGAATAAATATTTTTAATTTAATTTTAACAGACAATATAATAGAGATGCATTGAGGTATCCAAATATGCATCTTCAAAATTGGAGTGTTCAATTATCAGTTAACATCAAGTTTATATGTCTATCTATATTATGCCAAAAAAGAACATCAAATAGAATTAAATACTTAAAGAAGATAAATACGGAATACAATATACACATTAACGTTTTAAAAACAATATTTAATTAAAAAAATTACAATACAAATCATGCAAACGTGTCAATTGTTTATAGAGAAAACCTTGTAAAAAGTTGTTAACTGATCGTATTCAATAACGTAACTTGCTTGTAGCATATATTCATATTTTTAAATAATAAAATATTACTAATATTCACATTTTTTATTATTAATAATATAATATTGTGTAAAGTGTTTACATTTGTACACACTACACACCCTCTTATCAGATCTTAACACTTATGAATTCATAGGTATAATAATAACAACATATGCTTTTTTATCAAGTTAAATCATGGGCATGTAATCTTTTTTGACTTTCAACATACTTGTTCATTTGATAATTAAGCAAATTTTCAATAAGATATTTTTTCTACTCGTATTCGTATTCATATATATATATGTATTGGAGTCTCAATTAATTTGGATTCGTACGCGCCATGTAAGGTCCAAGCGAAGTGCATCTTATTATAACAAATTTTTTTTCATATCCAGAGCTCAAAATCAAAACTTATAATTAAAGGTAAAAAAACTATCCCAAGATATCTTGTCTACTCAATTGAAGTGAAGAAGCTAAAATTGGTGAGAAATGGGTATTCATCCTTTTGGTATCTCACAATTCTAAGTACTTAACTGGAAAGTTTGTGTGTTAAGCTATTTTTATGGCAAGCAATGGACATGCCTTGCTTCATTCTACATCCCTTCATGTCAATCCAAACTGTTTGACTAATGGTAACTATTCAAACTACACCAACATTCTGCCTACATCGTACGTATTCAACAAATCTCAGTAATTTTGATTTGAACACGTACCATCATATGCCAAAAGTCTTGGCTAATAGCAAAGACGTAACTTTATTTCTTAACTAAGTCTACCACACAAGTGTTATATTTGATCATGACTTCGATCCGGTCAACCTCATAGACCTTGTCATAAGCAGGATGTTGATGTAACCCAACAATTACATTATTTACATTAAGGCAAACTAGAAAAAAAGAAACTAAAAGAACGCAATCACATCAGGGACAGATTTAGAACGAAATTACGATTGCATGTGAACCCATGAATTTACTGATAAACTTGACTGAATGTTGAGTTATTTACTCAAAGGGTGCATTCATATTTTAAAAATCCTAGATCGGTTCGTTTATTGTATAAATATACATATCATTATTTTTAGAAATACCGGTTACACATACTTAAAGGACTCCAATTACCTATCAAAATTCACTTTGTTTACCCATAAGTTCGACCAAATTAGTGGTTGTCTATCACTAGATACAAATAGATATAGACAAATCCCCAGGGTGATAACAAATTGCTGGTCTAATTAATTGCTAAATCATATGAGGTAACAATGCAATTAACTACTGTTACAATAGAAAGGGTTTAAAAAAACCAGCATTAAGAGTTAAAAAAATGAATCAAGATCTAATTTCTTGCTAACAACAACTTCGATTTTATAATCACTCAAGCAATTCTACAAAACTGGTGGTACTCTGGGTTTTCTGTTTCCTTTTGAACCCGTTTCACTTTTGACATTTGATCAATGCTACCACTGTGTGCATAGTGTACAAGAACCCAACTCCCAGAACTACGATTTTAAATCAGAAGAGAGATATCTATTCACTCTATCAATAACGAGACCAAACCTTCCATCTTTTAACTAGACCATCTTTGTGAGTGCAGAATATGTGCCAACTACAGCTGAAATCAGTCCCACCACTATAATGGAACTGCAAGCTCCAAGCTGAATAATACAAGAGGGAAATAAAATTATTTTTAGCATAATTAGGGGGTGAAATTTTTTTTTTCAACTAAAAAATGGAGAGAAAAATACCTGAAATCGCGTGATTTGATTCTTGCATAGTTGGATGTAGCATACACAAGGAAGGATTAAAGACTGAAAAAAACAAGCAAAAGAAAAAAAATCATGTTATGTACCTTGAGCTAATTAGCTTTTCACAGTAAGAGTAAAATGAAACAATTTTCCTAAACTTACCACAAGCATTACTAGTGAAGATCCAATCAATGACATTACAGAACCTGCAGTTAAGTTTCATAAAGAAATATCTTAGTTTGTAAACAGATTACTAATTTGTAACGATTTCCTCCTTTTGTACACGTGTATATCGTTACAATGCAAATGTTATACGAAAATACGTACCAAAATATGGAACTGCCAATGCAATGACCAGAGTTGAAAACACCAAAAGTGTTCTGATGAGTAAGGATGCAGCATAAGTTCTAAGCTGAGGTGAAGGTAAGAATTCTTCTATGCCAAAAGCTACTGGTGTAAGTGTTATCGCGTATTTTGTGAGAGGGGCAAGGACCTGCAAAAAAAAAAACATTATTTATATTTAGATTTTCAATATTCATCCAACGTAAAACAGGGGAAACAAATTCAGTCTTTTATGAGAAAAGCATAGGCTAAAGCGGCTAATATGATTCTTACCACTGTCCAAGCTGCAACTTTTGAAGTAACAAGTTTTGTTGGCAAATTCAAAGTGAACTGTGGATTGGTGTTTTCACCAAACATTAAAAAGCCACAAATTGCTACTCCAAGGTACGAAAAGAAGGCAGTGCTGAAGCTGCATCAGTATGAACCAACACAAGTTAAATCTTAAACCTTCAACTTGCAGATGTACATTTTGATTGATCACATTCATTTAATTTTACCTTATAAGAAGAACAGAAGGGAATCTTGAAGGTTCTTTCATTGATGAGTAGATATTTGGGAAAACTGAATGGCTTCCATAGCAGAAACTATAAAGACCAATCGTGACAGGTAACTTTGCAATGTTAATAGCTGTTCCACTTGGGTGAAATCCAACATCATCAACCACCCCAACCCATAGCAAGCAGATCACCACGACAAACAGTGCAATCACTCCACCAGCTGAGTTAAAAGAATCACAATTCAACACACATTAGCACAAATAGAACAACTATGAACTAATTCGAGACATTTAGAGGTAAGTATCCAATACCTGAAACGATAGACAGCAAACTGAGATTTCTAAGCCAAACGGTTGGAAGTATGACAAGGGTAGAAATAATAGCACACATTTGATAAGAATTCAGATGAATTCCAGCAAACTCCATGTGACTATTTGGGAATAGGGCGCCGAGGTTATCACTCATCATAATCAAATACTCTATGCAAGAGGACTGTAAAGAGGAAAAAGTAGTTCCAAGTTAAGGGCTACATACAGCAGTATGAAGCAGAGAGCGAGAATTAGACACTTACATATAGTTCTGCGTACAAGGCTATCTGCATTTAATGAAAATCCAACGTTAGCAACCAAAAGAAAATCTTGTTCTACAAATTGCAAAAGCATTAGTATATATGTCGTCAATAATTTGTCATACTCACAGCTATGAATATTCGACCAGACAATCCAAAGGCAGCTTGTCCGATATCTGGATAGGTTTCAATACCAGGAGAACTTTCTAAACATGTTTTCAAAAGAGTTCCAGTATAAAAAGTAATGATTCCAAAAAGAAACAGAAGGAAAAGGCTACACCATCCCCCTTCTTTGAGTGCATACGGAATCGAAAGGATCCCTATTCCACACAGAGCATTTATTGCTGCATTGAAAAATCAATCCACGTTAAAACAAACAAACAGGAGAATAGAGATGAGAGGTTTAAGTACTCGAAACAGATATGGCAAGGAAAAACAAGCAGAACATTATTCGGGTACCAATCTACTGATATTTAACCAAATAACTGGACTTTCAGGAGAAACATAGATGTAAAGTCAGAAATTGGTACCTTTAGAACAACAGTACATGAACAATATAGCTCCAGGATATATAAATACATGTCTAAAATCTAAACCTTTTTCTGTATGCGATCAAAGACGTTCTAGCATCATTTTCAAATAGTGCACATGGTCAAAAAGTGCAACAGAAAATGGACAGTCTTTAGACATAAATGTTACGATGACAAAATTGCAGGACCAAAGTTAGGCTACCCTAACAGTAGAACAATAAGCCATCACTATACAAACAACAAGATAACATCCGTGTCTTACCATTAAGAACTGATTGGGTATATGAACATTGTTGTGATGGTGGCAATTCTGGTGCTGAAAATATTGCGGAAGAAACAATCGATAGCTTTGAAGGATTTGAACTTGGAATTTCTTCCCTGTCAAGGCTTGGAGAAGAAATGAAAGGTTTACTGAGGGAATATTCAGGTGTCAGAGTCTGAGACCTCATGTATGCTGAACTCAACATGGAGCTTCCCTTTAAAAAACTCAATGATGGAGGGGTCACCCCTGTAAACACGTCCATTGACCTCCTATATATTCAATAAAAGATTCAGTACTCTTCATTTGGATGAAAAAAAATTGTACAAATTTCAAGTCAATTCACAAGAAGTAACAAAATGCAGTTATATTTGATCACGATGGTAGTATTTCCTTGAGCTGAGGATCTATCAGAAACAGCCTCTCTACCTTCCTAGGTAGGGGTAAGGTCTGCAGATACACTATCCTGAAGAAGTTTATATGATACACCCTTGGATCAGGGGATACCATTATTAGCAGCTTCCTTTGAAAAAATTATGATAAAAACAAAATATCAATTGTTTAGTGCCACAGTTTAAGGATTGCACTCATTGGCAAGGAAAAGAAGCTTTAGAGCCTTGATGACAACACTGAAGCGTCCATAAAGCAAGGCAAAGCGCTCAACATGTTATGTGCATTATTTCAGGGCTTAAGCGCACCTTTGACAACACTAGTAATAATAATAATAATAATAATAATAATAATAACAATAATAATAATATACCTGGAACCAAATCCCAACTAGCATTAATAAGATGTAGTCAGAACGGAATATCTATACATAATAACAACACAAATTTAAATACTCAAATTTAACATCTTCTTAGTTATACATTTTTGCTTTTTCTTAATAATCTTATTGTTTAAACCAACTTATGTGCATCTCAACTATTCTTTCAAAATCACCACGAAAGGGATACCTATCTTTTGGGATAAAAAGTGATAATGTTAAGGCCAACTTGCATGAACTTGACTAAATTACCTAAACTTTTGTCTCTACTTGAATTTGAACATGAGATCTCACGGTTCTCAACCCACTTCATTAGCCACTAAACCATACCCATACTTAAACGCATGAAAACATTATTACCCCGAATCATACATTCTCTCCCACTTTATTAACCACTAGGCCAAGCAATATTACTATTCATTTATTCTTTTTTTTTAATAACCTTACTGTTTGAACTTTGAATCAACTTTCGTGCATCTCGACTTTTCTTTCAAAATCACCACAAGAGGGATGACTATTTTTTGGGATAAAAAGTGGTAGTGTCCGGCTTTTCATGCACGTACTTCGACTAAATCACCTGTAATTTTTGTCTCTACTTAAGTTTAAACCAAAAACCTTAGGCTTCTCAATCCACTTCATTACCCACTAAGTCGCTTCATTAACCACTACATCACGCGATATTACTATTCATCTACTTTCCATGCATGAAAAAATTAGCAACCCAATAGAAAAAAAAAATCATACCTATAACTTTGAGGCCAAGTAGGAGAATCAAGTTGGCTATGAAAAGGGGCATGAACAGAGTGATTAGAGATTTCAGATCCAGTATCGTCGTCTTCATCAACCGTATCATGTGCCTCATTCTCTTCATCGTCCGTTTCGATGTGCAATAGTCTCTCTGCTCCATATTCTTCATCAAGCTTCATACCCATATCTATATTTTGTGATTTTATTTGAAAAAGCAAAAAAAAAAAGTTGTTAATATAAGAAAATATGGAAAGTAAGAAAAAGAGATTCAATTTGGGGCAATAGAAAATAGATTGAAATTGAGATTGCAGAGTTGTTTAGAATGATAAAGAAAAAGAAGATGAGCTGTTTATACCTTTTTATTCTTTGTACTAGGTTAAAAAGGCAAACTTATTTTGGAAATAAAAGTAACTAAGATATAGTTCGAAGTCCATATTGGAGCCCAACTTGAATTATGCACAATAAAGTCCATTTGAAAGAGTTCGAAATTTGAACCCAACTAAATTCGAATTATACACAATTTGTTAAGGCTATAACAGTCACCACTATACTAAATTGGGTAAGATATGATTAGTCAATCAAGTATGATAAGAAATGATTTTTTAAAGGGGGAGAAATAATATAAACATTTTATGTGTTTCATTAATTGATTATTTCTACCCAATTAATGATTAGTCAATCAAGTATGATAAAAAATGATTTTTTAAAGGGGGAGAAATAATATAAACATTTTATGTGTTCCATTAATTGATTATTTCTACCCAATTAAAATTTATTTTTCAAATTCGTTACAAAATACTATTCTTTTTGTCTACTTTTAATTGTCATGTTAGGCTTTTCAAAAATTAATTTGACTAATTTTCAAAGTTAAATTAAATTACATAAATTCGATAGTTTATACAAAAAATTTAATATTTAAAAACTATACGAAAAGAACTATAAACTTCAATTTTTTGCATATCAATATGATGAAAAATACATCATAAAATGTTAGTCAAAGTTATTAGCGTTTGACTCTAAAAAAATCATGACAATTAAAAGTACACGAAAATAATATATCTTTTATGATATTTAGATTTGTTTTCGTGGTTCATGATGATATTCTACTCAAAATATTTTCCTTTTAGTCATTCATTAAGAGGACTCTTAAAAAGTTGAAAATACATTTGATTTGTTTTGTCAAATTCATAAATAATTAATGGGCAAAATTGTAAACAATCCATCCATCCACTTTACATGTTAATTTGCCTTAGTATAATATTAACAATTGGACAATGCTCAATTAACTATTAATTTTTTATGCAATATTTGATCGTCAAATTCTTTTATTTGGGATGATATCTTTGGTAAGTCGTAGATGTGTCACGTTTTTTCACCCTATTTTTATTTAAATCGCTAAACTTCACAATAATTTTTCACATCTCCTTATTGAAATATTTACGCATCTCTTCTTCTGATGCCTTGATTTTTGTGCTGTAATCACTGACAACAAGTCTAGTAGATTGTGATTGCCTATTTTAATGGATAACCAACAGAACTAGCTAGCCAGTGGCCACCACACATTCAAACTAGTGGAATTCATGTCTTTTTGCCATTTAAAAATTATTTAAATCATATATAAGTTTACAATTTAAAATTACTTATTTAACTATTTAATTATTATTATTTTATATTATCATTATATAAAAGTTAAAACCTTTTCAAATGATATAAATAGTGTTCTTTTACCTTTTTAGGGAACAGAACTGACGTGACTTCAGTGGAAATTTGGAAGCTTGCATGTAGCAGTGTTTATATTTATATGTTGAGTTGATGTCGAGTAGATCTAAAATTTAAATTTTATGAATTTAAGATTTAAAATTTTATTATAATTTATTATGTTTTAAATTTTATATAAGTACAGAGTCATATAAGATGACTAGTAATAATTAGATGAAATTATAGTTACGATAAGCAATTCATTAGTACATTGTTGTTTAGTTGCATAATTATTTTTTAAGAAAATTTCATAATTAATATAAATAAGGCTATTTATCACTAGTTATGATATTATTGTTCATGTTTCAAGTTTTAACATAAAACACTTATTGGATTTAACATTTGTTAAATAATTAAAAAAAATAGAAAAGAAAATAACAAATATATTAATATATTTATTATAATAAATAATTGAATTAAAATAACTCCTAACCGATTAATTAACAATATTCTTCCCTTAAATGTAGTGTCTGGTAACGAGTAGGATATAGTAATCTTGATTTTCTCCTTATTTGTTCCCATTTGGTCACTATTAGTTGTTATCATTCTCCTAATTAATAGTATTAATCTCCTATTTTGATTTTTTCTTCCTCTTTTTTAGTTTTTTTTTAAAGTTGCCAAACCTTTTTAAAATTTCACTGTAGAATATTTAAAATCTCCTATTTTTAGTTGCTTAAAAAATTAATATCGTTTTTCATTATTTTTTTTTTTAAAAAAAACAAGCATTCTAACTTACGGAATTTTAAATGTGTATGGAAATATCAATTTTCATACAAATTTCATACAGTAGAAAATGCTTATACATAGTATACTAAACTTACTAATTGACACAAACTTTTATACACTTTTTAAACACAAATTTTATCGCAATCTGATACTAGAGTTGATTATTGAATATTTTGTACACAAAAAATATAACCAATATATAGAACTAAAATCACTACATACAAACTAAATCAAAATCGACATATACACACGGTAACATCATAATATGAAAAACAAAAGACTTGAAACGGTTGAAACTGCTTTTCATTTAGGAATTTCTTCAGATCGTCAAAGATCTTTATTATGATATATGAAGATCAGCGAGTATATGTCTGTCTTTTCTGAAATATAATTGTTATTTGGTATAAGCTATAAAACATGAGAAAAAAACACAGATAGTATATCATATTTACTCCAACTTCTTGCCAATGCATCTACATATTACAACAAATACATACCAATTTCATACCAAAAGTATTCCATTTTACCAAATTCAGTCAGAAAAAAACAATTTCATACAACTGTGACGAATTTCATATCAAATTTATACCAACTTCATACCAATACATATACATAATACAATAAATTCATACAAACTTCATACTAAAAGTTTAGAGTATACCATTTTATCAATTCCAATCAAAAAATAATTTTATATAACTGTGACAAATTTCACGTCAAATTTATACCAATTTCATGTCAATGTATATACAGATTATAACAATTTCACAATATACTATTTTGGCATAAAAAATATACTCTTCTAATAATTGAATACCAATATAATTTCGCCATTAAATTAATATCCCGTATACAACCACCCCACTTTGGAGGACCTACTAAGCATCTAGTAACATGTGATGTGGGATTTTATTAATTTTGAACTTGCAAATATTCCGTGGGTTAGTTTTGTCCTATTATAAAGTGGTGCGATTTGATTTATTGATGAAGACAAATTTAAAATGTTGGAGTAGACAGTAGTAACTATTACATGTCGAACATGTTGAATTCGTGATCTCACAAATGGTGGATGAGCTATAGAAAATAGTTGGTCCTGACTAATTTGGGATTGGGCCGGCCCTATGCTTTGGGACATAAGGTTTTTGCCTTAGGCCTCCAAATTTTAGGGGCCTTAATTTTTTATCAAAAATAAATTATGTGTTAAAATTTTTATAGCAAAAATTAATTATTTATTATAAAAATATATTATTTTACCCACTTAAGCATTTTTTATACTTTGTTAAAAATAACAATTAATAGTGAAAAGTGTTGAACGAAGTGAATTACAAATTCTTTTTTTATTTCTTTTTAAATTTTAGCTTCAAGCATTACTATAAGCATATTAAAATGGGGTATATCAAGTCATCAACTTTTTGGGTCAAATTTTATGGTTCTAACTCTTATCTTTATTTAATATTTGTAAACTTATTACTTTTGAATTATGTTAACAATTCATATAATAATTGTCTCACTGAAAGGATGTTTTTCAATGTTGAGTTGATGAAATCTTACCTAAAACTAATAACTGAAAAAATAATTTAAATGCTAATAATTTTCATCTAAATAGTGTAAGAAATTATTATTTTTTGAATAAATACATATATGAAGTTTGTTTATATTTTAGGCCTAGAATTAAAATTTTTCTTTAGACCCCTAATAACGTTGAGCCGCCCCTGATTTGGGATTGAGACATACTTAATTGATTAAGATGTTGTTATTATTTTGTCTTTATTACATGTTGAACATGTTGAATTCATGATCTCCAGGGGCGGCTGGCTAGGCTTAAATAAAAGTCTTTGGCCTTAGGACCCCAATTTTGGGGGGCCCCATTTTTAGTTAATTAGGAAGGATTAAATTAAAAAATATATATTAGAACTAAGACAATAAATGCAAAGGGCCCATTTTTTAGTTAATTTGGAAGTATTAAATTTTTTTTAAAAAATATTATTAGAACTAAGACAATAAATGCAAACGGCTAAATGAAGTGATAGTACTATGACTTTTTAACTTTCCAATAAAAAGTTGTGTACTTTTTTTTTTTAACGTACGGGTTATCTTCTTTTTTTTTACCTTATTTTTTTCTAATTTTATTTTATATATTATATCCTCCTCCCTTCTATTTCTTCTCACTTTCTCTTTTCTAATCTTACATCTCTCTCTTATTCAAAGCTTAAAAATTTACTTGTTCTTTGATATTTTATATTTTAAATTTGGAGAAACTACATTGCAGCAGCTCGATTCATTTTCGGAAATCAAGTCTTCATAGCTTTTGAATTCGGTAATATCATTCTAATTTCTAATATTATTTTTGTTTTGTGTCTTATGTTTATTATATTTTTTATTTGATATTGTAAATAGTGTTTAAAATATTTGTTAGATTTTAATATGTCAACTATAAAATATGAATCCGGTCATTCAAAAGTTAAAAGAAAAAGAAAAGTCGATAACTTGATAAAATCTCAAAAAGGTGCTCTTGATAATTTTGAATGTTCCTTAAAACACAATACTCACTCCGATATTGATGGTTTAGACTTATTTTTTGAATTAAAAGTGTTAAGGGAAATCATAAAAGTAGAAGACAATACTCTAATTGAGATACTCAATCAAATAAAAAGACTTGATTCTTTTCCAAATGCTTACATTGCTTATAGAATAATGTTAACAATTCCCATAACAGTCGCCTCAGTCGAAAGAAGTTTTTCAAAATTAAAAATAATAAAATCTTACTTAAGATCGAAAATATCTCAAGGAAGATTAAGTGGTTTGGCTATATTATCGATTGAAAAAGAATTATTAGTAGAGATTGACTACACAAAAATTTTTAACAACTTTGCATCTCAAAAAGCTAGAAAAATAGATTTAAAATAAAAACATTTATATATTTTTTTTAAAGCTTCTAATTTGATTTTGGCCTTAGGCCACCAATGGGTTTGAGCCGCCCTTGATGATCTCACAGATGATGAGTGAGCTACATAATATAGCTGGTCCTGACTAATTTGGGTTTGAGACATACTTGATTGCTTAAGGTGTTGTTATGATTTGGTACTAGTCCTTATTACATATTGAATTCGTGAGCTCACGGATAATGGATGAGCTACATAATATAGTTGGTCTTGACTAATTTGGGATTTAGACATACTTGATTGCTGAAAGGTGTCGTTACGATTTGGTATTAGTGTTTATTACATATTGAATTCGTGATCTCGTAGATGATGGATAAACTACACAATATAATTGGTCTTGACTAATTTGGGATTGAGACATACTAGATTGCTTAAAGTGTTATTATGATTTGGTACTAGTCTTTATAACATGTTGAATTCGTGATCTCACGGGTAATGGATGAGTTACATAATATAGCTGCACCTGACTAATTTGAGATTGAGATATACTTGATTGGTTAAGATGTTGTTATGATTTGGTACTAGTCTTTATTACAGAGCATGTTCAATTGGTGATCTCACAGATGATGGATGAGCTACATAATATAGCTGGTCTTGATTAGTTTGGAATTGAGACATACTTGATTGATTAAGGTCTAGTTATGATTTGGAACTAGTCACTATTACATGTTGAATTCATGATCTCACGAATGGTGGATGAGCTACAGAAAATAACTTATCTCGACTAATTTGGGATTGAAACATACTTGATTGATTAAGGTGTTGTTATGATTTGGTACTATTCACTATTACATGTTGAACACATTGAATTGAGAAAATGATCAAAATAGTTCTTAATATATTGTGGTTGCTTTATTTTGGTCCTTAATATATTCTAGGTGATTGAAATAGTCCTTCATGTATGGCAAAATGTGTTCAATTTAGTCTTTTATCCTAAACTTAACAATTTACCCTAAAAAACTATTAAATATAGCGGTATGATCCACATAACTTACAAAATCCACCTTTTTACCATTTTATTAGCTCAAAGAAAGAGTTTTCTGAATTCTAAAACACCATTTTCTCTAACATCTAACCACACAATTACAAAATAATTATTGTAAAAAGGTTGAATAATTATATTATTTGGGAGATATGATGAACGAAATCGGTCCGTGTTTCTGCTTGAACAGTGACAGATAACACCTTTCTTTTTTACTCTACTGATCTCCCATTATTCTTATTTTATATTTTTATGTTTTATTGCCAGATTTGTGGAAAATAGCTCAATGATTGTATGCCTTTTGGCAATATACGCTATACCGATCTAAAGCATGAGTAGATGATTTTCTTTTTCAAGTATGAGAGCTATCTATATTTTCTGCTAATGCTTTATGATCTATTTGAAACTGTTCTATTGTGCAATTTTTAAAAATTATTTGTGTCTTTTGCTGTGGTGAATTCATGAAAATTTCACATGTCAGACTTCAGAGAGCATTATTTTGTAATTGTGTGGTTAGATGTTATACAAAATGGTGTTTTAAAATTCATTAAACTCTTTCTTTGAGCTAATAAAAATGGTAAAAATAGTGAATTTTGTAAGTTATGTGGGCCCCACCATTATATTTAACAGTTTTTGGGGGTAAATTGTTAAGTTTAGGGTAAAAAACTAAATTGAACACATTTTGTCATACATGAGGACTATTTCAATCACCTAGAATATATTAAGAACCAAAATAAAATAACCCTAATACATCAAGGACCATTTTGATCATTTTCTTCATTGGACTCGACGTGATCTCGTGGATGGTGGATGAGCTACAAAAAAATAACTTCTCCTGACTAAATTGGGATTGAAACATACTTAATTGATTGAAGACGATTGTTTCAAACTACTTTTTCCAATAAAACTGAACAACAACAACAACAAAATAGACTAGAAAGTAGCCCTTAATAAGAGGGAAGTGCTCTTCAGTCACATCCTAAATATATGTTGTTCGCAACTTCTCAAAAATATTATCTAATGTGTATCAAATCCTCCAAAAGTTATGTATTTTTGGATAATCCGACACAGGTGCAACAACATTTCTGAAGAGTCACATCAACATAGTCCTAAATTACAGGGGAATTACATAACAACATAAATAACCTCTCACTTTGGAGGACAGAATGTTATGAGATATCGCGGAGCCCTACATGTGTATCAAATCCTTCAAAAGTTATGTATTTTTGGATAACCTGACACAGGTGCAACAACATTTTTGAAGAGTCACATCAACATAGTCCTAAATTACAGGGGAATTACATAACAACATAAATAACCTCTCACTTTGGAGGACAGAATGTTATGAGATATCGCGGAGCCCTACATGTATAAAGGCTTGAAGAATCATCAAATGCATAACTATAAGCCTTTGGACAAATAGCTTTAAACAGATTAGCAAAAACAGTTGGTTTGCAAGTTTTGGGATTTGCATATTGTCCTGTACAACAATACTTTGGTGATTGTATAGCCAAACAAGCACTTTTACAACCAACAACTCTGTCTCCAGATTTCACTTCAAGTGCTGATGGACAACATATGTTTAAATCAGCTTCACACTCTGCTACGCCACATCCAACGCCTCCTCCCACAGGTTTCATCGATACTGGCAAGTTGAACCCATCGACTAAACTTACATCATAGAAATGTAAGGGTGAAGTCGATGAGCCTAGTGTCATTTCCACTACAGTAGCCGGGGGCACACCTCCTAGCCCCCGGCATTGTAACTGGCCACCACAGTTGCCAGTATCACATTTTCCTTTCCCATTTTCATCAAAATGACAGTTCTGTCTCCCCCATATTCTCCCTGACCACTTATCAGGCACGTCGAGGACCATTTGCCCACCGGTGCTGAGGTGAAAACCGCCTTCTTTTAGAGTAGTCTGCCCTGCACCCCCGAGAATCCCGGGCCATATGCTTTCCTTGCAGTTGTTTACTAGAATGACTTCTGTTCCATCTGCAGTCACGTGAAAAAACAATGTGTGGTAACATTATACACAAATGCAAAACCAGAATTTTGAGTTTATAGATTCTGAATAAATTATATATACATATTTAGTAAATTTTGAGTTTTGACCAAAGCTACTGAGTTCTATTGAACTTTGACAATTAGAGAAAATGAGTTGAAGTTAGAGACTTACCAATGCTAAAAAGGAAGAGAAATATGCAGAGCAAAATATGGATAAGATAAGATGAGATAGGCATTTTGGCTCTAGTAAGTGAGAACAAGTGTTGAATGATCAATTATGGACAAGAACTCTAAGGTTTTTAAAGTACAAATTTTCTTAGTGAACATTCCCCATTAATAGATAAGTGCTTGTGTGCTTTCCTTTTGTCTCTTTTTCTTTTTGGTTTTTTAATATGTTGTTTTGAGTTTTAAGATCATATACATCATCAATATGACATATTTTCTTAGTCATTCAAAGGATATTTATAGATAAATCTTTTTAAAATGTGAGATTTGTAATCTTAAAAATAAGACAAGTTATCTGCTACAATATGTAACTGTTATTTTGATATAGTAAAAATTTCTTATACTGAAGGATGTGTAAATAACTTAAAACTCTTTTTAACTTTTTCTTTGGAATATATGCATTGCTTCAATTGGAGGACTTCTACTACTAGTACTGTTTTAATTAAATGGCTGTGGCAAATATAAGTTCACATGGTTAAACTTTGACAAAAAAATGGTGAATGGCTTTATAGTTCAAGATGATTCATGATATGTTTGAATGTCATTAATTTATGAAAACGTAGTTGATTAGTAAGTACAGTTTCAACATAGTTTGTGTCCAGGTAGCTTTTTACCATATATTATTGAAGATCGTCGATATTTATTGAAAGTAATACAATCACACACATCTAGAGAGAGACAAACACATGTAAAGATTTTTCGGCAAACGGAGGCTTTAATCTAGGAAGACAGTACACTCAAAGATATCGAGTTTCTTCTCCTAACAGACTTAAGTTAGGTAGCTTATGAAATATATTAAGAAATTTATTCTAAAAAGAAATAAACAAGATTATTTTTACTAATAAAGAAAAGGTCGTTTTAACTTTTTTTTTTTTTTAAATGTTGTGTAGTAGAAGCAATCTTCTGAGCTTTGTATAAAGAAAAAGGGGGGGCCTCTAAATATTTATATTGTGACATGATAAAGAATTGTCTTCTATCCTTAGGGGGTTTCAAAAAGAAATTAATTTAATACTAAAGAATATTATTCTTGACAAGGAAGATTTTATTTTAGTTGCCTAAAGTGTTAACCTATACATAACTTTCATAGTAGCTAGAGGTTGGATTGGACATAATATCTCTTTTCTTACGATCTTGCATCGATTACTTCTCGAGAGTTTATCGAAAATAATCTCTATCTTCAGAAACAATCTCTATTTAACAAAGATAGGGGTAAGATAACTTTAATCACCTTTCATATAAACAAAAATAACGTATGTTCAATGTTACTCTTTTCTCTCAAAGTGTCATCATCTATGCTAGATAGCTTAACACTTGTTAATAGCAGTTCAATCGATCGTTCATCACAAAGTTGCGTGTTGTCTTGGTTTCATGTCCTTTGCATCATAAGCACACTACTCCCACCGTTTCAATTTATTTGTCTGATTTTGACTTGACACGAAATTCAAGAAAGTAAAAAAGATTTTTGAACTTGTAGTCTTCAAGTGAATCAATAGACGAGATAAAAGTTGATAATGGGAATATACTTCACTGAAACAAATCTCAAATAAAAATGACTACTCAGTCACTAGGACAACTCATTAATAGATCTTCATCTACTCGAAAAATGACAACTAAATCAGGATCTTTATTCCATGTAGGAACCTCTATCTATTGCCAAGGCTCTAACGTGTTTACTGGAAACTTCACGTCCATTTGACAATAAGCAAATCAGATGGACGACTTAGAATAACATATCGAAGCCAGTGAAAGCCTAATATTTTACCGACAATTCATACACCGATCTTGTTGATGATTCACTGCAACTCATATGAGGAAAAACTGAAACCCAATCTTCCCTCGTTTGTGGATTTCAGTTCCAACTTCTGAAAAGGACTGCCAAAATAAATCCAATCACTTCCTCATCAACTTTAGACGTACACGAAGTTTATAATAGATGGGCAAGTTTCATGAGCACAAAATTGGTACTCCGTATTAATGGGAAAACCTTAAAGAGAAAGAGTTTGGTAAAAGATGGTACCTGCTATTAGGATCGTAATAGAAGCCATTGATGGAGCCATCACTACTGGAGAAGCAAACATAGTAAAAACCAGCAATTGTCAACCCACAGTCTGTTCCAACATTCACGAAGTATTGTTCTTTCCATCTCTGCACAGTCAAAGACAGAATGGTAACACATCATGACTGCTGCAATCAAGCTCCCTTACCGTATAAATCAGTAATAGAAGACATGTTACCATGAATATGTATGGGTAGTTATTCAGGTCCAGTGATTTACCGCCGTCAACGTCCACTTGGCTCTGAAAAGGGCAGAAAAGATCAAGAAGGCTGAATATCTGCATTTAAAAAAGAAGCTTTAACTGCTTACCAGAAGGGGTGAAAATGACGGAAACTTGGTCCAGTGCTTTATGTCATCTTCTGATCTGATCATAAAACCAAACCAGTTAGATAAACTTTAATCTTGTAAATTAGTCTAACCATTTGGAATAAATATTGGTCAATGTAGAAAGAGGACGAAAAGAGCATACGTTGCACCCCATTTGCCAGTGAAGAAAGTATAGTTCTTGGTATCAACAATTTCTCCTTCCCAGAAAGTAACTACCTGGCAATACCATGAAGAACTGGTGTTAACCTGCTATACTATATTTTCGAGGTTGGCCCATGATAGATACATAAAAGAGCATTTAGAACATATTGGATAACCGTCTTTTGACCAAAAAAAACAAATCACAGAATAGAGTTTCAATTACATGCTGAAGACTGATCACGACTTAACGAATCTCTTCCACAGTAAGTTAATTCTCTATGGAAACGAAGCTACTAAAGAGATAAGAGGGTGTGCACCTCTGTGTACTTTGTGTGTTGCCAGCCTTTTACAGCAGCTTTACAATAATAATATTGAGAATTAGGTAACTACTTGATTGTTTAAGGCTAATAGCAGAAGTAAGAAGTTCTGAAGGACAGACAAGGAGACCCAGCTTCAAGTGGTTACCAAACTAGCAGATTCCGTGTTGCCAGTTTACAGCTCAAGTGTATGGAGAATTAGGTCACTTATATTTTATGTTTTAATAAGTGGGAATTAGGTAATTACTTGATTGTTAAAGGTTTAAAATAGAAGAATGAGTTCAACAAACATGTATTGAAGAAAAGACTAAAAGGTTTAACAAGAAAATAGCATTAAAAATATAAAGAAATATTAAATCGTGTGAAGCAGAACTTTGATTTCTCTTATAAGAGATATAACTGCAGAATCTTTGACAGTGATTATTCATTCCTGCAAATTCCATTCTTACTTTCTAGTGTGAGTTATTTCGAAAAGAAACTTCCAGTTATACACATACTTTTTTTTCTTGATATAGAGTTATACACATACGATCTGTCGAGACACATGCACTATGCATTGTCCATAATAATGTTTGATTTGTCATATGTGCAAAAAGTTCAACGTAGAAACAAAATATAATTATTGTTTATTTGACTTCCTTCTCTTTTGACCCACTCTCCATTTACAAGGTTCTAGAAAACAGGTCATTGCACTAGTGATTGTTTCCAAGGATCCAGTATTAAACATTGTTCCTAGTGTTTTACACCTTGTGGGAATATGATGCCAGAGGAGTTAAGTACAATTGCAAAAGCATCTCAAGTGTCCCCCAAGCCCAAAATATATTCTTTCATTATTGAGGATGAAGTATTTCTGTTCATTAGGTTTTAAAGCCTACGGTTTCTGGTACTGCCTTACTCTATTCAACACAACCTCTCAAAACTCACTTGTTTTCGTGCATACAAGGGAATGATAAGCAAATTCCCAACTTCTTTTACCTTTAGGGGCGCTAAGGACTCATTTGTAGGGTCAGATCAGCGAAAACTTTAGGACAAGGCAGCAATTACAGCTAATTGTAAAAAGCTGTTCTTGGAACTAGAGAACATCAACAAAATTGTCTGTGAACTTGGAGAACAGTAAAAATGTACGTGAGTACTGCTCTGCTAGACCAAAGAGATTAATGAGACCAAAATAGCTGCACAGAGAGAGACTACTGATATGCCCAAAACAAATAAAGAACTAAATTGCTCTTTCTTCATGAAGAGTAGTTTATAGCTTTTCCCCCCTGTCTTTCCTAGGTGGCGAGGTTGAGAAGCCTTTCTTTTATGTATTATGTATTACAAGTAAGAAACAATGGCATGTAAAGTCCAAAACAAAAAACTAAAGATATACTAGAATAGGCAGGAAACAAAATCATCAACGGCCATTTTCTAAACAGGAATCAGAAGTTTATTACTCCTTATTTTCCTATGTCACTCGAACTCTTCAAAAATGTCGGGTGCGTGTAAGATATTCCAAAAATAGTGCATTTTTGGAGAATCCGTCACGGGTGTGGCAACATTTTTGGAGAGTCCGAGCAGCAGATATTTTCACTGCGCAAGAGCATCTACAGCAGAAAACTATATATAGGACATTTGCTTCAACCAGAAACTCTCAGATATATTATTTAGATTGTTGGCATAAAGCATGGGTAATGATTTTTGAAGTATCCTGGATGAAGCAGCAAAAAGTATAGGAATTGTCGAATAAATCATGTTACCTCGACACCACTTGGAATCATAGAAGAAAAATTAGGCCAGTTAGATTAAGACCCTCTTTGTTCACCTATCAATGACATTTCAAGCAACATCTTACCAATGGTGTAGCTTCATACGAGTATAGCCAAAAGGTTAAGCCTTCAAGAGATGCCTATTCTTTATTCTTTAATGAAGCTACATATTCATGTAACAAAGAAATTTAATGAGGAAGAAAAGGGGAAAAGAGATCTAATGCTCATTTTTTAAGTAAAAATAAAGGCTTCTTACTGGTGTATCTGCCATAGGGACATTAAGAGCTTCCATTGTGCCACATAGATATCCATGATCAAGGTCACAACCCTGAATTCGCACATTTACTCTCCAAGCTTCATCTTTTTGCTGACTTGAAACGTTCTGAGTCCCAGAAAATGCCTGGAACAAAGCAATGCAGTGAGAAAAGATAAAACTTCTCACTTGTGTGACAAGCTGAACAACCATAAACTGTAAGTTGTAATGCTTCACAGCTAAATTAATAGCCAAAAGGTACAATCAAAAGGAAGGATTGAACCACCATAATGCCCTTTTCACAATTGGCCAAAACATGACAGTGAGAAGTATGCCCCCTTGCAGCAGCTGATCAATGAGTCTATCAGATGGACGCTCATGGGCCATAACACTTTGGTGGAAGGTGACTTTTTTAAAATGGCCTACATGGCCTCACCTCAGGGTTTTTGCAGCTAGGGAAAGAACAAGGTGTGTAGGGTACTAAATCACTTTTCTAGGGTCTAAAACAAGCTTCAAAAAAAAGAAATTTGAAACTCTCTGATGCTTACTGAAGTTAGATTTCAATCAAAGCAAACACGACTACTCTCAGTCTACCAAGAGGTTAGGCAGCAACATTCAGATCATTCTCATCTTATACAATTTGGATATGATACAAGCAGCAAAGAACAAAATTTTCAAAATCAGGTATAGGGAAGCTCAGATTCTTCTCTGGTATAAAGTCCACAGGAACATAGAAACAATCATACTTCCATTGTTGAAGGAGAAAACAAAAAATAGAAGATAGAAACAACAAGAGCAGACGGAGAAAATCAAAAAAGCAGAAGCTCACCTGTCCAACACTTAGAAGTGTACAGACTGAAGGCAAAGTATTTCCTGAAGTTCCACCTTTGCAGTTGAAAGAAAACAAGCATTTCAGTTGTGCAACAACTACTTACTACTCAGAAATACAAATCACATCATTTGACATCAAAAAGTACAAAACTTTAGCAACACTACTTACAAACACCACGAATATTAATAACAATAACAACATACCCAGTGTAATTTCCTGAAGTTCAACCTTTGCAGTTGAAAGAAAACGAGCATTTCAGTCGTGCAACAACTACTTACTACTCAGAAATACAAATCACATAATTTGACACCAAAAAGTACAAAACTTTAGCAACACGACATACTAACTCCACCACCACCACCACCACCAACAACATACTAAGTGTAATCCCACGAGTGGGTCTAGGGAGGGTAGTGTGTACCACAACTTTATTTTCGATAGACGTTCAGCTCAAGAAAACTACATACCAACACCACCAACAACATAAACAGCAACAAACCCAGTGTCATCCCACGAGTGGGTTTGGGTAGGGTAGCATGTACCAGCCAGGGCGGAGGCAGCATATAATCGTTGAAAAATATTACTATTTATACATGGTTAAAATTATTTTTTAGGTATGTATAATAGATTCGAACCCCCTTCCACTAGTTCGTGTGTTTACTTCGAACCCCCTTATTAAAATTTCTGGCTCCGCCATTGGTACCAGCCCTTTATTTTACACTCCCACGAGTGAATCTGGGGAGGGTAGTGTCTACCAGACCTTTATTTCCAATAGACACTCATCTCATAAAAACTGCATACTAACACCACCACCACGACAAACAACATCATACCCAGTGTAATCCCACGAGTGAGTCTGGGGAGAGTAGTGTGTACCCGACCTTTATTTCCGCTAGACACGCGGCTCAACAAAACTACATACTAACACAATGATAATAAAACAAACTGAAATCATAAATTTAAGAAACCCAATTCAAATTTCACTTAAACCACCAAATTGAGCAAAGTGAGAAGCCCAGATCTTTTCAAATGAATCTTCAAATAGAAAATAAACAAAAAAAAATGCCAACTTTATCTGATTCTCAATGTAAAAACAAGAAACAAATAAACCCACATTCCGCTGATTAAACTAAACCCAGTTTCTACATCCATAATCAAACTTGCAACTTCGATTAAAAAATTAAACATTAAATTCAATCAAAAAAATGATAAATTAATTGCTAATTCATTACCTGAAGGCTGCGAAAGTGCAGAAGAAGTCTCCACAACTCTCACAGGCATTTTGCTTTCGCCTCTATTGAGAATTGAGAACTGGGCCTATTTTTCATAGAAATTTATTTTTTGGGAAATAATTATAAAATAAATGTTTGTATTGATTTTATTTTATTTTTTGATCAAGTAATAAGTATTTTGTTTGTGCTATTTTTTAATTCCGTTCAAAAAAATATATATTTTCTTATAAATTAAAACTTAATTTGACATGTTTAGGCCGCATATTTTTAATTTAAGATCAAAACAAGTGAATTGAACAAACAGAATAGTTGATGTGTTTTTGATAAAAGAAATTGATAGATAATAATATAATAATAGATTTCCTTAGTGATGGTTGCATTACACTAAAAGGAAGTTGATTATTGAAAGATTTATAATACCAAATTGATTTTTAAAAAAAGAGAAAATCATTTATTTTTCAGTTTACTTTAAAGTCCAAGTTGATTTAATAACTATTATTATTTATTAAATATCATTTTATGATAATTTAACATATAGTGCCTAATGGAGTAATAATAATTTGGCAGAAACTTAATATTTATTTATAGTAGAAAAAAGAAAAAATAATAATGAAAGGGAGGACGAGGGAGTTACGATTACTTAGAGAAATTTTATTTTGTAGTCCACTATAAATTTGTTTTTTCTTTTCTTTTTTCTTATAAAAAATCTTTTACATATTTATAATATTTCAAAAATCATAATCTTCTTCTTTCTTAATTTTGTTTTGTACCAATTTTACTGCATCAATTAAGACGAATGAAGTATGTTGTTAAACTCTATGTAAAGGATGTCGTGCATTGGATAAGATTGTTTTTTCTTCAATCAGAGGTTCGGATTCGAGCCCTAAATATGAAGAAATCCTTAATATCATTCTGACTCTAATGTGAATATCAAACATCAAAAATCAAAAAGAAATATATCAAAGGTTAGAATTCAAGCACTCAATATGAAAAAAATATTTATTTTAATCGAACTCTAACGTGAATATGAAATATCGAAAACTAAAAAGAAATATATACATGATGTGTCCGCCATTTCAGCAATGGTATGGAATATCAAATTTGGTTGACGAAATTTTCATTTTACAAGTCTTAAAAGCTGGTATACCCAATTCTACCAAATTTATTGCTTTGATATTAGCTTTTAGCATTTAAACGTTAAATTAATAACCAAATAGTGTGATGAAGAAGATCTCTTTCGTTTTTTGTATTTAAAAATTAAGTTGATCATCAAATAATGTGATGAGATATATAAAAAAATTTCACTCTTAATTAAAAAAATATCGAATTCAAGTTTGAAATAGAAAAACATATTATAATTAAATAGACATTCTGTTTAATGAACCCCACATAACATACATTCAACCTAACTAGACTAGTAAAATTTCAAAATATCAAACAAAAAAAAGGAATTAAAGGTTTTAAAGTCTTCATAAGTTATGCCACTTGACGAATCCATTGGGATTAAAAAGAAGGCTCATATGGTAAGTCAATGTCACACGCGAACCCATAATTTGAAGACTTCGGGTGCACCAATATTATCTTAGCTCAAATATAATCCCTAAGATAGACTTAAAAAATAAAAACAATAAAATAACATTGTAGCTAGATTTGAACTGAGGTCTTATGAGTGATTTCTCTAGTTTATACCAATAACACAACGACAAACATATACTTTTTATGGATGCACAATTAATTATAACCTAATTTATGTCAGTTTCTCAAGATAAATATACATATATGACAGAATTTTTTCGAAGTTAACGGGTGCACGTGCACTCCCACCCTATAGGATGGTCCGCCTCTATGCAACGTTAAGTTATTAGATGCACTAATTCTTTCGAACTCAATAATTTTGATTAGAATGTTATATGTATTTTAATAACTCACACGGTAACCAAATATAAACAAATGATTTGAACCAATATATCAAATGAATAATGATAAAATTTCAAACTCAAATTTATAAAATTTAAATCCTGAATCTGGTTCTCGTCCGGTCCTTTGAGGATGAAATCCACTGAGTTGTGGGCCAAACAAAAAGACAAGAAACAAAAATAGCAGCGTGAAGAACACTGGGCCTCATTTTATAAGTCATCAAAGACTGCTATAATTATAGGATAATATTTAAATACTAAATCCGACTGTCTGATCGTTTTTATTGGGTTAGAAACACGCGTTATATGCAAAATCTATTCTCAAGCCCATGTTCTTATTTGGAAGATTTTATATTCCCTTAAAAGACTTCAGTCAACAACTTCACCACTGAATTATTAGTGGCTGTTAATATTCTCTTTTAAAAAAAGAGTTTGGAAGTGTTAAATTCAAAATCCAAAAGAGGGCTAAGTTGAAATTATTTGCCTAGAGGCAATATAATCTAAATTGCATTTTAATAATCTATGTATTATTTAACTCTATGTCCATTCAATTGTGGTGGCATCAGAAAAGGCACTATGCTTTATAATGATATAAAAAACCAGAGGTCTTGGTTTCGAGAAAAGTTCAATTGGGAGCACCACCTTTGAATGAGTCCTGTATTGCACAATTTGAATTTACTCAGGCTCTAATGTGGACTTCGAACACCAGGCGGCAGGAAACCAAAAAAAAAAAAAAGGATAACACAACCACTATATCACTTTTCTTTGTGGATCATTTTAGCATTAACATTACTTCATTAGACTAATGTCAAATACAGTTTTGGTGATGACTGATGACTGATGACCGACTTTAGAAACCATATTTTTTCAATGTTTGTTGACCACAAAATTTGGTTAATTTTCCTTTAGTTTTCAATGTTTGTTGACGACAAAGTTTTGTTAATTTTCCTATAATTTTCAATGTTTGTTGACCACAAAGTTTGGTTAATTTCATATACATGGGTGGAGTTAGGGCACAAGGGTTCGTTTGAGCTTGCTTCATTGGAAAATTACACGATAAATCTTATTGATATATAGTAGATGTTGAATTTCATTGACTTCTCGGTGTGTTTACTTCTTTATATTTTGTTTCCTCTTAATGAAAATTCAGATTGTGTCATTGACAACACACACAAAAGAACTTTGGAATAGCCACATTTGTTCATAGTTACATCAACTTTTATCTATTGTTCAACTGAAGAAAACTTCAGATTCACTACTAGAAACAAAGACTTTTTCCATCGCGAATCAATGAAAAATTTGTATTATAAAACATAATTTTTCCACCGATTTCCCATCTAACCAGCTCACTGGGAAAACACATGGTGGAAAACAGGTTCTCACTGAAATACCAGGAAGCTTCCTAAGTTTTCTATGGGAAAAAACTACTACAAAGAGGTAACACAAAGAAAAGGACAAAAACAATGTACATTAGTGTTCATCAGGAAAATATAGAAAAGTTTGCAATGCTAGTTCACATTAGTATCTAGGTACATTCACCACTATATAGAAGTGGAAGTGGTGAAGTAGAAAAGGAAACACAATTAGTACTATTTTCATCTCCATTAGACAAACATGTAAATGAACTTGACTTGATCATAATACTAGTCGATGCTAAAGAATTCCGAAGTTCACTTTCATCGAATCCAAATCCTTCAAGATCATCAGAACCTTGTGTTGTTGGAGCCTCAGGCATCCCAATTTCACCTTCAAAGTATCTTACAACTTGCCTAATGCTTGGTCGCGCCAATGGCTTGTTATTTGAGCACATTAGTCCCAATTTTAACACCATCAAAACCTCACTCTCATTGAATTCGCCTTTCAATCTATAGTCCACAATGTCAAGTATTTTACCTTCTCTCCATTTATCCCACACCAAGCCCACGAGAACAAACTCCTCAGGTCCTGCTTTGTGTTCAATTGGCCTACGTCCACAAACCACCTCGAGCAACAAAGCACCAAAGGCAAACACATCTGTCTTTGTTGTGGCTCGTCCTGTTCTTGGTAATTCTGGTGCAAGGTACCCTAATGTACCTACAACTCTAGTCGTGGACGGATTAGACCCATGCTCATACAATCTAGCAAGTCCAAAATCCCCTAACTTACCATTTAATTCACCATCTAGTAACACATTACTAGCCTTAATATCTCGATGTACCACGACTTGTTCATAGCCTTCATGTAAGTAAAGTAAACCAGAAGCAACCCCTTTGATAATCTTGAACCTTTGTTCCCATGTCAATACCATTTTTGGCTCATCAAACAAGAAGTTATCCAAACTTCCATTAGGCATAAACTCATACACAAGCAACAAATCACCACGACGTCTACACCATCCTAACAATTGCACCAAATTCCTATGACGGAGTCTTCCAATGCTCGCAATCTCAGACACAAATTCCCTCAACCCTTGTTTAGACTCATGAGAAATTCGTTTCACAGCAATTTCTGCTTTTGAATTTCTCAAAACACCTTTGTAAACTTTCCCAAACCCACCTCGCCCGAGTAGTTCACTCTCCTTAAAACCTCTAGTACCTTTCTTGAGTTCATGATACGAATATCTATGAGGACCAATCTCAAGCTCCCACGGCTCAATCACGTCAGCATTCTTGAATCTCCGGATTGTACAAAAAACAATCAAGATTGAAATTAACGCGACCACAAACACTATAATCGAGATGACAATAATGAGTCTTGTGTGGTTCTTCTTAGGTCCAGGAAGTGATGGTAGAGAATCCAAGTCAAGTAACTTTGCTTCTCCATTTAACTTAAAACTCCAACCCAAAATGTAATGTGAACTAGCAAGCAAACCAGTAGAAGCAGAGAAGCCAATATACATATTTTCTTTAAAAATTGGAGAGACATCAAAATTATAAGATAAAAGAGGAATTTTTGGTTTTAAAGAATTTGGTGAAAGAGTTACATTAACTAATTTTGTAACAGAATCATATTCTACCCAAACAAGAATGACTTTCCCACTTTTAAGATTCAAATCTTGTTTCACATTTTGATCGTTAATAAAATAGCCAGCTGCAGCTGATTTATTCGACTCTAAGCTGTTAATATTAACACCAACATGGTTATCATCTATATCACCAAACTCAAAATCACGTACCGTGTCGAATTCAACAGCAAAAATATGGTTAGAGAAGTTACCAATATCACTAGCATTGAGCAGACCTAAGTACTGGCTCGGAAGAGCTGTACTGAAGTCTTTTGACGGAGAAATTGTGAACGCTAGGCCATGGCCCCCGAGTTTTGGATACTCGGGGACTATGGCCAACGCGAAACACGTTGAGAAAGAGAAGGTAGAGGCATTAGTAGTCTTGAAGTGGAAAGGTGAAGAGTAAAAAGCATGTCCTATTAGTCTACTTGTGTCATTTGTTAATTGAATAAACCCATTGTGGCTTATTTTTGCTACTCCACTTAAGGTAATGTTGTTGTTTGGTTGATTGAATTTTGTGAAAATGAATTCATCAAGTTGAGATGAAGCAAGAATTGAGAAGGAAATGGTTAAGCAGAGGAATGTGAGAAAATTGAACATTATAAAGTAAGATATATAGAAGCAGAAATGATGTGGATTATTCCAAAATCGAAATCTATTTGCGTTATAAAAAGATGATACACAAGAAATTTTTTTCTAAGATTTGGTGATGGTTAGTGAGATTTTTTTTTTTTTTTTGGGGGGCAATGAGCACATGGAGTTGAGAGGAAAGTCAGAGAAAAAAAGAAGGTGACATTTGTTGTTACAGAAGCATTATGTTCTTTTTATTTATAGAAAGTATATAGTAGTAGTTTGTTATGACATCTGACGCAGTGATCCACTAGTTCATTTATCACTCTAGTTGACTGAAAGAAAAAGACTTTTGTCCATTGTTTCGTTGATGGGATAAGTAATAATAATTTTGAAGTAAAATATGAATTGTTTATGAACAATTTAAATAGGAGATTGTTTTATTTTGTATTTGGTTGGTAGGCAAAAATATGGAACTCGTAAATTCGTGGAGTACGTATTTTTCTTCTCTTTTTAGTGATGAACTTTTATTCTAGAAATCAACATTGTTCAAGTACCACAGAACAATTTTTTGTAATAAAAAAATTATTAAATTTTCCTTCTTTTTTATATATTTTATTTATTTATTTATTTAATTTTACTTTAGTTACATATAAAATGTCCCTATCATTTAAATTCATAATTTTGGTAACCCAAGTTGGATGAGTGATATTTTAGATGAACAAAATGTGGCCTTCAACTCATTGTATTTTTGAGTTTAATCATAAAATTCTTAATATTAAATTATTATTTTTTAAAAATTATAAAATCATATCTAAGTTATAAATTCAATTGAACCTGTAATTAGCTACGTGTCCGAGTAAGTGTGGGTAAAACTGCCACATACTAGTTTATAATTTCCAAAATTTTGACACTAAAATGTACATAATTTAACTACCACAACTAGTTCATTATTTGTAGAACTCTCGTACACGTTTTCTTTGTCAAGCATAGAATAAGTTAAGATGATTAGATATTCTATAGTTCACAAATATATGATAGATTTTATTATGAGAAAGTTATTAATTTATGTTCACCTTTGGATTTTTCTTTGTAGAAAACACGAAAATATTATTTATCTTTCTTGTCTATGTATGTGTGCAAATGCAATGTATCTTTAAGGGGAAAAAAAATTGGACTAACTGCTATAGACACGACTTATAGATCTTATCCTCAAATTTTCGATTTCCAATGTTTCATTGTCAATGGTAAATAGAAATTTGTCACTTTTCCTAATATGACATTCAAATACTTTTTCGAAATCATTTATCAAACACAATTCCGTATATAAAAAAACACTTTGCTAATGAATTAGTCAAACATAAATTAGTTTTCACAAAAAACTGTTTTTTGAGAAATTCATTTAAAAAGCTTATCAAAATAAGTCGTGCTTGGCCAAACAAACTCTAACTATATAGTTATGAGAATATTATATTGAGATAAATCATTTAAATCTTAGGAAAGACTTAGCGATGGTTTAGAGTGAATGCACAACCTTAGTGCTTTGATCATATAGTCTACATGCATGTCAAAGTTTTTTACTGCAATTTCTAGTCTTTAATTATACAAAGTATTCGAACTCTTACGGCATACAATTTAAACTATTATAAATATGATATTCTTGCAATTAGTAGTATTTCTCTCTATTCCCTGTGAAATTCAATCTCAATTCCGAATCTAATCTTGTTTGAGTTACTATATTTAGACAAGATGGTAGAGACCTTATTTTCTTGCATAATTGATTTATTTGATAATGTTGTTCCAACCAAATCGGACAAGTTGGCATAGACTTCCTTGCGTTCATTTGGATCCTCATTCAAGCATTTTACAACTAAGTCTGTGATGTTATTAGCAAGCTTAACATTATCTTGCAGAATTGATTTATCTACTATGGATCTTTTTCCTCCTTGGAGCTGCTTCAGAATTGCTGGATTGTCCTTTTCTTCTCTATTTCTTTGTAGTTATGGCCAATCAAGTAGAATACCAAAATATTTAAACATCAATTTTTAAAGTCCAAATACCTAAAACATCACGCGGGGATCAGAAGGCATACTTATTTATTACATGATAAAAAAGAAGAACAACTAAGGTTTGTTTAAGGCGCACTAAAGCCCTGAAACTCAAATAATCTAAGGGGAGGGTGATTCGCTTCACTTAAGTGTATGCAAGGCGAACTAAGGTGTTTGCCCCATTGCCTCGTGAGTGTTATGTTGAATAAAGTATCACCGACCAATAAATATAATCGACAAAAGAAATTATACACTCTTTTCTTCATTGTGCCTTTTTTTTAACGTAAAGTCCACACTTCAATTGCACTTCAATTGCGCTTAAATTCCCTACAACAAAGTTCACTACAAGTACACGCATTGAAGTAAATAAGACAACAAGAATAAATAGACACACCTCGGGAGCATCTGTAATTGCACGATAACGTCGATAAGTCATAGGAACCCCGTTTTCATTTAGAGACCTATATTTTGGGTATGTACATATGAAATTTTTTAGATCATGATATTTTCAACAAATTGAATAAAGGATATTTTCTACAGACAAATTATAATTGTCATTAAAATTATTTGAGCTCAAACCAAATCAAACTAGGAATCCAACTAAAAATCTATTTAGTAAAACAAATCAATGGAAATTAACGTTTCTTTTGAGTTAAACTCAACCTTCTTTTAGTTCCTAATAATTGATTCGTGGTTGCAAACATTAACATGTGTCTTAATATCTAGTTTTTATTGGGAAAACAAATACACTTTAGGTTCTAACCCTTGAATTTGATATTCGGACACTCTTATCTAAATCTCATATAGTTGAAAATATTATATCGAGATAAATCATTCAGCCATTGGGAAAGATTGAGATTGAGTGATGATCTAGGGATGAGTGCATATTTAGTGATTTAAAGCCAAATTATAAAAAGAGGCCTTAAATATATACACTCCTACGTAAAAATATTACTAATTTATGATTGTTGTTTTTGTTCTCGCATGTTAAGTTCACATAGTAATATTATTATTTATAAAATTAAATATTAGCAACACTGTTTCTTTTTTTTTTTCTCTTTTATGTTTTTCTTTGGCCAATTACATATGCGGTCTCTTAAACTTGTTCACAATTTTATTTAGACACCTATATTATGGGTATGCACTTTTTGAACATATAAACTTGTTCACATTTTACTAAATAATTACTCGATCCTATTTTGTTATATCTTTTGTAATATATGGAATTTTTAAGATCATGATCTATAAGCTCTTTTCAACAAATTGAAAATTGAGAGAGGATAATTCAATGTTGCAACTGTTATGACCTAACATATTGTGAATGATTGCAACAGTTAATAAACAATCTAATATGATTTTTTGTGTAAATCATCCTTAGTGGATTAATCAAAGGAAATTCTCTATAGACCAATAGTTATCTGCCTCGAATGTTTACGTCAAATTATATGAATTTGACTATACTTAAAAGTGATTTAATTGGAGTTAAGAAGGCATACAAACTAATCAATATACTATATAAAATTAATATATCAAACATTTATGGACTAAATATACAATCTATAGAATATTCTATTGTTTCCTTTTCCTAATTTAAATCCAAACCAAATCAAACTACAAAACCAACTAAGAAGGGAAATTAAAGCTTCTTTTGAGTTATAAACCCAATTCAAATTACACTGGGAATAAAATAATCTCTATATATACTTTGCTCCAATGTAGACTATAGTTGTATTCTCATTACTTTATTTTCTATTCAAACTCAAAAAACATAGCTTGATCAAAAAATTCTGCTCAAACTCAAAAGACATAGTTATTAATTTCTTCATAAAAAAAAAAAAAAACAATGAGTGCTTATAGACAAACTCATCGTTCTTTCCGTAATCACACACATATTCATTCTTCACTCAATTATCGCAATCATCAACAACGTCATCAACGAGGCTATAGTCAGCGTAATCAACAACGTCACCAACAACGAGGCTATAATCAGCGTAATCAACAACGAGGCTATAATCAGCGTAACGCTCCAAGGCGCCCTGATTATCAGCCTTCTAGACGACATGATCACAATGTTCATAATAATCCACACGCGAATTATTGGTCCTCTGCTGAATCTGAGTACTCTCCAGTTTCACCATCAATTAGTCCGTACTCTCGTTTCCCATATTATGAACAAATTGATGATGTATATGTTGCAGCTCTACCAGTTGAGTTCAATCGGATTAGTGGAGAAACGTTTCATTATCTCAATTACTGGACTCGTCATATGATTGATCTAGAGAGAAATTTAAGAATTGCGTCTCGTGCTCTGTATGATCGTGATCCTGAGGAGGAAGAGGACGATGATGGCAATGTGTTGAAGTATTTGAAAATAAGAACTCATCATGTTGTTGCTAAAGATGAAATCGATATCGAATTAGTAGAAGTAGCTGAGGTAGAATCAGATATTTGTTCTATATGCCTATCTGTATACGAACACGAAGAGAATATTGGAGCGTTGCAGTGTGGACACGAGTATCATACAAATTGCATCAAACAATGGTTGTTGAGGAAGAATGATTGTCCGATGTGTAGAGCTTCAATTTTGCCTTCACAAGAACAGAGACGCGCGTCCTTGATGTGAAAGATTATTTTATTTTGATTTTAGTCAATTTGAAGTAGTAAAAGATATTTTTCTCTGTTATTCCGAAACATTGTATGATAAGCAACAAATTACATAAATAAATATGGTCGAAATTTAGCTTAATTGGATTGTTCTTCTTTCGTCATATTGTCTCTGAATAATTGTTTAGTAAATGATCTTCTTTTTATTTCGTTTATAATATATGAACTTTAGACGTCTATAATCCTTTTTCAACAAATTAAAATGTAATGACAACAATCTAACATTTTATAAGTAATTACAAATGTTAGAAAACCATCTAATGTTTTGTGTTAGAGCCTGTTTGACATTGTTGTTGGGAGGCTAGAAGTGTTTTTTTTTTTGAAAAATTAAGTGTTTGACATTATTAAAACTGTTTTTAAATGGACGCAGAAAAGGTTTTTCTGCTATTGGAAGAAACTAAAAATTTCTGTTTTTTTAATATATAAATATTTATCACTATATCCCTTATTAATTAATTAACATATCTCATAAATTTGGTTAATTTTCATTCAAGAATTTTATTTTTATTTTTATATGATAATTTTTTAATTTTATTTATGTTTTTATATTATTATTTATTTTTATATTGTAATTTGTATATATTATTTTACAGAATTAGAAATAAAAGTGACAACAATATTTTTGCAGGATTAAAAAGAAGAGAAAAAGTAACAATTAAAGATTTAAACACTCCACCAAAAGTAACAAATAACGAATTTTTCTTTTCTTAATTTACATATTATTTTATTTTTATTTTATTTTTTAAAAAACTTTAGAATATTATAACAAATTAAAACAAAAAGGAGGATAATAGTTGTATCCTTATTACATTATTTTCGGCTCAAACTTAAGAATATTATAACAAAACAAAACAGTAACAAATATTGATTCTTCACCCGATTATCGCAATCATCAACAATCCAACAACGAAGCTATAATCCCTGTACTTCAAGGGCCCCAATTTTTGCATACTACTTGTTTGTAGTGTATATTCTTAAAAGACATTAATCATTTAACTTTAGTAGTATTAAAGTAAGAATTAGTTCGTATATATTTTTATAATACATTAAGTGTTTAACTTCACATAGTAATATTAAAATAAGGATTAGTTCTAGTCAATAAGATGATGGACATTTGTTTGCAATACATCACGTTGGATGCTGATGTAAAAAATTTATTTATTAATATGAGGATTGACTTAATTCAAAGTTCTAAAATATTCTCTTAGCACTTTTAATTCAAAAAATAAATCTAAACCATCAATAGCAGAATAACTATTAGTACGTGTTAAGAAAGTTCAAGGTTAAGACAATGTTTTTTTTTTTTTTTAATTCTCATCATCTAGTGATCTCAATTTACCATTAAATAAGAAATCAAAAAATATTTTCACGTGCTTCAAATGTATTTGAAGTGAAAAAAATAAAATTATATATATAGTCAACTCTAATTTCAAGGAACTTTGTGATTTCGTAATCAATATTTTCATCAATTTGTTTCTTATAAAATTCAAGTTCTATATTCATTTCATAAGCAATTTTCTTAGTAGAAATCTTAGCATTCATAGTACATATAATTATTATTTTTTAAAATTACATTTATAAGTAATTTTGTAAAAAAAATTGGGGCTCCAAAAAATATAGGACCCCATGCGATGACTTTAATGGCCTAGGGGTTAAGACGTCCCTGGCATAAACGAATCAACCTATAATAATAGGTTTTCCTTTTCGAATCGTAATAGTTTTTGCTTTTGATAGTAATAAGTTGAATAATCACAACGTTTCAATTCCTTTCTCAACTTTTACAGGCTTTCCATTGATTATTTGGTATGTTTTTTTTTTGGCCAATTACATATGCAGCCCCTTAAACTTATTCACATTTTTTTTTTATTTAGACACCTATATTTGGGAATGTACTTGTTGAGCATCTAAACTTGTTCACATTACTTTCATTTGTTATATCTGCGGTAATAAATGAAATATTTTAGCTCTTTTTAACAAATTGAATAAAGTTCTGAATACAAAATCATAATTGTCATTAAAAATTATTTGAGCCCAAATCGATTCAAAATAGGAATCCTACTAATAGCTTTTTTTAACTTATTGAATAAAGGATATTTTATAAGCCCAAATCGATTCAAAATAGGAATCCAACTAAAATTAGTAAAACATATTAATGGAAATTAATATGTTAAATTCTTTCAAATTAAACTCTATTAATACTTTGCTCGAATCCAAACTATATTTGTATCTTGCAACATTATTTTTCTGCTCAAAAAGAACTAATTTCTTGATCAAAAAAGAAATAATGAGTAATCATCGACAAACTCATCGTTCTTCACGTAATCGCACACATGTTGATTCTTCACCCAATTATCGCAATCATCAACAATGTCAACAACAACGAAGCTATAATCCGCGTACTTCAAGGGGCCCCAATTTTGGTGCTCCGTATAATCATGATAATGAAGATGATAATCATGATCATGAGGTGAAAGAGGACTATCTGTTGAAGTATTTGAAAATAAGAACTTACTATGGTGAAGATGAAATCGATTTCGAAGTAGAATCAGATATTTGTGCTATATGCCAATGTGAATATGAAGATGAAGAGAGCATTGGAGAACTGCATTGCGGACACAAATATCATACGGATTGCATCAAACAGGGGCTGTTGAACAGGAAAGTTTGCCCGATATGCAGAGCAAGAGTTTTGCCTTTCACAGAAACAGTTAACGTTTGATGTGAAAGATTATTTTATTCTGATTTTAGTCAATTTGAGAATTGTTTTTTTTTCTTCTTTTGTATGAGAGAAACAGGTTTTTAGTATAGAACATTCAAATTAGTAAAGATATTTTCCCCTGTTATTCTAAAAAACGTTGTAAGATGAGCACTCTCTAAAATACACATCATAGACTGCGATCCAACAAGTCGGTGATCGACTCCAAAGTCCAACCAATACATATTTCTTCTTCCTCTGTTTCTTTTTCCGTTCTTATTCTTCAAACTTCTGTGCTACTTCTACCTCTGTTTTAATTTTTCAGTGTTTTGACCTTTCTTCTATTTTTTTCTCATTCTAATCCTAGACTTTTAATATGTACTATCTATTTTTCAGTTTTTGAATTGAAATATTGGCTAATATGTTATTATTGTTGAAATTCAGATTATTTGTATATGCAATCAAATTCTTCGTGTCTTGTGTCAAAATGTGCATAAATGATAAGGCGTAACTTTGGGAAAAATAGAAGTATCATTGGGACACACAGCATTCACTTATATTGAACAGAACTGAACAGATTACACAATGTGTGTCCTATTTCTACTTACACAAAAGTTTCTCCGAAAACTTTGAAGAAACAGGTTCCTTCATCACTTGTAAAACCCTATCGTTGAAATGAAGATCAAACCTCTTCTTTATGTTTTAGTAAACATTAGAAGTTCCCCGTGTTGATTGCATCCGCATTTGCATCTCCAAGTGCTGCCTCTTTAAGGTACTTGTCAGCCAATTGAACTCTCTTCACATTCTCTTGCTCTTGGACAAGCAAGTATCCGTACTCGAGTAGCTTGTCAATTGTCATCTTTGGTTGCTCAAATTTTGGAGGTCCTTCGATAGAGGTCAATAGTTTTTCCCCAACTTGTTCGATTCCAGTTTTTGCAATCCACTTTCTGACTTCATCGTCGTATACTCTTGCCCTCAGAGCACCAAAGAAGTCTGTTTTAAGAACAAATACAACCATAAGTTATCATCATTTAGTAGTACATTTTTGTATAGTTACATATTTGAGTGTTCTTACCAATAGATTGTCCAGGGAAGGCATCGACAAGCCTTACAACGTGCTCATCAGGTACGCTGTCAGTTCTGAAAATTCCCTTGCATACACCAATTCTGTCTTCTCTGGTTGGTGCCCAGTAGAACTTTTCCATACGACCATCACGGATAAGAGGGGCATACAATGTGGAGAAGTCGTTACCCGTGACTATAATAGGGACCCTGGCATTCTCTTGCTTGTTGTACATACCGGGGAGCTGGACATTTGTCGGGTTATCAGCAATGTTCATGAGGGTAGCATTCACCATCTGGTTGTTAACTGTGTATTGTGTAGTTCCACCCATTCTACCAGCTCCTGCATCGAGATCATTGATGAACAGGACACACATGTTTCCTTTTCTGATGATTTCAGCTGCCTCGCGGTACCTTTGCCTAATCAATTTTGCTGGCTCTCCTGCATTTCCACTTTCCAATTCTCCAGCACTCATCATGATGGGGCTGCAAATAATCAACACACAAACATAGTTAAAAATTTATGGACTACCAACAAAATGATCTCATGTGTCAAGTCATTAATACTCACTTGATTCCCATTTTTCGAAAGACAAGCTCACACTGGAATGACTTCCCTTGACCTTTCCCTCCCCAGATACCTAAAATTAGTGGTACCTGTAAGAAAAATTGTTAAGATTAAAATCATTCAACCTATGCCACGAAAAAAGTTGTAAGCCAAATTTTAATAAGAGACCTTAATATTGGGCAATGTCAAGAAGTTCTTTGTGATGTGAACAACTAGCTTGTCCATGAAAGCCGGGGCAATATAGAATCCATCCAGCGTGTTGTCCAGGTTGTATCTGGAAAGAACAATCAAGCAAACATTTTCATTTTATATTCATATATTCAGAAGGATAAAATTTACACAATTGTACCTCAACTTTCAAAAATTAGTCGAGAGACTTACTGACGAAGACCCTGGCTGATGTATTCGTATGATGACAAGACAGGATGGTGAGTACCAGTACCCACAGGAGCTTGGAAAAGAGGGTCTACCATACCCTTTCCCCTGGTGATGTCCTGTTGATCATCAGACACGTCCGTCACAAGGCCCTTCCATCTGTCTTGATCCGTTTGTTTCTTCTCGTCTATTTCTTGTGCTCCTACAATCCTGAAGCTCCTTTTCGAAACCTTGGTGCTACAAGTACCTTTCGCGTTCACCTTCTTCAAGGTTTTGCCAAAGAAGGCAGTGCTTGGAACTGAAGTTCCAGCAACAGAGTTGTTCAAACTCAACTGCACCAAAGATGTTCTATTTTAGTATGAGAGGCACTCATACATAGTACTACTTTAGTTTGATAGAAATTACAGGCTATGCATATGTATCAATCTTAAAACATGAACATTCCCAAAATCAATCCATTAAGTTTCTAGCTAGTTTTACACACAAATAAGCATTCCCATCAAAGAAATGAGAAATATTATCCAACTTTTAGTCTTTATCTAAGACAAATTAACAATATACTACTCCCTCCTTGCGCCCCAATTTACGTGACACTCTTTCCTTTTTAGTCAATTTTAAACTTATCATTTTATCCTTAATGAAATAATCTACAAAAACTTCTATAGTTTATTTAGACCACAAGTTTCACAAATCTATGAACAATCAAACACCTCGTATAAATTGAGACGCAAGGAGAGGTATATTTTCTTTTTTGTGATCGGGAAATTTGCCATAGGCCATCCCTTAGGACCAACGCAATCTTTGAAACTCATAATAATGACTATGTCCTCTATCCTTTTCCACTTAAATATCAGACTTAGTTAATATGACGCACAACTTGAGCCTCTTACCTAAGTCACAAGTCCCTAAACCTTTGCCATTTAAACTAGGCCCTAGGGCAATAAACAACTTCCATTTTCACTGAATTTCTTTTATACCATCCCATTTGACAGTGTATGACCAACATTAATGTACATAAGATACAGTGTTACTTTTGTTTCTAGTAGAAAATTGACTAGAAACAAAAGTCCCAACCTTACTAAACAAACAAGAATCATTATTGTTTCCTAGCTAAAACAAAGAAAAAGACATAATTTAACTATATTAAACAAGTTGACATGTATTAAATTATAAAGAAATTAAAATAAAATACCAGTCCTTTGTTGGTAGCAGCAACAGTTGACACAGAGCTTGCCATTTTTTCCAAAAAAAAATATATTTTTTGACAACTTTGAAAATTAAACTGCTGATTGATCACAAGCTCTTTATTTATTTTTTTTTGGTGAGTTAAATTAGTTGATTGTTGAATAAAATAGTAAGGGAAGGAAGAGAATTTATATAGCACAAGTTATTGGGAGAATATGAAATATGTTACTATTTATTTGGATTACAAATTTATAATAACCACACGATGGTAGATTAGCTATATTACGTGGACATTGTGATGAGGATTTTATTTTTGTGACATGGACATTTTATTTTATTTTTTTTGTCTTTTTTGAATGTCCTAGAAACTAGATTAACAACAAAATGGAGTCTTCTAGGAACTAGCTGGCTTTGTGGTCAACATTAATTTAAGCTTTTTTCTCCTCCATACTTTTTTATTTTTTGTTGTGTATTTTCCTATAGCTCTTACTGTAGAATAAGAAAAATTTGAGTCAATTATTGTACAACATACCCCCTCCACCAAAATTTTGAAAAAAAAAGTAATTGAACGGCATTACATTTTTCAACTAAAATACTGGAAGTAATACACTACTCTAGAACTTACCCATAACAAGAGTACAAAAGGTGTCACTTTCTTCCAGACATTTTTTTTAGAGCAACTTATATAAATCACTACATTTAAAAGGTTATTAAAATTTAATAGCTATAAGTATGGTATTTATCAAAAATGACTATTGTTTATATGTATATCTAACTGTATTAGTGTAATTTTTTTTTATATTTTTTAATTATACAATGATACAATTATAATTAGAGTGCACTAAATAAGGTATTTAATATAACTAAATTCCTTTAATTAAGTCCCAAAAATTCTCAACTTCTTGATTTTAACTTAATCACTAATAAATACCTAGTCAATGCATATTCACTTGGATTCCAATCCATTTAACAAAAAGATTGAGATACATCATATTCAATTCTTCAATTGTCTCCATTGTTCTTAGTCAAGCATAAAAGTATTCACTTAATTTTGTTTAGCTAAATTGATTTATCACTTTCTTGTATTTATTGATGAACTATCCTTCAATTCACGTACCATTAAGCATCTAAAGGTTTGATTTTGAATGCGACACTCATGCATATAAGTATATACACCAAAACATGTACTCTTAAATTTATTAATCTACACCGGTGTAAGCTTCTCTTCAAATCATGAACTATGTTATGATTTTTGTATGTATATCTACATATGTGGGGATTCAGTCAGACGATTTAACATAGAGAATCTAATTTCCTACCCACGGTTAATATTTTATGTGTACGGTTAACATATGAATGCTTTGTTTTCAAATGGATACAAGTATTTATAAAACTTAATGTATCAATATATCAAACAAAGTAAAGTATAACAATTTAGCATATGAACAAGACAATTTAAATATGATTTACTTTATCAATACAACTATATAGTATACATATAAATACTCTTGTTGTTAAACAAAAATTGGATACAGTGGACAAACAATGTTGCTTCAAGAATTTTTTAAAAAAAATACAAACTTAATGTATTTATGTATCCAAATGCACTAGTATGGTTAATCAACCTTTCATCTTGTGTTAATATTTCAATACAAATGGACAACCAAAAAAATAAAAAAAGCAAAGAACTATAATACAATACAAGTATTCAAATGTATAAGTATTCCACTGTATTAATATATCAATACAATTGGAGGTATAGAGTCATTGTGATTCTTTGTTCTTCTTTCATTCTCTATTGCATCAATAGAGCTTGAAAATTTGATTTGTTTTTGAGTAATACACAAATCGAGAGAAGATAGTTCATCCAAAAATTCGCCAAATAAATGTATACATTTTATAACCCTCCTCACAATACTAATTTCCGCTATTGTAATGGAGAAAACAAAATTTTCAAATAGAACCTTATGAAAATAGAGGGAAAATATAGATGTATACAAATATAATCATCATAAAAAAGGGAAAAAAATGCAATTACAAGAGTCCTAATAAAGAAGAATCATAAAAATCACTCCTAAAATGAATTGTGAATTTCAAGGACTTGGAAAAAAAAGGAGAAAATGGTCTAAAACCCCCCCAATCTATACCCGAAATCTCAATTACACATTCCAACTTCACGGGTGTCCTATTACCCCCCTAAACTTAATATTTCCCTATTTTCTACACACTTAAACGCTGACCTGAACACAAAACCAAATAATTAGGCACCCGTGATTCCACGCGCTGGGTCCCGCCTCTTCAACTCCAATATCTTCTTTTTTCTCCCATTTCCTAAAACATAAAAGAACCAAAAAAAAAAAATCCTCCTTTCTCATTTTCAATTCTTCTCCATTAGCAATACATTTTTGGTGAATTTGCCATTTGCCATTCAATCCTTCTCCATTTGAAAGCTTATTCAACTCCAATGTCTTCTTTTTTCTCCCATTTCCTAAAACGTAAAAGAACAAAAAAAAAAAATAATCCTCCTTTCTCATTTTCAATCCTTCTCCATTAGCAATGCATTTTTGGTGAATTTGTCATTTGCCATTCAATCCTTCTCCATTAGAAAGCTTATTCAAGTTTTCATTTGCCATGTTTGATGAATTTCGAGAAAATTCAAAATTCAAATTAGAAACCTAAATAAGAAATTAGAGCAGTTTTCAAACCCTAAATTCAAAATTTGAAGTAGAAATGAACATTAACAACTAAACCTTACTTAATATTGAGAGAAAATTGTGATTTTTTTATAAAAAAAGCAAGGGTTAATGGTGGGGAGAAGAAATAATGGTTTATTTAAAGGTGGGGAAGATGACCATTGGAGAAGGAGTAATTTTTCGTCAAAATTACCTTCTGACGCGCCTAGAGGAGGTGTTCTCACCTCCTATGACAGGTCAGCGTTTAAGTGCGTATAAAATAAGGAAATATGAAGTTTAGGGGGTTAATAGGACACTCGTGAAGTTGGAGTGTGTAGTTGAGATTTCGAGTATAGGTTGGGGGGCTTTTAGACCATTTTCTCAAAAAAAAGGGAGAAAAATTTGTGATATTTGAGAGAGGGTAATGAAAAGTGATGAAGATTGGTAAACATGGGAACATCACTGTAAAACGTGCCTACTATAATTGATTAGGTGTGTGATGATAATTTTGTCATTTAATACTTATTTATATACATATTAGAAAAACTGATTTTTATTTGAATATAATTATTTTTGCTATTTAATATTTAATTGTATCCATAAAATAAAAAAAAAGTAAAAAGTAGCTATATATCTTAAATGTATACTAATGTTTGCTATATTCTGAAGTTTTTCCTTTTATTTAATAATACCTATGTTTTGAAGAAATTTTATTGGATTAAATTAAAACACTTTATATATTCTAAGTTTCTACCAATTAGTTTATGAACATGCGTGTCTTATGCTAATTAATATAAGTGCTTAAAATGATATAATTAAATAATTTTAGAATAAGTGTGCGATAAGTCTAAATGTAGAAGAGGGAAAATGCATGTTTAAACGGATGAATAATGAACGCCTATTAAATAGTTATTGTCATTGCAGAGCACATTATTATAAATGCTTGCTATCAATGGAAGTTAATATTAAGGATATTCTTCATTTTAAGTTTTGCATATATACTTGAAGTCTTAAAATTTATCATTTGTATTTTATAACGGTGGACTCCTTTTTATAGACTTCTATTTCTCTTTCTCTATATATATATATATATCAAAAAGTTTATGGTTATATACAAATTCAATCAATATATGTCTTTCTTAAGACGTCAAGTAGATAATTGTTAATTTTATGGGCATACATCTACAAACAAAATACTTTCTTCATTTTATTCTTGTCTCATTTTTCGCTTATCAAAATATAAATTATGTAATTTTTAATTAATATTTTAAATATATTTTTCAATCATATTGATATAAAATGAATTACTTAAGTACTTTATTTGAGTTATGTCTTAATTTGTATTTATAGCATTTCACTTGCGTGGTTGGCAAAATATGACCACTGCAATTCATAGCTCACGAGAAATATCCCAAATTCCAGAAGCTCCTATCTATTATGAACACAAAAGTACACCAGCCACTTGGCTATTTTTTGGATTTTGAGATTCATACATGTCTATTTTTAATCGTAAATTTTTCATACATCTTTTAAATATTTTGAATTGTCAATTATTGTGATTTATAGTACTTTTTACGAAGTTTATAAATAAATAAATTTCATTTTAAAAAATTTGAGGATTTCATGCGTAAATTGCCGGTCAAACTTAAACTATTTGACTTTCGAGAAACGAAAAATGTCACATAAATTGAAACAGAGAAAATAAATAATATGTCTGATCAAAAAATTTTACTTGTGGCTCGCAAAATCGACATAGGTGATTTTCTTATTTATCTTATTCCAGAATCAACGTATATAATATTTTTGGAAGTATTAGGGGTGAGGGAACACAATCAACAATATCACCAGTCACACTTATGAAACGTATTGTCGCTATTTTTACAAGGAAAATTACTTTTCTATTTTTTAAGAAACTTTTTCTTGTTTTCCATGTAGAAATCTTTTAAAAATATTTGACAAACGCAATATTAAAAATTTGAAAAACCAACCAAGCACATGGATTAGTGCTTTGACCTTTGTATTTGTTGACACCCAATTTTAACCCTCCCTAATACAAATTAATTCGTGGGCTTCTCAATTTTCAAACGATCTAAAACAATTAGCTTTAAAAAAATAATAATAATAATAATAAAAAAAATATAAAATATATATATATATATATATATATATATATTTAATATAGTTTGCAATTTATTTTAGATAGCTTGTCACCTTTTTATAAATTCTTAAATAATAATATGTCTTTTATATAGTTTTGTATGTAATTAAATATTCTATGAATATTCGAAAATCATCTCAAAAAGATTTTATTCTAAATATTATATTAAAATTAGTTTAGTTTATATTGTGGTTATTTTTAAAAATCAATTAGCTTATGGTTGAATTAATTATTTTATTTTGTTAAGATGAGAAACTCATAAATTAATTATATTAGTTCGTCTTATCTAATCATTAGCCAAACTCATTAAATTTGATCAAGTTGGGTAAATCTTAAATTTAATTTGGCTAAGTTTGAAATCTACGTGTCTATTGCAATGCTAGCCGTTCTTCCCTTGCCCTTGATTCAATTTTGAAAAAGAAACCAAGCTAGACCCACTTTTCAACTTAAATAACCCATTCCAAATTTTCCAATTCAACAAATAACTTATCCTATTCCTTTCCACAATAACAATACAATACATACGTCCACAACAATTTCCAGCATAATCTGGCCCAAATTCAACAATTTCCAGCATAATCTGGCAGCCCACAACATTCCCAACCCCATTCCCCTTTTGACCCGGCCCACCTCCCCTTTTCCTTCACGATAGAAATGCAGGGGCAACAGTACTGCGTCCAAGCATCAGCAGCAGCGAGGAAACACGGAAAGGGTATTCTGCGAAATTTGTCGTCTTGTCCCAGCGTCTTCCTCGCTGCAACAGCAGCAAAGAGCACCTGCCAGCACGCGAAAATCGTCCTTGTGGCCTCGCGATGAGGCCACGTCGAGCCCAAGGACAGCGAAATCAATTCGAGATGTCCATCTCCCCTTTCCCCTTCCGGAATGGGGTGAAAATCTCAGAGAAAGGTGTTGTCCCAAATCGGTGAAAGTTTTCTCGGATTTGAATTTCGAAATGGACCATTTCTACTCGGATTCATCCCTTTCCCCCCATTTTCGAACCCTAGATTTTCATCTATAAATACCCCCTCTTCTTAAGGGTGAAGGGGATGTTTTTTTTTTCCAAACAGAATATTACACTTGAGAAGGTTTAGACGTTTCTTTTTCTTTAAATTCGAAGAAGCGAGAAGTTCTTTGTTTAAAGGTAGCTCGAAACTCTTGGTTGGCTGCTCGAGCTCCGAAGTTCGTTGGTGGAAGAGTCGCTGCTCCTCTGCTCGCGCTGTCTCAGCTCGTTGCTCCGAAAGAGGTAAAATGATTTTCTTTACGCTTTAGATTCTCTTTGCTCATTTTAGAATTAAGAGGGTTATAAGTTTTGTAAATGAGGTACTAAACTGCTTTTCTAAAGTCGTTTCTTAGTTTCGATATGGCTCAATCTCGTTTTTGTGAGTGAGTCGAATCTGTGCGGGTTTGCTCAAGATGGTCTTCTATTCATTCAATCGTGCTTTCCAATATGGTGGCGCTGTATATTGTGTTCCATCTCTTTACTTGTGTTTGGATTGTTTTCTTTGCCATTTCGATTTCGTTGCGGTGTGTTCTTAGCCGGGTCAGACTTCTTGTGGAGTCTAGTCTTTGTTCTCACTTGATCGATTTAACGTTTGCATCTCTTTGGTTTTGTCTCATGTTTTACATCTCTAAGGTCAAAATATCCATCACCTTGCTATAAGTAAGCTTCTTGTTTCTTCAAGTCGCTTCAGCTTTGCTTCTGGTTATGGTCCGAAATGTTTGATTTCCGAATGGTCGTTTCTCATTGTGTGTTCGTTTCCTTTGTTATACAACAGTGGCATTTTTAGATCTCCCTATTCCACTTTGTTGTTCTTATTTAGGTGGAGAAGGCCCCATGGAAAATTCTTTCTTCTTCCTTGCTAAAGCCCATCTATATTTCAAAATAAGGCTACTACTTGGCATTTTTTTTCCTTAATATATATGAATGTGCCTACTGCTTCAGTTTAGTGTAGGATCTTAGTTTTGTTTATTTTGAATTTTTCAGCATTTTATCCATGTGCATGTTTACTTATTTGGGTTTAGTTCTAGAATAGTAGTCTGATTCGATTTCGTTTTAGCTAAAATTCATATTTAGAGCAACATTGTTTTAAACTGATGAGTTTGTCATAAAGTGTGAAACTTATTGCTTGTTATTTGTATTATTTTTTTTTTTTGTTGTCTAGAAAGGAAGTATTTGACTAGGAAAATATGTCAAGTTTACGTGTTTAATTGCTAGTTATTTAAGAAAGTTGGTAGTTGTCTTCAAATTAGTACTAAATGACTTGCTGCTGCCTTTTGATGGAATTAGACCATTGAACTTTCTTTTGTAGTTGTTTGAGAATTGGATAATATTTTTAAGTCTTCTCTTTCTCCAAAAATCTTGTTTTCATTATTTTGTTTGCCTTGCAAATTTATTTTCCGGCTAATATTCATTTATGTATGTCTAAGTGCTTATCACGTGCTGGAGATTTTTTATTTTTTTTATATTATTTTATTTTATTTTATTTTATTTTTTTTCTCTCTCATCTTATTTAGTCTCTCGCTAGTAATAATTACGGGAGCATCATTTTTCCCTTGGTATATATGTAATTCATGAGTATTTTAAGTCTTAAGCTCGCTACCGTTGCTTTATGTTTGAGTGGATGGGGCATTTGTAAGTTATTAATTTTTTTTTACCTTTTCTTATTGCATGTGACGCCAATCCGAGTCCATTTTGGACTCCTCGTTGCATATCCTTGAGTAATTTCAAGTCATCCTCATATTTGCGGTGAAAGAAAAGCTGAAAACAGGCTGAAATACAAACTTTATACATTGATATACGTGTCCAGTGCAACAAATACGTGTCTAAAATCAGAAATACAGGTTGCAGGGGGTGAAATGGGTTGCCTACATTTGGTATACGGTTCAATATACATTAAAAGGACCAAGAGACGACCTGTATACGATAATATACACTTAGTGTATACAACGGGTTTAACAAAGGAAAGGGGGCTGATTTGGCCCAAATCTGCCAAAAGGCCCAAACACTTCTCTCCCTCTCTTTATTTATTATTTGTCTTTATTCATCATTTGTTATTTAACTCTAATTTTATGATTATTAATTAACTTAATTAAATCCCCTACAAGACGAGCTATTTCCTTTGTGTGGTTTATTTTAATTGTTCTTTTTAAGTTAAAGCATATTTCTCAAATAAACTTTTAAAAATGTTAGTCTAAACTCTTTCAATTAAAATATATATATATATACGTATGTATATATACCCACTTGGTCATCTTTGCGAAAAGGGTTAGCTAATTAGTTAAAATTGATTTTCATGTTCAATTTATTAAGTTGGTTTAACTTATTATCTCAAATGAATTACATGAAGTCTAATTAATTTACTTTTGTTAATATTCTAATTACTTGTCTCTAATTCATATATTTTAAATTTAGGTCCCTTTCCTAAAAATAAAATAAAATAAAAAAATAAAAATAAATGTATCCTTTACTTAATTATTTTTCCAAAATCACGTATTATAAATTATCATGTTGAATCATCCTTTTTAAAATTAGTTAATAATAATAATATATAAAAGATAAATAAATAAAAAAATAAAATGAGTTTCTTTTACTTGGTTGAGATTTTCTCAAAATTAGTCAAAGTCATTTTGGTCAAATCGCCGGTCAACCGCAAGTTAGCGGACATTTCGAGGGCCTAACACCTTCTCGGAATGTACATCGAACTTCGAACCCTTTTTATTTTCAATTGATTTAATCTGTTTGGTCTTTTGAAATTTTTTAAGTTTTTCTTAATTTTTTACTAAAAATTAAGTGGCGACTCTTTCTTTTGGAAATTCGATTTCTCTTAAACTATAAGTTTAATCGATTTTTCGAAACCTAGTCATTTTTCTTTTATTTATATTTTTCGAATAAAACAGTATTCTTTTTTGGGAAATAGGGAAGGAGATTACAAGAGGAGAAATCGAACTCTTATTAATAAGGTAAAACTTTAAATGACAAACTAGTTGAGCTACTAAAATTTCCCGCTTTAATACAATTTCACTTCACGACACGACAAAGAAAGAAAAAAATGAAAGGATGTTGCTCTTCTTTCATCAATTACCACATCAAATGTGTTTGGGACAATTAAAGCCATTTTTCTTTATAATTATATATACTAACTTTTAACTAATTTCATATATGCTTTATAGCACATAGACATTAATGTATGTTTTCATGAAAATATTTTCCTTACTATTGGGCTTATAAATGGACTCTGAACAAGTTCTCAACATCGTAACTGGACATTTTGTTATCTGACCAAGAAGGCTTAGAATGGACCTCCAGTTTTTATAGGACTTTTATCATATTTTTCAGCTCAGCCAAAAATTATATTGGCTAGCCAAATATATTCGAATTATGTATAAAATATGAATGTTATATGTACATATATTAATATAAGAAAAATCTACTCTTTTTTTATCGTTGTTTTAGTGGACGGCTATACAGTATAAAAATATAGTTTTAATATGCTCCACTGACCTCCGGTCATTGTGGAAACAATGTACAGTTGCAAAACATCATATATTTAAATGTAACTCTGACAATCACTAGTTGGCAAAAACATGAAGAAAAAAAATAACAAAAATTGTAGAACTTAATTAAGTGCCACATGCTTCATTCTCGATTTTCAGTGCCTAAGAGTTTTAAAATTAATTTATTTTTATAAATTTCATAATGTCAAACTAGGTGCATAAAGTCAAATGATTAGGTGGATATGTAAATTTGAAGATGATCTCGAGAGTTTGGGAAGAAAAATAAATAAATTAAGAAAAGTCTCACTTAACATTAACTATTCACCTCATTGTCTACTTTTATTTTGAAACACTCTTTATGAAATCATATATAGGAGAAATAGTTTACTAATTTATATCTTTTGGAAATGTTTTTTTCTTGTAAATGACAAATAATCTTTGGATAATTATTTTATAATAATGTAAACAATTAATAGATGGCGGTGAAAGTCTCTCACATAATAGGTGTCTGGTCTAATTGTAATAATTACTCTCCGCGCCCAAATGTGGAAGCTAAAAATGACGGTAGATCTAAATCTGAATCATGTGCTTCATAGACTAGGTTCTAGCAAATTAATTAGATATTAGACTTATGATTAGGAGGAAAAAAAGAAATAAGAACATGACTAACCAAATCATTTGTGGATTAGATTATGTAATCAAAATGACAATTACTTAAATGTTAAGAGTCAAAGATGCATCACTAAACAATGCAGAATAATTAAGGCATACACAATAAACAAACATTTAAATTTAGCCACAACTCCAACATTAACATTGAGAGTTTACATCAAGACCCCACAACTTGTTTTCATTGTGTTAGTTGAACATTTCAACTTACAAAATGATCATCCAGATTTTAGACACCTCCAAAATTTATGTGTCACGTCAACGTTGGGTGTCCACGAGATACAATAGGGACGAGTTGGAGTTTTTCTTTGCCAGTTCAGACCAAGTTGGATGGCTTAATTATTTGGCTGGCAAATTAAGATGATTAGTTGCGTCAATTTTAAGCACCTTTTAGTTTTATACTGAAATCAGGTCCTTTAAAAGTTGTGTTATTTGCATCAAAACTCATATTCTTGAAAGACATGGAAAGTGAAAAGTGTCAATGTTCACAATATTTACAATATAAGTATAATGAGAAAAGTCCCAAGACCTGGCCTGAATTGGTTGGGCTTTTAGGTGATGAAGCTGCAAAGGTGATTCAAGCAGAGATTCCGAATTTACAAATCATCCAAATCATCCATCCGCCATGGGCATTGACTCAGGATTTATGTGACTCAAGAGTTCGGATTCTTGTTGATCGTTTCAATAGAGTCAGTATGCCTCCAAGCATCGGTTGATCATCTGCGATTTGATTTCCTTTTAGTCCAAATGAATGTGTGTTGTTGTGATTGTGGATTGTGATGAGATAGAATACTTGTTTTCTCTTGAGTCCTTTTGTTTTGATTTTTACCTAAAAAGTTTGGTTGTATGTACTGTGTTACTGTTTCTTGTAACTAAGGATTGGGTTTCTATGTATTGGACAAGTAATTTTCTTTCTGCATAATGTCAACATCATGCCTATGACAAGGTCCTGGTGATGGACCAGGTTAGAGTCATGGTTGAACATGACGCTTGTTTGATTAGCTTGATTAAGAAATAAAGTTATGATTTAACAATGGTGATAAACACTTGATCCTAACAACTCGTACTCCTAGCTCGATTTTTACTCATCATTTACCCTTTTGCAATAACTATGCAGCATAACTTGGAATTATTGGTTTCTTTCTCATGAGTCTATTCATATTTACACAAGAAAAAAGTGATAAAAGAATTAGGAAAACTGGAAAAAAGTAAATAAATAAACAATAAAATGTATTTAAAAAATGTGATTTCTTTTCCACAAGCCAATGAATCCTAGCTAATATGTGACATGTTCTAACTACATTCACCAGTTTTTTATTTTTGTTTCAAGAACAACAAATCACGATTCACTCCATTGTCGATTCTCACACTTGCAAATGCAACTCAATCCGACTAAAATATCAGCAATGGCAGCTTCCGTCTTTTCTTTATCCGAATAATGCAATGTTTGCAGCAACAAAACAGAAGGCTTGATATCGAACTTTGTCTTCTCTAAATTCCTTTCAAGCTGCCAATTGATAGTGTTATGAGCCAGTGGTGCTAACCATTCCATAATTTGCTTCAATGCATCCCTCCACCCCTCAGCCAACGACTCGTCCTCATCCATACACTTCAAATTCTTGCTCAATTTCGATCTCACTGTTTTCTTCAGATTCCCTGGCAACATTTGGTACAAATTTTCTCGTGAATTAAGGTCTACGGATTCAGATGGATTCGAATACTTCTCTACTAATGTGATCACATTAGCATAACGCAACGCTAGCCCTGCACCTCCTACAGTTAAAGGCCCTGCTGCGTGAAACACCCTGTTGTTTTTCGCCAACTTATCCGCCCCAAAACCTTCATCTTCACATAGGAAAAGTATCGATTTTCTGCTGTAAAATCGAACCAGAGTTGGCTTAGACGTCGTGGGGATTGGTCCAGACCGCGAAATGATCTGTTCCCTAATTGGCTCAATCAGACAATTCTCAGGCTGAACTTTGAGAATTTCTTTCTGCTGAGATGAACGCATGTTACGCAACGATAGTGAAGGAAGAATGGGTATGTAAGGTCCAAACACAAGGCAAATACGAGCATATATTATACAGACGATTCGCGCCATGTGACCAACGCTTTTATCAAATGTTTGATTCCATAAAGAATTTTCTCTAAATTGACGAACTTGTTTTCTCTGTTGTTCAATTTTCAGATTAAACATATCTAAATTCACTTTCTGCAGTTGCCCTGATACTTTTCGTTCCTTCCATTGTTTCATTTTCCGTTCTGATACTTCCAATTCCGCTAAATTCTCCAACGCATTGTACAATCCAGATGTAGCATTAATCAATTTCTCCATTTTAAAAACTCGTTTCTCAATATCTTTCGATCCGTATTCCAATTTCCCAAAATCAATAATCCCCAACTTCAAATCCGTATACACAAGATCAAATTGATTTAGGCCAAAATCAGAGCATTTATGGCCTAATCTAGCTACAGCTGCTGCAGCTTTATCAAGATCTTCAAGCCTCTCAGCACACGCGAGGCTTAACAGAAATCGTTCGTCTTTTGAATTCAAATACGATACCCCACCTGACTTCATCTCTGTTTTGAGATTTGAAATCTCAGACTCAGATAGAGATTTGTATAAACAGAGCAATCTTGACATGATTTTCGCCGTCTCAAATGATAAAATCCCCATTTTGTTGATATCATCTCCTGTTTTTGAGCTCTTATTGTTGTCTGAACTGCGCCAACCCATTTTCGCGAAACCTACCGTTGAAAGATAGATTGGTAGAAATAGATAGATAGATAGATAGATAGATAGATAGATAGATAAAGGGTATGTTAATATGTTATAGCAGCAATTTTTTGTGTTTTTTTTGGAGTTCTTTTTTCTGTATTGATAAAAAAAAATGGTGGAAGCTGCAAGAATGCTGAGTATGGAAATGGAGGATATATATGTATATATATATATATAAATTGAGGAGGAGGAAGAGGGGGAAGAGAAGCAACTTCGAATGATCTTCATGGGGTGGGTATTGGATTATGTTGACGCGGTTAGACGATTTGGACATCTATATTTTTTAAAGTATTTTTTCGTCTGTCTGGCGGAATCAAGAATTTAAATGGGGGTTAAAAAATCGAGTTGGATATTCGATTTTAGAATTGAAAAAAGGAAAAAGATTTAAAAATGTCCTTAAACTATCTGAAAGGAACAAAAATGTTGTTCGTTAATAGTTTGGTTAAAAAATGTCTTTACTGTCAATACTTTGGTTCAAAAATATCATTAAACTATGCAAAAGGAATAAAAATGTCATCCGTTTGTAGTTTGGTCCAAAAATGCCTTTGCCGTCAATACTTTGATCCAAATATGCCCTTGCCGTCAATATTGTGGTCCAAAAATGTCCATATTGTTATTTAATTGATCAAAAATGCTCATTTTTCAAATAAATATATTATTATTTTCTCTTTAACACAGTCTTTTTCTAATAATGTTTTTAAAATTAGCAAATGTTTATCTTACTTCAATTCATAAATAAAATGAAGATATTTCTTTTTTTTTATTATCATTATTTTTATCGCTATATAAATATAAATTAATTATGGATTCTCTATGATGTTATATATATATGACATGTTGAAAGGGTATATGAAGTTATTCTATTTTAATTGATAAAATGAAATTAAGAAGAAAAAAAAATATTTCCTACATTTTTATTTGTTAAAGTGATTTTAAAAGAAAGAAAACAAATATAGTGTTCTTTAATAATATTTTAATTACGAAGAAGATATGTTTAAAAGGAAAAAAATCATATATTTATTCGGAAAAAGGGCATTTTTGACCCATTTTGTAACTATATAGGTATTTCTAAATCAAAGTATTGACCACAAGGGCATTTTTGAATCAAAGTATTGACGGTAAGAACATTTTTGAGCCCAACCATAAATGGAGAGCATTTTTGTTCCTTTCACATAGTTTAAGGGCATTTTTGATCCTTTTCCCAAAATATGATGTAAATAAGTTTGGATATTCAAAGTGAGGTTTGGATTAATTTGGCTATGTTGGTTTTTCGGTTATGACTTTTGAGTTTTTTTTAATAGAAGTAAAATGATTAAAAATCTCAATTCACATGCGTTGTGTTTACCTGTTCAACTTTAGAATGATTTAAGTGTCTATTTGTGCATATCTAAAGTTGAAAGACATATATATCAGCTAAGACTAAGTTAAATGGCATATTTATGAACTATGCCTAACGTATAACAAGGGTTGAGCTCCATCTATCACCTATGCCGTGTAATTTGATATTAAACTTAATATTATAAGGGCAACCTACAAAAATCTCACTAGAATTACTTACATATATATATATATATATACACACACACACGCTAGTTTACAATATTACGAATCTTATTAGATTATGCATCCAGATACTTCTAGATACATGTATACCGGGATATATGTGTGTAAATTAGGTAAAATATATTTTAGATACACTGCATTCGAGTGAATTCACATATATCTGGGATACATAAACAAATTCCACTCACCCTATTCACCGCCTCCTTCGCGTATCTGGTATCCCATAAGTCATATACATGCAAATTATACCAAATACATAGTGTAATTTGTGTATATCTAAAATCGTAAATAAATCTTGCTCATCTAGTATATATACAATAATTTTTTAAATCTTGTTTTACCTAGTATAATTTTCAAGAAGAAGGGTTCAATCATTGAAGAGGGATGATATTTGGATTGACTTTTTTTATTGTACTTTTTCTGCATGTGTTAAGGGATGGGATGCCACGTATGAGGAATCTGGTTTTATCAGTTAAGAAACAGTTGGATTTGGTGAGTTTTTTTTTACTTGGTCTTAAATTTGGTGCAATATTATACACTTTCTAGGCTTATTCCAACTTGGTTGATAATGATATAGCTAACTTAGAATTGGCTATACAATGATCTATATTATATTTATTTTTTATTTGAAACATAATTACAACTAAGTTACTTTAACTAAGTTGTTTAGGACAGAGTCAGGGGTCACAAGAGATTCATATACAAAATTATTATTACTTTTATATATATATATATATATATATATATATATATATATATATATATATATATATATATATATATATATATATATATATAAATACTGAATTAAAGTTATTTTAATATAGTTTAAATGTGTAATACTCGAGTGTTTAAATTAAATTCATGGATACATAATATATGTTTATATGTATACATTTTTAACAATAACCATGGTTAATTAATTCGTGTATTCACTTTATTAAATCATTGAATCATATGTCAACTTAAATTTCTTCCGTAAATTAACTATAAACACATGATATATAATTATATATCCTTTTCAATTTATATTGCATGGTTTGATTATGCACGGAATTTCAGTAAGAGATATAATGTTACTGCATCAGTGGTAAGGTAAGGGTCTAGCCCCTCTACTTGTATTTATCCCTATTGAGATTTTTTAATTCTAAAAGGCCGCTAAACACTTTGTATAGTGGTAAATTTGCCAAAATAAAATAAAATAAAAGAATCATATTGTCATAATATTTGTTTGACTATATATAGAAACTTATCATCAACGGTGCATTTAGTTTGAAAGATAAAGTTTTCATGAAAAATATTTTCCTAAAAAATACTTTCTTCAAAAAATACATGAATATTTTTACTATTTTATATATATATATATATATATATATATATATATATATATATATATATATATATATATATATATATATAATAGTAAGTAAAAAAATATTATTTTAAAAATATTTATAAGTAATTTAAAAAATATATTATAAGAGTAAAGTGCAATAGAAGGGAGTTGAAAATGGTGAGGTGGTCTAAACTGACCAGACCAAACCAGCTTGAATTAATTGAATTAATCAAATATATATACAATTAATTAATATGAATGGTTCTCTGTTGCATTATCCAATTTGATGTCTGCTTACGTTTTAGTTAATTTTTTTCTCTTTTATGTATCTTGTAAGTTTTAAATAAACAGTCCATCGTTTTCGTTAAGCGGTCTTATTTTAGTTTTATTTCTGTTTAAATTAAAAATAACTTAACTTAAACATCTTATTTTATCATTATTGACACAACCCTTCTAAACAGGCACACAAATGTTCCAAAAATCAAAAGCTTCTAAAGTCATATATTTATAGGATATAGGTATATATTAAAAAAGAAAAAAAAACAGTTTGAGTCGCTAAAATTTATGTTATATGGGGTATGAAAAAAGGGTCTTACCATAAGAGATTATATGTTATTATCATGATAGGTTAGCCATATGTTTCAAGAATTTTTTGGGTTTTTTTTTCTAAAATCTTGTGCCCAATTATATGAGTTAACATAAAATTGAAATGATGAAAGTAGTAAAATGTACTCCTTCTATTTCAGTTTATGGGATACACTTTCATTTTTAATATGTATATGCGTTCTTAAAGAATAAAACACTTATAAATTTGAATATCTAATTAACTTCATGAAGCCGTAAGTTTATTTTATCTTTTGGAACTCCTAGGAAAATCCACAATCGTTAATCCTTCAGGTGCACACTCAATAAATCAGTTTATGTGTAATATCTCGCATACCTCACGTGAGATGAGATGTAAACTGTATTAGGCAAATCTGATGCGATGAACTCAATTGAAAAAAACGTTGACAGAGAAAATTAATATTTTAACATCTCTTATGATATCGTCAATTGCACAAGTTCAACTACCATTAGTCCATTACGAATAAAGACTTGATGATGCGTTCTCTTTCTCAAAATTGATTTTTACAGGCACTGATCTAACTCTATGTAATTTGTATTTTTTTTTACTTAATTAGTAATAAATTTCAGTAAAAGGAATAAAAGATGACAACTTGATTGAGCATTCAAACATGTAATAGTGCAAGTCAAATTATAATGTCTACCCTGTATGGAAATCCTCATGTATATTTTTACCAGTCTATAATCACACATATATACGGGCGAAGCGAAGCTAGAGTATCAGTTATGAATTTGATAGAATATAATAATTTTGACCAAAATTCTATAATTATCTGATTAAAAATTAACTTAATATATATAAATAATTTATTTAAAATTCAATAATCTATATTTTTTAGAATTTAGAACTCATACGCTCAAAATTTCGAATCCACGACTGCATGTACTTAAAGAGTAAAGTGAAAACGGATGACTCAATTAGAAAACTTAAAACATACAGATGGACAAATAAAATTGTATAATTAGTGTGAACGTAAGTCCATGCCTTATTATTGAGTTGGGATTTTATAATCTTCTTAGTTATTATGCATTGTCTAATAAGAAAATTATAGACTTGTCAACTCTAAAACTAATTGAATTAATTATTAGATTAGTTAGACTAACGATCTATACCAATGCTATTGTGTACGATTAACTTTCATAATCATATATATACCATGACATGAATCACCGATTATTATTTTTACGGATTTTGTGTTGATCACAGATTTAATTATATAAATGATCGTTCAACTTTCATTTTATTTGTACGAGAGTCATCAAACTACTTTTGTGCATTACATTGAAATATACAACACATAAGGAGTACGATTGTTCTTCATTTTAACCCCCCTCCCCCCCCCAAAAAAAAACCAATCAATTTAATGTAATTATTGTAAAATTAAGTCACTAATCAATTTTTTATAGAAAAAAGTAGTCATTAAATTATGTCTAAATATCATAGGAAGTCATGAAACTATTTGAGTGAGTTTTGGTTACAAGTTTTTTTTTGGAAGGTTACGAGGTACAGTGTTTGGATTTAATAATCTAGTAACCTTAAATGATAATAAGATAAAATTGAGTGACTTTTTGCTATAAGAAATAGCTTAGTGACATTTGGTTATATTTAGGCAAAATTAAAGTACATTTTTTTTAGTATAACAAATAATTTAATGATTGTGGTGCAATAAAGTAAAAGTTGAAAAACTATATGTGAACACTACAAGAAAAATGTGAATTACATGGAGATTTTTCTGGGGATTAGTATGAAAATTTACAGGAAAATAAGTTTCCTACGGATTTTCATACTAATCCCCAGAAAAATCTCCATGTAATTCACACTTTTCTTGCCATGGAAATTAACCCTCAATTGCAACACTCTACTATTTAATTTCTAAGATAAATTGATATTTTTAATGTTTGACTATAATTTAGTGTTCTATTAAAAAAATTGTATCACACATTATTTTTTAAATGTATTATGGGGCAGGTGACATTAATTGATGTTATGTACTGGTACAATAATTGAACTATACCGACCTGAACAGAGAAATTTCATATATTTGAATTCCTATAGAATTATTGTTTGTGCATTACAAGAATTTTCCAAGAAAAAATTCTTGACATATATTATATATATTGACTAATTTGGAAAATGGAATTTAGTATTGTAGGCCCGCTAAGATAATACATTTTTTTGTTGTTATTTCAAGTTTGGCGAAGTCGATTAATAAAGCAAGTTCAAACTACGAAAAAGACGTGAGAAGTTAACACTTACTTAGATACATTCAAACGTAAATTCTTATTGTTAATAAGTGTTTCTCAATTTTAGCAAAATATTAAATGAAAGTTATTTTCTTGTTTTTAGTTATACAAAATATTTTCACCATTAAAAAGGAAAAAAATGAGTTCCATTATTTATGATAGAAGGGTATTTTTTTATATCATTATCTAACTTTTAATTTCATTCTCAAGTTCTTAGACATTATATAGATAGGGGAAGTAGTTTCACTTCACCAACTAAATAAAAGTTCAGATAACCAATAAACTGAGTTAATATTTTCTATACTGGTTGTATATTTTGCCAGCTGGAAATGTTTTTATTGAAAGAAAAAGCAATAGAATATTGAATGAGTCTAGTATGAAAAAATAGATACATATGGACTGACAGTGAAATGGAATTTTGACAATGAAATTTTGGCAGTCATGGACACGTAAACAACACTAGATTTCACACTTGTTTTTGGCTAAAAATAAGGAAATAGATTGATTAAGAAACGTAAGTAGGAAAAACCCTTGTCGGTTCCTTGAATCTTTGAGACAAATACGAGCGAAGTCAAAAATTTCATTAAAAATATCTAAAATATATTAGTTAAATAAGAAATAAATTATATATATAGTTTATGTGATATATTTTATTTTTTAAGAGTCAAACAATTTAAGTTTGATCGAAAATTTGCGCATAGATCTTCAATATTTTTGAAATGAAATTTATATATTTGTAAAAAAAAAAAAAAGTACTATAAGTGACAATAATTGACAATTCAAAATAATTAAAAGATATCTGATAAAAAATTTAAGATTAAAAATATACTTATTTAAATTTCGAAATCTGAAAAGTGCCACATGAGATGAAGTTTCGACAAGTTGTATTTAACTCACCAGTACTCTAAGGGATCGTTTGGTGTGGTGGATAAAAGAAAATTATCATGGGATGATTTGTTAGTTCCTTTTTATTCTTTGTTTGGTTACAAACTATGGGATAACTTATTCCAAGATTAGCAAATAGTATTGGGATAAGTTATGCTTCCCTGTAAGTGGAATAACAATACCTGAATAACTTTTCCTGGGGTAAAGTAATTAAAATGACAAATATGTCCTCTCAAATCCTTTTTATTATCACTTTTGTTAGTATAGCTGCTTGCTCTAGTTTTAGCAAGTCTGTTAGTGAATTTTGGTCAAATTTCTGTTTTTGCTGTTAATTATTTTCAGTTTTGATAGCCATTTTGGTGCAGTTTTTGCTTTTGCTACTGATTTGGTGAATTTTTTGCGGCTGGCTGTCTTGATTCAAATCTGGTTCAATTTTTGTAATTGTTTTTATGCAATTTTGTCCAATTTTTGCTGTTTTACTGCAGTTTCTGCTGTTTTGTGCAATCTAAATTGTTTTAGTGCAGTTTTTGCATCTGATTTGATGTATTTTGATCACTTTTTTGCTGCTCTCTTGATGCATTTTTGGAGTTTTTGATTCAATTTATTTTGATTATGTTGATACAGTTTTTAATTCAATTTTGATTAATTTATTTTTAACTAATTTTTTTTTTTTTTTACTTATGATAGTAAGGAGGAGAGCTTAGGAGAGCTTCCCATGGGTCTATTTCAATTCACGTGGAATACAAATTCAAATAATTGAACGTAATTTTATTTTTAAAAGTGAATAACTAAAACTCTATTAAAATATTCATATAAAAAGCCTAAATAAAATGGAGAGTGTTTTTATAAACAAATAATTTATTCTTAAAAAGTATACCATGCATATTAATTTTAATACAACAAACCAAACAGTCAATCAAAAACAATCTCAGGATAACTAATTCCAAGATAACTTATCCCAGGATAACTAATCCCAGCATAACTTGTATTCAAACCAAACGACTCCTAAGCTTGCTTTGCTAAGGTACCATTTGTATTGATTTCGATATTGGTCAATTAATTACTAGTTACTACTTCCGTCCACTCTAATTGTCATAATTTTCTCTTTTAGAGTCAAACAATACTCTCTTTGTCCACTTTTAATAGTCATAATTTTCTTTTTCAGAGTCAAACAATACGAATTTTGACTAACATTTTACGATATATTTTTTCATTATATTGATATGCAAAAAATTGCAATTTATAGTACGTTTTGTTTCGTATAGTTTTTGAATATCTAAATTTTTTGTTTAAAATATCAAATTAATGTAATCTAATTTAACTTTGAAAATTAGTCAAATTGACTTTCAAAACGTGCAACATGACAATTAAAAGTAGACGGAGGGAGTAATAACTTTGACTAACATTTTATGATGTATTTTTTATCATATTAATATGCAAAAAATTAGAATTAATAGTACTTTTCGTATAGTTTTTGAATATCTAAATTTTTTGTTCAAAATATCGAATTAATGTAATCTAAATTAACTTTAAAAATTAGTTAAATTGAAAGTATTATATATAATATTTGAAATAGATGCTATTTTTATATTTATTATATTATGTACATAAATGATTGTGAAATAATTATGTTTTATATTATATTGAAATTGTGATTTGTGAATTCGTATTTACTTGAATTACAATAATTAACAAACCGTGTGAGATGATAAGATACTACTGTCAATATTATTTTTGTTGTTAACACTTGTTGGTTTTACTTTCACATATTCATTGATTGCTTTCTTTTACAGTCAATAAGTATGTTGAATTTATAGTCATTTTCACACCAAGATAATATTCCATTTTTATTAATCAATTGTACCGTCTACGACCAAAAGCTACACGTTATCCTTACATCAAATTGTACTCCCTTCTCATCAACTTGTCTACTATTTTATGAAAAATAAATCGATGCGATAGTGATAGAATCAAAATTTTGATTATAAATTAAAAATATAAAAGGGAAAAATGATAAATATATGTTTGAACTATCGTTACTGATATGCAGATATCATCCCTCATATTTTTGGGACATTGGTTCCCCTTCTATCAAAAAACTAGAGCATATATACCCTCAGTTAATATAAAGGATATATATGCTCTAGTTTTTGAACGACAGGGGCATCAATATCCCAAAATTATAAGGGAGAATATCTGCTTAGCATTTACAATAGTTCGAAACTTTGGGTATATTCATCCTTTTTCCCAATATAAAAGGAGTAAGGAGGCGAAGAAGCTAATGACGGAGATTCAATTAGTTGCCTTTGCGTTTCCTAACTCCGTCCATGTTTGTGAGTTGTGACTATATATAATTATCAAATGATGACCATGTTATTTTTGTTCATTACTATAGTATATAATCTACTATACTATATAATATATCATGTTATAATCAACACATTAATTTTAATACTCCTTCTATCTTAATTTACGTGTCACTTTTCATTTTTTAAGAGTCAAATAGTTTAAATTTGATCGAAAATTTATGCATGAAATATTCAATTTTTTTGAAATGAAATTTATATATTTGTAAACTACATAAAAAGTACGACAAGTCACAATAATTGACAATTCAAAATACTTAAAAAATATATAAAAACTTCATGATCAAAGATAAACTAGTTTGAATCTCAAAATCTAAAAAAGTCATATAAATTGAGACGAAGGGAGTAATATATAATCTACTTATGTTGGCCAGAAATAAAAATGGTAGGATTCTTTGATTAATTGTCAAATTTCACAAGTCATTTATGTACATGTTATTGGTAAGGTAAAGTACTTGTATTTGTCCCTAAGATTTTTTTATCTTTTAATAAAAGGCAGTCAGACAATCTGTTTAGTGGTATAAATTTGAGTAAAAAAATAGAGATTTGAATCACCTAAATACGTTAATTTAATTGTCTAGCAAATTCAAAATTCATCTTGAGGTTCCAAATTCAAATCCTAGAACTACATTTTAACTTTTCAAACCCTCCACCGAAAATTCACCTTATTGTGTGAAGGTTCAATTCTCTCCCCATCAACTTTATTATGATTAATTAGAATAATTTTTTTAGCAAATATTATTTAATCATCATAACTTCTTTTGCATGAAGTATTATTATTATTATTATTATTATTGGGTAAGAAGCATGGAGTATTATTTAATCATAACCAATGAATATAATATGGTACAAGAAAAAAAAAATCAACACATTTTTTTAATAGAATCTATTGAATTATTTCGGTCTCTGATTAATTATCAAATTTCACAACTCATTTACGGACATATTTGGATTTGTGAATAAGCTTCTGATTTTTGACTTAGTCTTTAGTTGAATTCCCATCAATTCATGAGTATTTTGTCACATCATTCCATTCCACTACATAAGTTTATGAGCATAATTATTTGGAAAATGACAAGAGAAGTTTCATCTTAAGCTCTATAAAATCCATTTGCTCCTGCATGCTACCCCACTTGTCATTAATAATCATTAATGAGTACTACTTAGTGTTTCCATTGCTTATTCAATTTTATTTTATAGTCGGTATGAATTTAAGTTATGTATATGCGTTGGTAATTAAAGGTGGATTTAGAATTTAAATTACGAATTTAATCGGTATAATAGATAAGCAGTCATAAATTAGAGATTCGATCTTGATCAGTCTGAAAGATTATTTCAGGTAGTTGAAATAATTGAATTTTAGGATTGTTCAATCAAATAAAGGAAACTGAATGAATTTCTTTTCTGGTTTCTTTGTTATTATGTGAATATCCGAAAGCTAAAACTATTCCAATGCCCCTTTATCCATGCATATTGAATCTAATGGTTCATATATACTTATTTATTGCAATTTAAGTTATATATAGATCTATATTTTGCGTTAAAAAAATTGAGTTAAAGCTATAAACTAGAATTACCTAATATTGTTTTTATGTAAATAACTATTATACGTAGGTGCATAAACTTAGTGACAAAACTGTTGTGATATTTATGAATTCGACAAAACTCAACAATAAAATAACTTTTTGCTTAAACTTATTTTGTGCTAAAGAATTTATAAATATGTTAAAATAATCTATTCAAAACTCTGAACAAATAGATTTGTGATGGAAAATTTATATATTAAAATTTTTAACTCTACCTCTAAATCGATAAAACTTAAACTCTAGTGTTGTGTAATTGATTCAATTCCTTCTTATCATGCAAGAAGATTACCAAAGCTCTTATTAGAGTAGTTGACTAACAATTTTTTTTTTAATAAATAGGATCATGCTCAATATTCAACTTTCTTGTCTATATATCACGCGGAAAATGTTAAATTATCGATTGCATTAATTGTTATAAATTCATTGACAGTTGCATGGGTTGCATGTCCCCAACTCTGCAATTATATATTTCTAACAATAAAATTATTCTTATTTTTCTTATGTTTGACCACATTTAAGTGATTAATTAGCATTCTAAATGGAGGAGAAAGGTTGTTAATTAGGTGTATCATGTATGTTACAAATTTTCAAGAAAACTTATGGTTAAGGTGGGTTGGTGTTATGAATGGGCCTAGACCAGTATTGGCAAAGCAGCCCAACATCGGAGTAAGTGGATATGTGTGAGATTTGGGTTGATAAATGGAGACTTGTAAGAGCAAAATAGATTTATGCGTATTTTGATTATGCTTAGGCAACGAATGTGTTTTTCATCCCCAATTCCCTCTTAGTTCCCTCATTTCCTTCTCCTTTATCGTTATTGTTATTGTTCATGTTCTTCATATTGTAATTGCTCGTTTATATATGAATCAGAGCATATTAGTTTGTTCGCTTGGTTGTTTATTGTTGAATTGAGAAAATCACAACATTCATTTTAGTGTTAGGTACATATGGGTGCGGTGGGGCGGAGGGGATGGTCAAGGAGTTGGGTTGGGGCCTTGGGGGTGTTAGGTAGGAGACCATGAACTTGACAAATTATAGGAACTTGTTTTTTTCTATTTTAATCAGATATTTTTTTTTCTTTTTAAGAAACTTATTTTGATAGAGAAAATAATTTCAAATATTTACCCAATCAAATGTACAAAAATTGTACCACAAAATACTTTTCTTCATACCAAACACACTAATAAGTGTGTGGCAAAATATGTTTTTATTTATTTAATTATATTTTAATAAAATCTCCCATGTATAAGTTTTTAATTTTCATAGGTCAAGCACATGAATGATTTCACCAATGTGTGACAATTTGTAGCGCTTAGACTCTAAATGTAGGATTCACTAAACGAAAGTAAGAAAGTACTCCCTCTGTTACTAATTACTTGTCTACTTTTCCTTTTATAGTTGTCCCTAATTACTTGTCCATTTTGACAAATCAAGAAAGGACAATTTTTTTTTTACCTATTATACCCTCAATTAAATGACTAATTACTTTGAAAAATGTAAAACTTTTCATCCACTTCATAATTAATAGGGGTAAAATGGTAAACTCACTATGTTATTAATTGTTTTTTTAATATGTGTGTCAATTCAAAAGTAGACAAGTAATTAGGGATAAAGGGAGTAGTTGACAAGGCAAGTAACATGATTGGCACGTGGGTGAACTAACCCATCAACGAAACAAGAATTTAATGGAACTTCAATAAAACCCATCAAGAACTCAATTTCTAAGCTTCCAAGAACTTAAATTCGTTGAAATAAATCATGATTGGCGCGTGGGTGAACTAACCCAACGTTATGTGATCTCACATACCCTGGTGGGATCACCCCCAATGAAATCCACAAGCTAATCTCGACGAATCTTGAACGTTCTTCTCCTTCCTCCTCTTTTCTCCTTTCTCCAAGCCCTAGCATGAAATTCACTTTTCTAAAACTAACTGAAATCTGACTTTACCCCAATTAAACTCCTAAAAACGGATTAGAATAATTAGGTAAGGAAAAGACTAAATTACCCTTTTAAAATTCGGATTTAGACTTTCCTTAATTCAACAACCCAACTTTCAAAAGGCATAACTCACTCATACGAACTTGGAAAGATCATTCCAATATCTTTCCTACCATATCTGGAAGTATCTCTAACTCATCCTGAGCTAGAAGTTATGGCCGTTTGAAGTTGGCCAAAACTCAACTTTTTCCTAACTAAACAAATTTCTAGATTTTCATTATTTCCAAAAAATGACTATTTCCAGTTCTTAGCTTCTTCCTAGCTATTTCAAATTGCGAGATGTTACAGTGAAAACTACAATTTGTATTCCAGTGATCAAAATTGTATTAGCCAAATATATTTTTCTTTTATTTGTATTACAAAAATATTACTAATTGTATCCCAGTATAATTTAATCATTACATATGAATATGATTTATGAAAGGATACAAGATTCTGGAAAACAATAGCATACATGGTGGAAATAAATACAATTTGGTAAGGAATGATACAATATTCTAAAAAAATACAAATTGACTATTAAAGAAATAGGAATACAAGATTCTGGAAAAAAATAGCATACATAGTGGAAATAAAGATACAATATTCTAACTTTTTTACAAATTGACTATGAAAAAACTAGGATACATCTATGCTTAAGAAATACAAATCAATTTGACATACCTATTTGAATGACTACAAACTAAAAAAGAAATACAATGTTCTTAGTAAAAATATAAATGTTAAGTAAAAGAGAAACAATAGACAAACAAAAATTAATATGAATACAATTTTTCTTCTATGTTCATTTTTCAATTTTTTTCACTAAATCCAAGTCTAAATTCGTATTTACTTGTGCATTAGTAACCTTATAAGCAAGATTCGAAATTATTAAATATGAATGTATAAAAATCAAACAATATATGATGTATGAATGCTAATGCAGATTACTACAATTAAGGGTGTACAAGTCAAATCGAACCGACGAACCAAATCAAACAAAAAAAAAACCAATTTGTGGTTTGGTTTGGTTGGTTTGGTAGTTGAAAAAAAAAATGAGCACTCTTGGTTTGGTTTGGTATTAAAAGGAAAAAAGTCAAACTGAATCCAAATCAAACCGATATAATATATATATAATTTTATTTTATTTATATATAAAAAATATTATTTATAATCTACTTTGTTAATCTATTTTTAGTTAGTTTATAGTTTTCAATGTTTATATATTTTATTTTAAATTTGGACTTGTAAAATTTTGTAAATATTATATATACAATTTTATTTTATTTATAGATAAAAAAATATTAATTATAATCAACTTTGTTAATATATTTTTAGTTGGTTTATAGTTTTCAATGTTTATATATTTTATTTCAAATTTGGGCTTTTAAAGTTTGCTAATATTTTAATTTGTATTAAGATCCGAAGTTACAATTATATTGATATAGTCTTTCAAATTTGAAGTCAACAATTTACTTTGGAGAAAATAGCCAAATACCCCCTTAATCTATTACCAGATTACCAACTACACACTTATACTTCATGAGAAACTTATTACCTCCCTAGACTATTTTAAAATATAATTATTTGCCCCTGAATGTTGAGGTGGCAAAGAAGGTGTAAAGAGAGTGAGAGGCAACAAAAATAATTAAAACTTTAATTTATAAGTATTTCTTTTATTTATTTTTATTTTTTTTAATTTTTATGTTTACTTTTATTCTTATTTATATTCCATTTTTACCTTCTTCCTCTTCTTTTTTTTTTCCTCTTTAACAGGGCAATATTAGCTCACCTCCACCACCAGGCCCACATCATCCATTTATCACTAAGTCAACTCTCATCTTCAAATCACATACTTGCGTAGCTTCACTTCTCACCAATTTGAAAATTTGACGATAACTCAAAGTTAAAATTGAAAGTCAAGAGGACTGAACTTTAGTGTAAAAATGGAGAAGAATTCATTGGTAACAAACTCATTAAGTTAGAAGAATTTAATTACAAAATCATTGGGTGACAAACTAATTAATGGAGAAAACCCATTTATTGAAATGGTTGCAAGAATCTATAAAGTTCTTAGGTTAACATTGTTAAATCGAAATCAACACTAGTCTCTTCGCTAGCCAGCCCTGATATCATCATTTCAGCTAACTAGTGTTGCTTACTAGTAATTTTTCAACGAATTTTTTTAAGCTCAATACTAGTAGTGGAAGAAGAAGTGATTCCGACGATGAAGTTTTCCATTCTCCTAAAACTTCAATAAAGAACATCAAGATTTTGTTGATATCAGATCTCCTCTAAAGGTCTAAGCATATGTAGTAGTCATGGAATGTATCCTATCTAAAAATACATTTTTTAAAATCTAGAAAGCATTGTTGAAGACAAAGAAAAAGAGGACTGAAAAATGAAAAAGAAAAGTAGGAAAGGAAAATATAAAAGGAAAAAACATAATAGAGAAAAAAGAATTATTTTTTTATATATAAAAAAACGTAATATTACGTGGCAGGGCCTGTGCAGATCACTACTTAGTGCGAATCTGGGTGTTCGATTTAAGGGGATATATATTTCATTTTGAAAATGTCCAAGGGGGTAATAGGACCCCCGTAAAGTATAGGTGTGTAGTTGGTAATCTGGTTATAGGTTGAGGGGTGATTTGACTATTTTCTCATTTACTTTGTAAATATTTCATTTTGTATTCAGTTTGATTGTATCCTTTAATCTTATTAATTTAACATAATGAACGTTGATATTTCAAAAAAAATTATTTTGTACTCATGTGAATTTTACCGTCTTTACGAAAATTTCTATTCATTTAACATTTCTTAAGTTTAACTTATCACACAGGTAAGTGAAAATATATTTGATCTCTTTTTCAAACACTGTATAGTTGTAAAAAACCAAATACGTGGTTTGATTTTATATCCCAAATTATCCAAAAATATTATATTATTATGAAATCATATGAATTCGATATGATTTCATAGTTTAAATTTCAATTTCGATATTTCATCATATGATTTATAGATTAAGATTGTTTGATTGGCCTCAACTTACATATACTCATATATTTTCTCGTTCTTTCTTCTACTATGCTTCTCGCACTCTCAGTTTTATCCTCTATGCACATGATTATGAATTATTAAGGTCTTTATTGGGTTGGGTGGCAGGGTTAACACCCCTGGCCCTTGTCGAAACTCTTTTCTTTTTGTTTAATTCAATAATTTAATTCTCCAAAATTTAGTAGAAATGTGCATATTCTTGAAAGAAAAAAAAAATCAGAAGTTAAAAAGTTGAGCATGTTTTGAAATCTCAAATCATAATCTCAGGATGAAGGTCTGTTGAATAGAATTTTGGCAGTACAACACGTGCTGCTGATTCTACATCGGAAACCTTCATCCTACAAACGTTACAAATATACAAACTTGAATTCCAATAGACTCTGAGATGAAATAATAAAGAAATCCCGCGAGAGGTGAAGCTAAAAGAAGAAATAGTAACCTTAAGAACCCACCAACATCGAAAGCTACCAACGCGAAATAAGCAAAAGAGCTTCAACTTCGTAGTAAAGTTCCATCCAAGTCAGCTACTACTGTTTCTTTTTCTCGTCCTTCTGATGTGCATTTCTCAACGGTGGGAAACATTGTTATGCCCATATTTGTCTCTTAGAAGAATGTCCTTTCAAGTTTACCCTTATGAAGTAACATAAGATTGGTTAGTTAAGCCTACGAAAAGAAGTGATCTTAACATATAACGGAGGATAAAATTAAGATATGTTAGTTAAGCCTAACGTATAATGGAGGATAAAATTAAAATAGGTTAGTTAAGCTTATGTGTTGACACCCAATTTTGGACCTCCACAATACAAATTAATCATCGAGCTTGTCAAATTCCGAATGATTTGAAATAATTAGTTTTTATAAGGTTCAAATGTTTTTCGAGTTACTCTAATTAATTTTATCATTTTATAATTTTTTTTAGATAATATATATACATTACATAATTAGGTATATGATCAGTATGTTTTATGAACATTCAAAAATCTTCTAAAAATATTTGGTTAATTATCTATAAGAGTTTATGTTTTTGACTAATTAGTTTATAATTAAATTAGTTACTTTATTTCGTTGAGATTAAGAAGCTTGTTAATTAATTAATATTAATTCATCTTATTCAAGCCCTAGCATGTCTCATTGAATTATCCCGATTTGACTAGGTTTTGAATGTTATTTAGCTATAATTATAATCCATAGTCATGTTTGCAATTGCCAAATTAGCCATCTCATATTTTTAACACCTAATTATTGTTTGAGACCAAGCTTTAGCAATGTTCCTTATAATTTTCGGCTTTCCAACAATCTGTTTCTTATTTTAACCCTTTCTCACGTGAAGCCCACTTTTCCCCAACCCAATTCCCTTTTGTTTTCCATTTTACTCTAGCCCACATTTTCCCCTTTAGACCCGGCCCACCACCCTTTCCCCTTCACAAAGAGAAACCCAAGAACCCAGTTGTACACAGCAACATACAGCAACACAAACCGACCCCTGTTTGTTCGTCTTCTTCACGGCGTCAATGCAGTGCTGCAACTGCAGTCCAAAACGCAGCAGCAGCTTAGCACTGTTCCAGCAGTGCTTTTCAGCCACCAGGCACGCGTTTTCGTCCTTGCCAATGGGAGATCGCTCCACGTAGCATCTCAAGGACGGAGGGATCAATCGACCCCGTCCATCTCGCCCTTTCTTCTTTCGGAATAGGGCGAAAATCTCAGAAAAAGGTGTCTCTTCAAAAGGGTGAAAGTTTTTCGATTTTGAATTTCGAATGGGCCTTTGATTCCATTTTCATCCATTCTTCCCCCCCAAAAGATCAACCCTAGAATCCCCTAACGCTTTGATTATCTTATGGTTTAATTTGATTAAATTCCCAAGGATGGTCATTTCATTTTTTGTTAAATTTTTTTAAGTATATATACATATATATATATATATATATATATATATATATAATATTACTAAGTTCTTATTTAAATATTGATCTTGTCAATGCTTAATTTACTTTTCCTTCACAAAGATCCTTCCTAGTCTTTTTTTCCTTAAGATAATGACATGATAATAATAATAATAATAATAATAATAATAATAATAATAATAATAATAATAATAATAGTAACTAAAATAATAATAATAATTTTTATATTCCATACTTGGTTTTATTTTCACTATTAGTCCGGTCAACACTAGGTTTTTCCCTTTAAAAGATTTTCTTTAGTTATTCCCTATAATAATAATAATAATAGTAAATAAAAACGAGTTTCTTTTACTTAGTTGAAATTTTCTCAAAATTAGTCAAAGTCATTTTGGTCAAATCGCCGGTCAACCGCAAGTTAGCGGACGTTCCGAGTGCTTAACACCTTCTCGGAATGTATATTTGAACTCCGAACCCTTTTCAATTGACTTTATCTGTTTAAATCTTTTGAAAAATTTAAGTTTTTTCTTGATTTTTTACTAAAAATCAAGTGGCGACTCTGTTCTTTTGAAAGTTCGATTTCTCTTAAACCATAAGTTTAATCTATTTTTCGAAACTTAGTCATTTTTTCCTTTATTTATATTTTTGAATAAAACAGAAATGGCGACTCCGCTGGGAAATTAATTAAGTTCTAACCATATGATTTGACTTGTTTGACTATTTGTTATTAACTGTTGAATTTTTCTTAGTTGTGCTAAATGCGTTTTAATTTTTTTTTATAACTGTCATTGCATATCATGGCATATTCCTTTGTATGTATAGTATATTAAAGGACGATTTTGCGGAACCGCAATCGGACTTTTCTATACTCAACCCTTTTTCGAAATGATCGATAATTTATTGGTTCGTCATGCGTCCAATGGTTGTCGAGAATTTCAACCTAAGTTGTCCACTTAGGTCCCCGGTCTTTCAAAGCCACTCTTAGTCAAACTAGCGTAGGGCGAAACCAAATCCTAATACTTTAGCGCATTTTGAACTAAGTCGACCCAACACCCAAGGCGTGTTGGGCCCATTAGAAGCCCACCTTGCGTCGTTTTGACCCACTTTTGGTCAATAAAAGACGATCATACTTACGTGTTTAGTTGAAGGATGTATATGTTATTTTAAACAAATTAATTATCTACGGGGGTGGGGGTAACTTTTCTTTGTCTATTTTCTTGTAGGATGAATCCAGCACACGAGCCTCTGAGAACCCGAATGGTGACTGTACCTGACCCGTATCTCCAAGTTTGGTGGAAGTTCATGAACAACGGAGATAAGAGAAAGGTTCAAAGACACATAGGCAATCTCCCGTCACTGATGGAAATGGTGGCTTGGCCTGGATTAATTGGGACAATGGTAAAGTTCTGGGATAGCGATAATATGGTGTTTCGGTTTGGGGAAGTGGAAATGACGCCGACTATCGAAGAGGTCCTGGCAAGTTATGAGAATGTCGACATGTGCAACAAGAGGAAGCGTCAACCTGATATAGACCTTCTTTTCCCAAAAACCTGGGATTTTACCGAAATCAAAAAGAAGCTGTCACTCGTTAAAGCCGATTGGATGGACAAGCTGCCCGGGCCGAACATTCCACTTCGAAAGCTTTACTACCGATTCGGACGTGCAAGAGTCTATGAAAAATTCAAAGAAGAGTTTGTCTCAGAAGAAAAATGGAAGGAGACACGTCCTCTCGCTTTCGCAATATGCCTACTTGGGACGATGGTATTTCCACAAGGACCAAACTACACTATCCATCCAAGTGTAGTAATGGTCACTCACGCAATCTTTTATGGAGTAGACTACGGATCGGCAACCAAGTACTATACTTTGCCACCTATGATTTTGGCTGACATTTATAGGGCTTTGGACAAGTGTCAAGACGGAGAACGTTTCTTTCAGGGATGCAACTTGATACTCCAATGGTGGATGATGAGACACTTAATCAAGGTCCATAATCCGGAAGAACCAGATCCGTTGAGGCGATCAGACCAACTTGCAGGGCACGATTGGTGGATGTATCATAATCATTCCAACAAAACTGGAGGTCTAAAATTCTGGTATCCAAGACTTCAAGGGCTAAGAGAAGAGAATGTGCAGTGGTCAATAGAATGTCTGAGGGTGACAAAACAAATGGTGATTCGAGCGCAAAAGGTCCCTTACTTGATATTTGCCGGATTAAGAGGGACTAGACCATATGCTCCCGGTCGAGTCCTTAGACAACTAGGAGGGAAACAGGAAATTCCCCAAGTTGCGGACATGAAAAAATTTGCAACCGATCATGAAGATGGACGAATCTCCTATGTTGAAGACATACGCAGAACATGGAAGACTCGGAGGGTATTGGGTGAGCCGGTACCAAACAGGTTCTATCCCGAATGTTCTAAGAATTATAAGGAATGGTTAAAGAAGAGCCTCGCCGGAACTATCGAGCCTGGTCCGAACGTTCCTCATATGATTGCAGATGTTGGGGCCAAACATCAAATCCGACTTTATCGACTCCAAGAGAAGTATGACAAGAACGAGTTGGAGCATCAGCGTCTGCATTCAGAAGATGCCAAAGCCATAACTCAGTTAAAGCAAGAACTACAAAGAGCCAGACAATGCATATCAGAATTAGACGACGATATGGAGCAACAAATTCAGTCAGTCGAGAGGTTCAGACATCAAGAAGGGGCTCGATTGGCTAGAGATCACCTATGGGCAAACAGATATGCTATGTGGGAAGAGGTCAGCATTGCCAAGAGAACTAGACTTGGTGAAAGTTCAGAAGGAGCTTGAAGTCCATTACCGTCCCCTGCGTGGGATTGTTTTCATTTGTAATTTGTTTTGTTATTATTTCCTTTTTGAACCATTTTCCCCATTTGTATGTTGTTAAACATTATGTTGAATTCTATTAATGAATTATTTGGGGATAATGAATTGGCTTAAAAAGACATATACATCCTTCAATTCGCTAGGCCTACCCTTGGCACAAAAGGGTCACATGCATGTTTAGGACGCGAAATTTGTCTGTTTACTTGTGTGCTTTAACTGTTTATGTGATTTGTTGCTTTGTTTGAGAACATTTTTAGCCCACTTCTTTCCGAAAGTTTTCCTAAAATCTCCACGATTCTAAAAGTAAGTCACTATCAAAATGTCCGACCAAATTTCCCGAGTCCCGAGTTTCTCTACCAAAAACAAAATCTCCCTACCAAATCCTAAAACATTACTTTGTCTCCTCAGGAAAGGTGAAATTGCCGCTAAGATGGAAAAGGGAAAAAATATCGAGACAGAGCTAACTAAGGAGGATTTGAGAATGAAGTTGAACAGGCTCAAACAAGAGATCCAAGAGATCAGGGAAAGGAGAATGGAAGTGGAGATCGCTACTGCAGTGGCACGGGCCGCAAATGCGACGCTAGACGAGGAGCTAGCAGCTATGATGGCGAGACATAGTATCGTGAAGGAAGAGACAACCGCTATTCAGAAGGAACACGATGTCTTCAAAGATAGTGTAACCATGAGGCTTCAGAGGCTGTGCGAAAAACGCCCTCTCTTGGATAATGTAGTCCTTGCCCCTAAAAACAATGAATTGGAAGTTGTTGGAGAAGAATCTGAGGAGGAAATTGTCTATAAGCCCCCTCTTCAAGGACGGTGGAAAGAAGGGAATAAGAAAATAGCCCCCAAAGCATATGAGTTTACCCCCCGTGGGTAATACGATAGTTGAAAAATGAACGACATGGGATGGAGGCACGTTTTATCTTTAGGAGCTTTATTATCTGTTTTTCACTTTCCTTGTAATCGTCAAGAAATGAATGAATGAAAATGAGAATTCCCTTTGTATTCGAACTACGTAGGGCCTGAATTCTCCTTGGGAGATACGTAGGCAGCCTTTCAAGGCCCGGCCCCTATCTTTTAAAAATTCTCTTTTCCCCTTTCACTTTACGAGAAAAACATTGAATCCACATCAACAGATGCCGAGAGATACAGCAAAGAAGACCTTAGCTCAATGCAATTTAACCTTTCTGAGTCACTAGCCTCAAAATAAAACGAGCAAATTTCTGCTTGTTCAAAAGTCAGCCCCCATTATTCGTGGGTCAATATGTTCTCAAACAAAGCAACTCTTATGTGTTTACATGCCCTCTATGTGATATTTTGCGTTATTTATCATAAATCAAAACTAACAAATTTGCCTTTGAGTTATTTTTTCTACAGGTAGTTAGAACTGATCTGTGTTGATAAGCTGGCAGAACATCCCTACTTCACAAGATCAAAAGGGCCTGCAGATTCCTTCCCTGGCCAAAGTTCTCAGAAGGGCAAGTCGACAATGAGTGATAACGTTGAGAATACTGATTTAACAGATGTTGTTGTGGCTCAGCCTGTCATCGCCGATCAGAACGAGTTAATAATGCAGCTGATGCAACAGATCGCTGAAATGCGAGTTGAGATGCAGAGAAGACAAGATTTGCCTAATCCAGTCTTGGCTTTCAATACTCCAGCAGATGGGAGGCCTCCGCTCCATTTTCCTCCGTCAAGTGCAGAACAAGCTCAAAATCCACCCTCTAGTCCTGCTCATAACCCCGCAATTATCGACCTAACCACCCAAAACCCCCATTATGCCTCTGCCTCTTACCAAACACCACCTCCTCCTCAAAATACCAACCTCCAAGTGCCTCTTCCTCCTCAAAAGGCCAATCTCCAAACTGGCCCACCCTCTCAGGCCCAAAACATTAACAACCCACAAACCTCCCTCCGTTACCAAAATCAACATACCAACCGCCAGACCTACCCTCAAAATTACCAAACCACCCAAAACGCCCAAAGTCCTTCCATTGCTCCACCCCTACCCCAAAGAACCACTTTTCAAATCCCAGTCCCCAATGAGCACGAGGTCAATGGTTCTGAGCTCGACCATTATGAAGAGCGAGAAAGGGAGTGGAGGTCGAAGGAAGAGGTTGCCAAGCTGGACGTGAAAGAGGAGATCCGAAAAGCCATGAAAGAGTTGCAGTGCATTCCTGAAGTCGCCGGGTTGAATTATGAAGACTTATGCATTCATCCGAACTTGGACCTCCCGGAAGGATTCAAGGTGCCCAAGTTTGACGTTTTCGGAGGAACAGGGAATCCTCTGGCGCATTTGAGGGCCTACTGTGACCAGCTTGTGGGAGTTGGAAGAGATGAAGCTCTGTTAATGCGGCTTTTTTGCCGAAGTCTGAGTGGAGAGGCTTTAGAATGGTTCACCTCTCATGAGACGAGACAGTGGCCTAGCTGGAATGCTTTGGCTAAAGACTTTATCGAACGATTCGCCTATAATGTGGAAATCGTCCCTGATCGTTATTCTCTAGAGAAGATGAAGCAGAAGTCGAACGAAAGTTACAGGGAATTTTCGTACAGATGGAGAAAAGAGGCAGCTAGGGTTCGGCCTCCTATGTCTGAGAAAGAAATCGTTGAAGTGTTTGTGCGGGTTCAAGAGCCCGAGTATTATGACAGAATTATGTTGCTTGTTGGAGCAAAGTTTGCTGAGATAGTCAAAGTGTAGGTGAGACTATCGAAGATGGATTAAGAACCGGGAAGATTGCCCGTGTTGCCGCCTCACCCGGATCCTCGGGTTTGTTGAAAAAGAAGAGAGAAGATGTGTCTTCTATCTCTTATGAAGGAAAGAAGACCCCCAGGAAATCTGTATCGTACCAAGGTCGTTCTCGGCCTTCACAAAGTTCATACCCGGCCTATCATGCACAGGCCGATTACCAAAATACCCATCCTCTCAGTTATCAAAATCCCCCTCCCAGCTACCAAGTTTCCCCTCCTATCCATCAAACTCCCTCTCTAGTCTACCAAACTCCACCTTATCACTACCGAAATGTCGCCCCCAACTGTGCTAACGTTCAGGCGAATTACCAAGCTCCTCCCCCAACGTATCAAACCCCAGCTCCACTTTACCAAAATGCCCACCCGAACTACCAAGCTCCACAACCAAATTATCAAACTAACCCATACCCAAGATATCAAGCCCCTCGTCCAAACGCTCAAAATTATCGTCAAATGCCTCTTCCTCAACAAGGCAATTACGATCCCCCCCGTCCTAGATTTGAGAAGAAGCCTGCCAGAATTTTCACTCTGCTCGTGGAAAGCCGAGAAAAGTTGTTCGAGCGATTAACTGCGGCAGGATATATCCATCCAGTGGGGCCCAAGCCGGTTGACACAAGCTCTAGGTTTTACAGACCTGATCAGAGGTGTGCGTACCACTCCAATAGTGTTGGGCATGATACTGAAGATTGTATCAATCTGAAGCACAAAATCCAAGACCTGATTGACCAGAAAGTGGTCTCTCTCCAGACAGTTGCGCCCAATGTCAACAGTAATCCTTTGCCAAATCATGGAGGTGTTACTATCAACATGATAGAGACGGACGACGATTGGTGTGTAACGAAGGCGATAGTTCCAATCGCTCCTGATAACTTGGAAAGAGCAGTGGCTTCGTTGAGCATTAGAGAGAAGAAGGAGTTTGTGATTCTGACACCCGAGAAGGTTGTTGCCTTGGTGCCACGAGAAACTCCAGTCCGACCAGAGTTTGTGATTGAAACAGCTGTTACCCAGGGTATGACTCGATCCGGCAGATGTTACACACCAGAAGAGTTATCCCAGGGGGTGCAGAAGAAGGAACAGTCCAAGAGACCGATTAGTGAAGCTGAAGCCGAGGAGTTCTGGAGGAAAATGCAGCCGAAAGATTATTCAATTGTGAAGCATTTAGAGAAGACACCAGCTCAGATTTCTGTATGGGCTTTGTTGATGAGTTCACAAATGCATAGACAGGCTCTGATGAAGGCTTTGGATGACACTTATGTTCCTGTGGGCACCAACAGTGACAATCTAGCAGCTATGATAAATCAGGTTATTCGAGGACATCGAATTAGCTTTTGTGACGAAGAGTTGCCCTTTGAAGGTAAAATGCACAACAAAGCTCTACACGTCACCTGTATGTGTCGAAACAAGATAATAAATCGCGTCTTGGTTGATGACAGATCCGGTCTGAATATTTGCCCACTATCAACTCTCAAGCAGCTCAAATTCAACTTGGAAAAATTGCATCAGAACCAAGTCAATGTAAGGGCTTTTGACGGAGTGCAAAGAGACACAATGGGTGCGGTAAACTTGGATATTCAAGTAGGTCCTGCAGAATTTAAGGTGGAGTTTCAGGTATTGGATATCAACACAAGTTACAATTTGCTTCTGGGAAGACCGTTCATCCATATGGCTGGGGCCGTGTCATCTACCCTTCATCAAATAATGAAATTTGTTTGGAAGGACCAAGAATTGGTCATTTATGGTGAAGGAAGTCATTCCAATGGATATGCACCGATCGTTGATGATGTCTCTCGAGGTTGTGATTTCTACACGGTGGAGCTAGTGAATGCCACCGGTGATGACTTGACTCCACAACCTCTCATGCCTCCAGTGTACAAGATGATTGCTACCGTTATGCTCCAGAGTGGTTTCGAGCCTGGATTCGGGTTAGGAAAACACTTTCAAGGAATTGTCGAGCCTATCCAAATTCCCGGCAGAGGAGCAAAGTTTGGTTTGGGATATATCTCCACAGATGATGAAGCAGAGAGGAAGAGCAAGAACGTTGATCAAGCATTGGCCAGGCCAATCCCTCATCTATACCAGTCATTTCCAGTGCGAGAATATGTCAATGATGATGGTCTCGGGGAAGGAATCTGTGGCCTTTTTGAGGAGATTGATGCAGTCATCGAGGGAGAGATCGGGACATCGGGCATCCGTGATGCAGAACCTGAGGAGCAATTGCAAAATTGGACCTCCACACCGCTCATGATTTCCCGCACAGCTTGGTAGAAAGGACATGTGCTTTTGTTTATTTTCTTTCAAAATCGGGGGTAGTCTGGAAGAGGCCCAGGACCCATCCTTTATGCAGTTTGTACTTGCTTGAAGTTTTTGAATTCCCTGTGACGTTTAAAAAAGACAAAATGGCCCTCGGCCATGGCCAAAGTTGCACTTTTCTTTCAATCTTAATGAAAGCCTCTTTTATCAAAATTTGTCTACTAATTTATTTATATTTTACTTTCCTAATTTTGTTTATTTACGATTTCAGTAGTATCAATTTAAAACCTGCCAATGTCATGTCATGTCACGAGCCAAATGAACAAAATGAGGCAGGTGATGATGGATGCGAAGTGTATGAAGATGAAAATGAGCTGCCCAAACATGTTGCTGAAGAGTTTCAACAGTTTGAGAATCAACACAAGCCAAATCTTGAGGAAACTGAGGCTGTGAATCTAGGGGATGAAGAATGTGTCAAGGAAGTAAGAATCAGCGTCCATCTGACTGAAGCTCAAAGAAGAGACCTGGTCCGCTTGCTTGGGGAATACATTGACATATTTGCCTGGTCTTATAAAGATATGCCAGGGTTGAGTACAAATATGGTGTCTCACAAATTGCCAATTAATCCAGATTTCAGCCCGGTAAAACAAAAGACTCGAAAATTCAAGCCTGAATTGAGTCTAAAGATCAAAGAGGAGATTACCAAACAGATCGAGTCGCAAGTAGTGGAAGTGACGCAATATCCAACTTGGTTAGCCAACGTTGTTCCGGTTGCGAAAAAAGACGGAAAGATCAGAATATGTGTCGACTATAGAGATCTCAACAAAGCTAGTCCGAAAGATAACTTTCCACTGCCGAACATTCACATTCTTATCGATAATTGTGCTAAGCATGAGATGCAGTCATTTGTGGATTGCTATGCGGGCTATCACCAAATCCTGATGGATGAGGAAGACGCAGAGAAGACAGGTTTCATCACACCTTGGGGTGTGTATCATTATCGGGTGATGCCTTTTGGTCTCAAGAATGCTGGTGCTACTTATATGAGGGCTATGACAACCATCTTCCATGATATGATTCATAAAGAAATTGAGGTGTATGTGGATGATGTCATAATCAAGTCCCGCGAGAGTTCGGATCACTTAACTCATTTGAAAAAATTCTTTGATCGCCTGCGTCGATACAATTTGAAATTAAATCCAGCCAAATGTGCTTTTGGAGTGCCAGCTGGAAAACTGTTAGGATTCATAGTTAGCAGAAGAGGCATTGAACTTGATCCTTCCAAGATCAAAGCGATTCAAGAGTTACCTCCCCCGAAAACCAAGAAAGAGGTGATGAGTTTTCTGGGAAGGTTGAACTACATCAGTCGATTTATAGCTCAATCCACCGTGGTGTGTGAGCCAATCTTCAAGTTGTTGAAAAAAGATGCCCTGACCAAATGGATCGGAGAATGTCAGACCGCTTTTGATGCCATCAAGAATTATTTATCCAATCCGCCAGTGTTGGTTCCTCCTCGAGAAGAAAGTCCTTTGTTACTATATCTATCTGTCTCAGATAATGCATTTGGATGCGTGCTTGGTCAACACGACGAAACTGGGAAGAAAGAGAGAGCCATTTATTACCTGAGCAAGAAATTCACTCCATATGAAGCCCGTTACACTCTTTTAGAGAGAACATGTTGTGCTTTGACTTGGATTGCTCAGAAGTTGAGACATTATTTGTCTTCTTATACCACATACCTTATTTCCAGGATGGACCCGTTGAAGTATATTTTTCAGAAAGCTATGCCGACTAGAAAGTTGGCTAAATGGCAAATGCTTTTGAGTGAATTTGACATTGTGTATGTGACTCTGAAGGCGATAAAAGCACAAGCCTTAGCTGATCATCTTGCGGAGAATCCGGTCGATGAAGAGTATGAGCCGCTCAAGACTTATTTTCCCGATGAAGAAGTTGCATTTGTGGGTGAGGATATTTCTGAAGCATACCCAGGCTGGAGAGTGTTCTTTGATGGAGCGGCGAATCACCAAGGGAAAGGTATCGGAGCGGTTCTAGTGTCAAAAACTGGTCAACATTATCCTATGGCGGCTAAACTCCGATTTAATTGCACGAACAATATGGCTGAATATGAAGCTTGCATCCTCGGTCTGAAGATGGCGATTGATATGAACGTTCATGAGTTGTTGGTTATTGGAGATTCAGATTTGCTAATTCATCAAGTCCAAGGAGAATGGGCCGTGAAGAACCCGAAGATCACGCCGTACGTGCAGTTTATACAAAAATTGTGCAAAAGGTTCCGCAAGATCGAATTCAGACACACCCCCAGAACACAAAATGAGTTGGCCGATGCTCTCGCCACCATCGCATCAATGATTAAACATCCAGATACAAGTTACATTGATCCAGTGGATATAGAGGTAAAAGAGCAGCCTGTCCATTGTTCACATGTCGAAGCAGAACCAGATGGTTTGCCTTGGTATTTTGACATCAAGAAATATTTAGAGACTGGGACTTATCCTGAGAATGCAACGTTCAACCAGAAGAAGTCGATACGCCGTATGGCCCTCAGTTTCTTTACAAGTGGGGAAATCCTTTATAGGAGGACTCCAGATTTAGGTCTCCTCAGATGTGTCGATGCTAGTGAAGCTGCAATGCTTTTGGAACAGATGCATGCCGGAGTTTGTGGTAATCACATGAATGGGCTCACTTTGGCGAGGAAGATCCTCCGAGCTGGTTATTTTTGGATGACTATGGAGCATGATTGTTGCAAGTTTGTGCAGAAATGTCATAAATGTCAAGTGCATGGTGATTTGATTCGAGTGCCGCCTCATGAACTCAATGCCATGAGTTCCCCTTGGCCGTTCATGGCTTGGGGCATGGATGTCATTGGTCCAATAGAGCCAGCAGCCTCTAACGGACATAGATTCATTTTGGTTGCCATTGACTACTTTACCAAATGGGTGGAAGCAACTTCATATAAGTCGGTGACCAAAAAGGTTGTAGCTGACTTCGTTCGCAACAATCTGATATGTAGATTTGGAGTGCCAGAATCCATCATTACTGATAATGGAGCGAATCTCAACAGTCACTTGATGAGAGAGATATGTGAACAATTCAAAATCACTCACCGAAATTCGACCGCATATCGTCCCCAAATGAATGGAGCTGTAGAAGCCGCCAACAAGAACATAAAGAAGATTTTGAGGAAGATGATTGATAATCGCAGAGGTTGGCATGAGATGCTACCATATGCTTTGTTGGGTTACAGAACGACTGTCAGAACATCAATTGGAGCCACTCCATACTTGTTAGTATATGGAACAGAAGCAGTTATACCTGCAGAAGTTGAGATACCTTCGTTGAGAATTATCCAGGAGGCTGAGTTGGATGATGCTGATTGGATTCGCAAGCGGATTGACCAGTTAACATTGATTGATGAGAAGAGAATGGTTGCTGTTTGTCATGGTCAATTGTATCGACAGAGAATGATTCGTGCTTTTCACAAGAAAGTAAGAGCCAGAACGTTTGAGGTTGGTCAGTTGGTTCTCAAACGTATTTTCCCTCATCAGGATGAGTACAAAGGGAAATTTGCACCAAATTGGCAAGGACCCTACATGGTTCGCAAAGTGTTATCTGGAGGTGCCTTGATCCTGTCGGAGATGGATGGAACCGAATGGCCTAAACCGATCAACTCAGATGCGGTCAAGAGATATTATGTATGAAGCTTCAGTTTGTATTTTTGTCATTTTCTTGTAATCGCCCTATTGCTTGTAATCTCTTTGTTTAGAATTTTATCCTGTTGTAATGAACTACGTTCGACCTGAATTCTCAAGAATGAGATACGTAGGCAGCCTATGTCGGCCTCGGTCACCCCTTTATTCCCTTTTAATATTTTTTTTTTATTTATTTGAACTACGTTCAACCTGAATTCTCAAGAATGGGATACGTAGGCGGCCTATGTCGGCCTCGGTTGATTTCTTTGTAATTTTCTTACTTTTGTTAATCCTTGAGAGGGGGATCTACGTTTGACCTGATTCCTGTCTCAACGGGATACGTAGGCGCCACAATGGCTCGGTCATATTTCCCATAAGATTTCTATTTTTCTTTACAATAGAAACTGGGACAGAATTTTTGAGAAGGACTCAAAAATTCTCAAGAAGAATATATCTCCAGCAAAGTCAAGACTGAAGCTACCTTGAGATTCGTAACTGGGACAGAATTTTTGAGAAGATCTCAAAAATTTCGCGATTTGCTCACCAACAACTAAAGAAACACCAAGATGGTTAACTGGGACAGAAATTTTTGAGGATAATCTCAAAAATTTTCAAGAAGGTTCATCAGTAGTCTAGAACAACTTTGAATACCTCATAGCAAGTAATCAGATAGACCTCGAGACATCAATCTCAAAGGCGTTCATTAAGCTTTTGTGACATGACAATTGACAGTGACTTTTCCAAATATACCTTTATGAAAATCTAGTTTTTCTTAAAAATTTTCTTTCTTTTTCTAGTCACTTTGCATAAAAATATTTTGTCCTATCTATCAAGAAAGGGGAGATCAGAGAATTCAACCGAAGATGGTCAAACACGGAGCAGGCGACCGAAGAGATCGACACAGATCAGTTCATTGTTAAACGGATAATTTTTCTGTAGATGCAGATCTATAGGTTTACCTCAAGATTAGCATATTCCTCCATCCAATTGATATGGAGAAGTTAAAGAAGGGAGGATCCCCCCCAAACTAACAATTTCTCTGTGGATGCAGGAAATATTTTATGCTTCTTGTACCAAAGAATTGATAATAGAAATATTATTATTCAATTTCCAGCAAGGCAAAATCTATAATGAACCTTGCAACTATGTCCAGAGACGGAACAAACCAAAACTATGAAGAGAGCAATACCGTTATTTTCAAGCTACCAAAAATACCTGAAAGATGTTTATCTGTATTATATTATTAGATATGATAACATTCTTACCCTGAAGGTTATTTTTTATTGTATTGTCGATTGAGACGATACCGCCATCCAAAGATACCCAGAAGATCACCTATATTGCTCGGTGATGTATCATCTTCATTCGGTATCAGGAGAGCATCATCGAAAATTCATGCATCGCGAGAAAGGAATTCATGCATTGCAAGAGAAATTCATGCATCGCGAGAGAAAATATTCATGCATCGCGAGAAAGGAATTCATGCATTGCAAGAGAAAATTCATGCATTGCAAGAGAAATTCATGCATCGCGAGAGAAAATATTCATGCATCGCGAGAAAGGAATTCACGCATTGCAAGAGAAATTCATGCATCGCGAGAGAAAATATTCATGCATCGCGAGAAAGGAATTCATGCATTGCAAGAGAAAATTCATGCATTGCAAGAGAAATTCATGCATCGCGAGATAAAATATTCATGCATCGCGAGAAAGGAATTCATGCATTGCAAGAGAAAATTCATGCATTGCAAGAGAAAATTCATGCATTGCGAGAGAAAATATTCATGCATCGCGAGAAAGGAATTCATGCATCGCGAGAAAGAAATTCATGCATTGCAAGAGAAAATTCATGCATCGCAGGAAAAATATTCATGCATCGCGAGAAAGGAATTCATGTATTGAAAGAGAAGATTCATGCATCGCGGGAAAAGTATTCATGCATCGTGAGGAAGAAATTCATGCATTGCAAGAGAAGATTCATGCATCGCGGAAAGAAAAAAAAAACATGCAATGCAAAAGAAAGAAGTCACGTATCACAAGAGGAAGAGGCATGCATAGCAAGAGAAAGACACGCATCGCAAAGAAAGAAACCATCATTGCAAAAAGAATCAACATCAGTTGCATCATTTTTATTTACAAGAACAATATCAAGAGAACTATCAACGTATTACATCAGTCTATTTTATTACTTCGACATCAAAGAAAGAGTATATTGAAGATCATATTGCATATAGGAGACACAAGCTTTATTCGCTTCGCTTTACGTCAAACCCGATGAAGTTGACGTCAAATGTTCAAAGGGAAAAATTAAGTGTCAACACGGTAAAAGACACTATCTCCCCACTTGAATTGCATTCTATGCTAATGAATTTTATCTCAGTATTTGTCGAGAGCATCCGAGAGGATGAATTCTCAAAACAAACCACAGGTGCGGACGACATCAAAAGGGATGCAGCACAACGTGGAACTTTTGCTTAGCAGCGAACTGGGACGTAGTCCAAAGAGGAGTGCCAGACTCTTAGGACGCGAGTAGAGGAGCGACTTCCACCACAATCAAACCACACCCCTATCAAAAGGCATGTGGGTTTTCTTTGGGTTTATCGGTTTCATTTTTTGCGTCCGGAAATCTTTGGTTTCTACCGAAAATAACTTTCCAATCCAAGTGGCCTGAACTCTCATATAGCCTGAGATATGCAGAAACCCACTTTCAGGATTCAACCATAATTCCTAAAGTCCGTACCAAAATCCTTTTTCCAAAATATGGTTATGTGGTCGACCAAAATTGGATTTGTCAATTTCATTTTCCTTGAATTTCTTGCATCAATCCAAGTAAAATGAGGGACAGTTGTTGACACCCAATTTTGGACCTCCACAATACAAATTAATCATCGAGCTTGTCAAATTCCGAATGATTTGAAATAATTAGTTTTTATAAGGTTCAAATGTTTTTCGAGTTACTCTAATTAATTTTATCATTTTATAATTTTTTTTAGATAATATATATACATTACATAATTAGGTATATGATCAGTATGTTTTATGAACATTCAAAAATCTTCTAAAAATATTTGGTTAATTATCTATAAGAGTTTATGTTTTTGACTAATTAGTTTATAATTAAATTAGTTACTTTATTTCGTTGAGATTAAGAAGCTTGTTAATTAATTAATATTAATTCATCTTATTCAAGCCCTAGCATGTCTCATTGAATTATCCCGATTTGACTAGGTTTTGAATGTTATTTAGCTATAATTATAATCCATAGTCATGTTTGCAATTGCCAAATTAGCCATCTCATATTTTTAACACCTAATTATTGTTTGAGACCAAGCTTTAGCAATGTTCCTTATAATTTTCGGCTTTCCAACAATCTGTTTCTTATTTTAACCCTTTCTCACGTGAAGCCCACTTTTCCCCAACCCAATTCCCTTTTGTTTTCCATTTTACTCTAGCCCACATTTTCCCCTTTAGACCCGGCCCACCACCCTTTCCCCTTCACAAAGAGAAACCCAAGAACCCAGTTGTACACAGCAACATACAGCAACACAAACCGACCCCTGTTTGTTCGTCTTCTTCACGGCGTCAATGCAGTGCTGCAACTGCAGTCCAAAACGCAGCAGCAGTATGCTGCAATTGCAGTCCAAAACGCAGCAGCAGCTTAGCACTGTTCCAGCAGTGCTTTTCAGCCACCAGGCACGCGTTTTCGTCCTTGCCAATGGGAGATCGCTCCACGTAGCATCTCAAGGACGGAGGGATCAATCGACCCCGTCCATCTCGCCCTTTCTTCTTTCGGAATAGGGCGAAAATCTCAGAAAAAGGTGTCTCTCCAAAAGGGTGAAAGTTTTTCGATTTTGAATTTCGAATGGGCCTTTGATTCCGTTTTCATCCATTCTTCCCCCCCAAAAGATCAACCCTAGAATCCCCTATATATACTCTCGTCCTATTCATTGCAAGGGGGGATTTTTTTTTAGTTGGATTTTTGAGCCGAAATATAGAGAACAACTTAAGCAAAAAAATAGAAAATACATACTAAGTATACTCCAAGAAACCAAAGGAGCTAACTAGTTTCAGGGTTTGAGTCCGACACTCTGCTCGGATTTCTTGATCACCGCTCGAGTAGGAATTTGTGTGGTAGAGGTCGTCACTTCCTTGCTCGTTATCGTCCCAGTTCCCTGGACTCTAAAAGGTAACATACTTTTGATGCAAGCATGCTTTGTTCTTAATGTGTTGGTGACTGATTTTTAACTGTATGAGCTTTCTAAATGTTAGCATTCGGGGAGCATTTCAGTTTATTTGTTGATTTTAAAGTGATAGCGTAGCTTCTTTTATTTTACTTTGTGTTGAATGTGACCTGAATATGGGCGTATAGGTGTTGGAAGATTGCTTGTTGATTGCTTTTTTTTTTTTTTTTTTTTTTTTCTTTTTCTTTCTTATCGTCTAAGTCAATCATGATCGTTTTCAAAATGCCATATTGGTCTTGGTTCATGTCTATTTGTTATGAATTTGTGTGAATAATTAGCGCTCAACATCGTGTCATCCTTTCTTGGCCTTTAGTTAGATGTACGAATCAGACTATGTGATGGTGTGAGCTTATTTTCATATTTCCGTTACTCCTCGTTTTGGCTGTGTTCGCTGAAACAAGCCTGAGCCTCCTAGTTATTGGGAGATTTTTTCTTTCAGTCTTCAAAATGGTTTGATATCTATTAGTTTGTTTCATTATTGTGTGTGTTTGATGTTGAGTTTGGGGTCCTGTAATGAAAATAATAGGTCGAAAATGATTTGGTTTTAGCTTGTTGCATTTGGAGTTTAAATGGTCATGCACTGCTTCTTTCTGTTTTAGTTCAATTAAATATGAATCCCTGTGATGGCCTAAGTGTATAACTCTTGCTTAGCTAGTTGGAGTCAGAGGCTAAGCCTATGTTTATTCAACTTTCAATCAAATGTTTTATGATTATTTTGTTGTTATTATCAAAAGATATTTTCTTCCCTAATTCGTCTCCTTCCTCGAGTTTAATGGGTCTAATTATATAGTCTCGAAGATCATTTCGTTCAGACTTTCCTTTCTCTTGGTTTTCAGTTTTTTCAGTAATCGGTTTGCAATTCTCTTTCCTCTTGTCTATTAGATGTATCTTAATCCTAAGTCGTCATGTTATTTTCTTATTTAGAATATGCCATACTTTACTAATATATTTTGTTTCAGCCTCTTCATTAGTTTCCAAGAATGTAAGTGTTTAGATCTTTGAAAATAGCTAGTTTAGATTTGCATCCCTTTACTCATTTATTGTGAAATTGTGGATTTGAAAATTCCATTCAGATTGCTTAAGTGTTTCTTTTCTTAGCTTTCTTGTCCTTGTATAGTTGTATGCAACGCTTAATTTTATGTAGTTCACTGATTGACAGCGCTTCAGTTCGCCTAGTCGATGTCATCTTGTTACTTAGTTGACAAGTCCCTTAAACTAAATGGTCCTTCTAGATTTAATGAGCTGCTATAATTATATATTCTCTTTAGTTATGAATTCTTAATCTTTCTGTCAAGAGGCGTGCTATCATAACTACGCTCTCATTTCCCGAAGTAATTTATGTGCTTATCTCCATCTCGTGTTAATTATTTGATTATCGATTCGTTGGAATTTTACCTCTATTCTAACCTTTGGTTATCTCTTTGTTGCATGAAATCTGCCCGAGTTCACCATGAACTCCTTTTCCTACCCTTGCATTTTCTCATTGGGCCATGGAGGCCCAACTGCCTTTTCTCTTGAGTCAGCCCGCCTCCAAAATTGAAGAACAAGCCCAAAACGGAATGATATACATGCCAATATGCACTGGTATACATGGAAAATTTTAATATACAGGGCCAAATACGGGAAAGCAGGTGAAAAAATGCAGAAATATAAAGTCCGAACAAAATACAGATTTTGGAGTTCAAGAATCCGCGATATACACGACGTATACCTCAAATATACATTTGGTGTATATCATGACAAATGAGAGTGAAAAAGGCAAAATGATAGACTTAGGACAGGTGGGCCAAAAGGCCAATTTAATCGGATTTGGGCCAAAGCCAAGTCTAATATTTCTTCTCCCTCTCTTATAATTTCCATTGTATTATTTAACTAACGCTTTGATTATCTTATGGTTTAATTTGATTAAATTCCCAAGGATGGTCATTTCATTTTTTGTTAAATTTTTTTTAAGTATATATACATATATATATATATATATATAATATTACTAAGTTCTTATTTAAATATTGATCTTGTCAATGCTTAATTTACTTTTCCTTCACAAAGATCCTTCTTAGTCTTTTTTTCCTTAAGATAATGACATGATAATAATAATAATAATAATAATAATAATAATAATAATAATAGTAACTAAAATAATAATAATAATTTTTATATTCCATACTTGGTTTTATTTTCACTATTAGTCCGGTCAACACTAGGTTTTTCCCTTTAAAGGATTTTCTTTAGTTATTCCCTATAATAATAATAATAATAGTAAATAAAAACGAGTTTCTTTTACTTAGTTGAAATTTTCTCAAAATTAGTCAAAGTCATTTTGGTCAAATCGCCGGTCAACCGCAAGTTAGCGGACGTTCCGAGTGCTTAACACCTTCTCGGAATGTATATTTGAACTCCGAACCCTTTTCAATTGACTTTATCTGTTTAAATCTTTTGAAAAATTTAAGTTTTTTCTTGATTTTTTACTAAAAATCAAGTGGCGACTCTGTTCTTTTGAAAGTTCGATTTCTCTTAAACCATAAGTTTAATCGATTTTTCGAAACTTAGTCATTTTTTCCTTTATTTATATTTTTGAATAAAACATTATGAAAACAAATGATCTTAATATATAACGGAGGATATAATTAAGATATTTTTTTATACGATAACCGTATCAATTTCCTCACTTCTTAGAACTTAGCTTGTTAACTGAAAAAATTAGATGGAGAGGCATAGATTGTTTGGCAGCATATTTGACTGTATGTTTCCCTTAATTAACACGTTGTGCGCCAACAAATTTGGCAACCTACTACATGAAAGTAGTAGATTAGCACCTACTCTATTTTTTTTAATTTCCTTAAATGCCCTTATTATTTTTTAGAGCTAATGATAAAACCATCTGAACTATTGAAATTGTGACTTTCTCATCTAAACTATCATCAAATAATTAGCGAAACAAAACATTATTATAAAATTGTTGTAGCCTGAGCCCACGCAAGCTTTGAAATTTGACATGCCACTTGCAAATATTCAATTGTGGTTGAGTTATTATGTGTAGCAATTTATCTTCATTATCCTACACACATCTATAGATTTAGACTTATATCTAAAAGTAAAAAAACTATTTTACGCTCATAAGCTACGGCTAAGTAATTTGTTGTTGCCTACACATAAGCTAACGATAATTTTGTTATTTTAAACTTTATATTATATCATTAAATAAGTGCATTACTACATTCAATCTCGCATAAAATGATACATGATATAATCTATATGAATATTCCATTATTCTTTTAGCCTTGATTCAAGGATTCTTCACAATTGTGTCAAGTGCCATATACTTATCCTTTCTGGTAAAAGTAGTACACCCATAAGAAAGAGTTTCAGCAATAACCTTTTGTACATAGCTAGCAACTTCATGGCTTGATTTACCTGACTTGCTAGTGAACTTATTCAAGAATGTAATTTCATAAGTCGGACGTGGATTCATCAGAAAGAAAAATGGATCCATCCATTTCCATCCTCGCGTTGTTGTGCCATGAAACATGCTCATCTTAGTCTCTATTGCCACAGGCATGATCTCATCGGTAAATTCAGCAAATAATGAAGAAAACCTAAGAAGAAATTGTCCACGATTCGTAGTCCCCTCAGGGAAAATTGTGAGATCACGTTGTTTTAACAATTTTTTGATCATAGAAGCATCAGATGCTCCATCTCCAGTGAGTGTTATAGTTTTAATGCGTGGAAAAATGTTAAAAAGTCGTGAAGTAGAGTATGTAACGACTGGAATAGGACGATCCAATGCAGCAGAGGGAAAAATGTTGTCAAGTATCGTCTTATGACAACAAACAAAGAGTACGCCTGATTGATCTTTGAATTTCTTGATATGTAATGGCGGGATTCCATTAATGATGAGATGGATTCCAGCGGCCCAAAACGCATAGTACTGAAGAGGTATAGGGAGGAGTATTCCTATACTGATTCGCAAGCAAGCAAGGAGGAACCCGAAAGGGATCCATATGATGATGAAAAGAGACGTAAGTGGTGTTAGCTTTTTGATAAAACGGCCATCATGGAATATAATAGGCTTGGGAAGTTTTTTTGTACTTACCGCCTTTACTTTTAGGTTTGATGGTACAAAGTATCCTTCCTTACACAATGTCATAAAAGGAATGTCAGTATCGCGATCACCCAAGCCAATCTCAGGTTGAGTATCTCTGAAAGTGCTTGTAAGAGTATCAGCTTTGTTCTTCCCAACAAGAACTCCAGGCGATTTAACAAAGCCAGTTGCTCTACCTTTATATGTTTCAATCTCAGTCCCTAAAACAATATCCGTCCCTAAGTAGTCTTTCAAAAATGGTTCCACCATTATCCTAGGAGTGGCAGTCAAAACACAACGTTTCCCACACGATGAGAATACTCTCCAAGACTCGGGATGAAGGTCTTCTAAATAGAATTTTGGCAGCACGTGTCGTGCTGCTGATTCTACATCGGAAACCTTCATCCCTACAAAAGTAGCAAAGACAATAACTTGTATTCCAGCAGACTCCGAGATGAAATGATAAAGAATCCCTGCGATAGGTGAAGCTAAGAGAAGAAATAGTAACCTTAAGACCCCATCAACATCGAAAGCTACCAACGCGAAATAAGCAAAAGAGTTTCTACTACGTAGTAATGTTCCATCCAAGTCCGTTACAACTGTGTCATTCTCTCGATCGATCGATGTACATTTTTCGACCATCGGAAACCTCGTTATCGCCATCTTTTCAATCGTAGCTTAATTTAAATGGTAATTTGAGTAAGTTGTTCAAAGAGAAAAGCATAGAAGAATCTCTGAATTTGTAACTCTATATATAAATTAATAGAGTAATTGACAAAATTAAAATGTTTCCTGTAAGAACTAGGAAGTTTGGCACCTACCTATATATATTTTATTTTAATAGAAGGAAAGGGACTATCCATATTTCATATTTATTGTGCATTAACTTTGTACATGTTTAGCACGTAGTAAAATATTAACATTCAACATGTGTAGAATATTTGAGAAGTGGCACAATTTATTCAACATAGAGGATTAGGTAAATATATAATAGGCCGGCTTAGCATTTTTTGCTTTAAATCTCTACTTAGAATTCGATCTGTGGATAAGAGTTCTCCACATAAAAGATGTAGCAAAGATAATACACTACAACAAAAATAACTTTTAATGGCAATAAATAGACACATGCTAAAGTCTTTACCGACACTAGTTTAGTGTCATTAAATCCAACGTCGCTAAAGGCTTTAGGGACATGTACAAAGAGTGCTAATTGCCTCTAAAAATACATATTAAGTGGTAATTGAGTTATTGCCGTTAATTAATTACAGCTAAAGATCATTTTTTATGTAGTGATAGGAGAGTATCACTCTAAAGGTAAATGTACATTAGTCGAAGCAATATCATGTAATATCGATTTCGGGTCAGAAGACCAGTTTTTTAAAAAGGAAAATAGGCATTAAACCGTCGTAAAACGAACAGCCTTACACTCTTTTTTCCAAAATATAATAATACCTAAAAGGGAAACGAACCAAAGTAGGCATAATGTGCACAAGCTTAACAAAAACTCTCTAAACATTAATAAGTTTCGGAATACATTTTGATTGGTGGGATAAGGAATATTAATTTCGAGATAAGATTTAGAATATTTTATGTTGTGTTTGGTTATAATTATTAACTAATTTCAAAATATATTTTGTACTAAAATAATAGAATCAACTATCCATAAAAAAAAAAATAGATCATTTCATGAAATATCTCAATTTATAAATATTTCAATTTATAAAATATTCTTATTGTCTCATTTTTATAACCAAATGATCAAACTAAAGTTGTTTTTTCCCCCAAAAACTTTGGCGAAATCGACAGCGGTAGACTAAAGTAGAGCGGCATAGATTGTTTGGCAACATATTGCTTAAATATTTGTCATAATCAAAACGTTGTGTAGTGTGTAACCACAAGTTTAATACTACTAAATAAATTTTATCGATTTGATATTTAGATCTTATCACTAGTATATATATATATATATATATATATATATATATATATATATATATATATATATATATATAAAGATTCACATTTTGTGTCAGCTAATGTGACGGACTTGAGAATTTTGAAAGATTAAATCCAATTTTTTTTTTTTTTTATCAAAACGGCAAAAGTGCTACAAATAACGTCTACTTAAACAGATATTATTCAATTTTAGAAAGAAAAAAAAATTCAAATTACATATAAGATTTAAGTTTTTAACCTTACCTTTTTTATTACAAACCCATTACAAATAACTTTAATAATTAAAATTTCTCATAAAATATGTTAGTTTTACCCTACATATACAACTTCAATCAAGTATTCTTTACAACTGTGCCATCGTTTCTTGCAAGAACCATATACTTATCCTTCCTGGTAAATGTAGTGCACTCATAAGAAAGAGTTTCAGCAATAACCTTTTGTACATAGTTAGCCACTTCATGAATTGATTTACCTGATTTGCAAGTGAACTCATACGACAACTTATTCAAGAATGTAATTTCATAAGTGGGACGTGGATTCATCAGAAAGAAAAACGCATCCATCCATTTCCATCCTCGCGTTGTTGTGCCATGAAACATGCTCATCTTATTCTCCATTGCCACGGGCACGATCTCATCGGTTAACTCAGCAAATAATGAAGAAAACCTAAGAAGAAATGGTTCACGACTTGTAGTCCCCTCTGGGAAAATTATGAGATCACCTTTTTTTAAAAGTTGTTTTATAATGGATGCATCTGAAGCTCGTTCTCTAGTGAGTCTAACTGTTTTAATAGGTGAAATGATCTCAGAAAATCGTGAAACGGAGTATGTAACAACAGGGATAGAGCGGCTCAACAACACGGAGAGGCAAACAGAGTCGCAAAGAGTTCTGTGACAACAAACAAAGAGTACGCCTGATTGGTCTTTAGATTTCTTGATACGGGGTGGTGGGGTGCCTTTACTGGTAAGACGAATGCCGATGGCTAGAAGTGCATAGTTCTGAAGAGGTATTGGGAGGAGTGACATGACACTGAGACGCACACATGCAAGAAGGAACCCGAATGGGATCCAAAGAATGATGAGAAGGGACATTAGTGGTGTTGGCTTTTTGACAAGGCGACCATCATGAAATATAATAGGCTTGGGAAGCTTGTTTGTACATAAAGCCTTTATTCTTGGGTTTCGCGGTACATAGTAGCTCTCCTTGCACAATGTCATATAAGGAATCTCAGTATCGCAATTACCCAAACCAATCTCAGGTTGAGTTTCTCCGAAAATCCTTCTAAGAGCATTTGCCTTGTTCTTCCCAATAAGAACTCCAGGCAATCTAACAAAGCCCGTTGCTCTACCTTTATATGTTTCAATCTCAGTCCCTAAAACAATATCTACCCCTAAGTAGTCTTTCAAAAATGGTTCCACCATAATCCTAGGGGTGGAAGTCAAAACACAACGTTTCCCACATGATGAGAACACTCTCCAAGACTCGGGATGAAGGTCTTCAGAATAGAACTTTGGAAGCACAGCACGTGCTGCTGATTCTATATCGGAGACCTTCATCCCTACAAAAGTTGCAAAGATAATAACTTGGAGTCCAATAGACTCCGAGATGAAATAGTAAAAAATACTGAAAAAGGGTGAAAATAAGAGAAGAAAGAGTAACCTTAAGACCCCACCAACATCGAATGCTACCAATGCGAAATAAGCGAAAGAAGCTTTACTTCGTAGTAAAGTTCCATCCATGTTAGCAACTATTGTATCTCTTGCTCGACCTTCCGAAATGCATTTCTCAAGAGTAGGAAATATTGTTATCCCCATTTTAGTATGCTCGAAATTTATTGTTTGTGTAATCTTTATTTTTCTATTTTATGCAATTTCAAAACTTACATTTATGTGCTATAACACTAAGCCCTGGTAAAGCTACATTGATTGAGATCTCTAGCATTTAATAATTGGCACAATTTGTTGAATTAAGTTACCCTTATTAATGTTTCCTCGGAATATTTATTTAGGTTAGTTAAGCCTACGAAAAGATAGAAATTAGCAAATGAGAGCTTTTAGTCCAATTCATTTAATTAAACTAATAAAGTTAATTACGTATCGAAAGAGAAACGAAATTGTTAGTCTACACGGCCTTTTATTAAACGGGCTTTGTTAGATTGCCTTAGAAGCTGAGATTAATAAAAAGCCGAGCCCCTAAACTCGGTGCGAATTATTAGTTTCATCCTCGAACTATTGACGACCTTAAAAACACATCTTTACTCGACTAATTGAACTTAAATGCACACCCAATCTTGCAAAATGAGTGAAATACACCCATGAATTCTCACCAAGTTTATGGGAGTTTTCAACACTTATCTCAGCTTTTTATTAAGAGTCTCACTATTAGTCTACACGGCACAGATTTTCTTACTTTTCTTAAGTGAACCTGGCTCAAAAGGTGTAAAAACCACGACTTGTTCCTCAACAGGATTTACCCCAACTTCACCAAATAAATGAGCCTCAACAACCAACGAGATTACAAGAGTTTATGTAACCTAAGGATTAATCAACTAATCTCTATTCTAGCACAAACCTCCAAGGTATGTGTTCCCAATGTCTTTGCCCTCAACTTGAAGACTCAGATCCTAGATTCAGTTTATAAATCACTAAACTATCAATACAATAAAATCACAAACACTAAGAAAACTTCCTAGAGCCTGTTCTTCAATGTTCTCCGTTCAGCAGCACCTTGAAAGTCAATCACTCAATTGCCTTTTGCTTTGAAAGTGTGTGGGTAATCTGGACGTACGACTATCCCTCTATATATGCTTTTGCTTTCACAACTCTTCTACTCCTTCCAGGACTCTTTCAGTTCACAACTCTATTTCAATTAGAGTTCTTCTTGCAATAAAACTCCTTTATGGTATAAAAGTCCTCTTGAAACAGTTTTTCATAAGATCACTTTGCTCTGTTTGCGGAAACGTGAAAAATAAAGAACAAGGAAGAACAACAATATTTAACGTGGTTCGGTTCAAAGTGATCCTATGTCCACTAAAGAACAACTGCACCAATATTTATTTCACTTTGCAAGGAATACAAGTGAAATACTACAAGAGAGGTAACATCAAATGCCTTAGAAGGTGAGAAGACAAGTGAGAGGATGTTTTGAAAATGAATTAAGAGCTACCTATTTATAGAAATGAATTCTTTCCATTGATGTCATCCATGACATCACTATGTGTCAAAAATGTCAAGGTTAAATATGTGAAACCATTTTATGGTTTACCTAAATTTCACCTACCAAGATACTATCTCTGACTTTTATTTTGTACTAATTATCTTCCTACCAAATTCTCATATTAATTCATCATCCATTGAGTTTGATTCCACAAGGACCAAACCAACTCTTTCAATCTCCACCTTGGTTTGCGTTTCGAGCATGCGTATAAACAACTCCAGCCAAAACTTCTAAGCTTACTGGGCAATCCCATTGTAAGAAACAAGAAGAATCAAACCTTTGTTGAACATACTAGCTCCACATAGCAGTTGCTCTCTCAGAGTTGCATCAATTGATTCATACTCCCTCCAAGTCCTTGCAGTGTGCAAACTTGGCAAGCGGGACTATCTTGGTCAACATGTCTGCAACGTTATTGTCTGTGATAACCTTCTTAACCTTGATAGCTCTATTTTCAACGACATCTTGAATAAAATGAAATTTGACATCAATGTGTTTGGTGTGCTTATGAAATCTTTGATTTTTAATCAAATGAATAACATTTTGACTATCACATCTTAGAATTGATTCTAGCTGAACCGAGCTCAATTCTGCCACCAAACCTTTCAACCAGATAACTTCTTTCACTGCCTCTGTTGCAGCTATATATCCTGCCTCTGTTGTAGACAAAGCGACAATCGATTGTAAAGTCGATTTCCAACTAACAGCACTACCAACGAGAGTAAAAATGTATTCAGTTATGGACCTCTTTTTATCAAGATCCCCTGCATAGTCAGAATCTACATAATCGAGAACTGAAATACCTTTACTTTTTCGAAAGGTCACACCAACATCAGGAGCTCCTTTGAGATATCTCAATATCCACTTCACAGCTTTCCAATGCCTTTTTCTTGGATTTGTCATGTACCTGCTCAGGACACTTACATATTGAGAAATATCTGGACGTGTGCACACCATAACATATATAATGCTATCAACTACGCTCGTATAAGGAACCTTTGACATATGCTCTATTTCATCCATAGACTGGGGCATTTGTAACTCTGAAAGCTTGAAATGAGAAGCTAACAATGTACTTACAGGCTTGCTCATATGCATATTGAATCTCTCAAGAACCTTTTCGATGTACCTTTTTTGAAAAAGATGTACAACACCGTCTTCTCTTGAATTCTCTATTCCAAGGCTTTTCTTTGCAACTCCCAAATCTTTTATGTCAAATTCCTTACTCAACAGTTTCTTCAAAATATTTATCTTTGTGATGTTGTGATCATCAATAAGCATATCATCAACATACAGCAATAGATAAATCATAGAGTTACCAGACATCTTTTTATGATACAGACAACTATCAATTGCACTTCTCAAAAATCCATGTGTAGTCATGAATGCATCAAACTTCTTGTACCACTGTCTAGGGGATTGCTTTAAACCATACAAAGACTTCTTCAATTGATATACATGATCTTCTTTTCCTTCAGCTAAGAAACCTTCAGGCTGATCCATATAGATCATCTCTTCTAGATCACCATATAAGAAAGCAGTTTTGACATCAAGTTGTTGAAGCTCTAAATCAAATTATGCAACCAATGCTAGTAGCTCACAAATTCATCTATGTTTCACGACTGGAGAGAAGATCTCATTGTAGTCAATTCCCTCATTCTGGATGAAACCCTTTGTAACCAATCATGCTTTAAACCTAACATCTTCTACTTCTGGAATACTCTCTTTCTTTCTCTAGACCCATTTGCATTCAACTGTCCTCTTCCCCTTCGGCCTTTTAAATCAGACCCATGTCTCAATTTTGTGAAGAGACTCCATCTGTTCCATCATGGCTAACTTCCATTGTGCAGAATCTTTGCAAGAAGTTGCTTCAACATATAAGGAGGGCTCGAGATCCTTAATCTTTTCTTCTACAGCTACGAACGCATATACAATTAAATTTTCTTGCTCTATAAGACATTTCGATTTCCGTAATTCCCTTTTGTCCCTTTTCTTTGCAATTGTGTATGGTTCATTGACAACAAGTTCTTCAAGATCTATATCTTTTGACTCATCAATTTGAGTCTCTTGATCCCGTTCCTTGGTAAGCTCCACCGGTAGCACCACTTGCTCATGGTTCTCATTTCTTAATAACTCCACAGAATCTTTACGAGGATCAAGTGTAGAGGATTCGTCAAAGGTAACATCTCTACTAACTAAAATTTTGGGTAAGCAAAAACACCAAAGTTTGTACCCTTTTTGTAACACTTCGAAAACAAGACCAAGAAAAAAATTACAGAAATATACCTGAAACAGTGAACCACGGCAGGTTCATGGACCGTGATAAGATCCACGGTCTATAGACTTGCTCGTGGTCTTGACTTGGAAGTCACCAGGCCTAGATATCAGACCACGAGCACTTTCATGGTCTGTGGTATTGATGACGGGCTGTGGTGACGTCCGTAGAGTTGAGGCAGTGAATCTCCCTAGCTAGCCCTTTAGACTCCCACACCTAAGTAAGGACCACGAGGACCTTCACGGTCCATGGTCCTTCACACGGCCCATGGTGGCATCCATGGAGCCTTACCAGTAAGCCCCCTAGCCAGTCCCTCCAGACCACAGCCCAAGTGGAGACCACTGACACTTTCACAGTCCGTGGTCTTTTATATGGGTCGTGGTAGGGCTCGTGGACTCAGACCCCTAGCTAGTAGTCAGAAATTCCACACCACGACCGACTTCACGATCCATGGTTCTTTTCACAGTCCGTCAATATGGCCGTGGTCGGCCCGTCTGCAGTTTAAGTTAGGGTTATTTCAGTTTTTTTCTTATTCGTTGGACACCTAAACTACGTCGTTTTAACCCTAAATTTTATAGTTTTAGTCGATTTAAGCCTAGAAACATAACTAGAACTTACCCAAGTCAGATTTTTAATCAAAACTTAGAAAATTAGAAGGATAAGAAAAAAAAGATGCGACCAACCCTAGTTTAAGAACGCAACAAGTTTCTTCTAGTTCCAGTCTTGAAATCAAAGGATTTCTCCATGGAATTCGTCACCAGGTATGTGGGATTTCACTAGTGGATTCCTTTTACACATTAGGTCCCTAGTTTTCAGTCAGTTTCTTGATTCCATTATTATGACTAGACCTAAGGTTTCTTAAATGTTAGGGTTTATCCTACCGATATCAGATTTTCTTGGGTCTAGCGGGTTATTACAGAATGTTCGTGGAAGTATATTTATCCATAGCCTCACCATTGACTAGGTTGACTCAGAAGATGGTCAGGTTTCAGTGGTTAGATGATTGTGAGAAATGCTTCGCAGAATTGAAAACTAGGTTGACTATAGCTCCTATTTAACTCTACTCGAGGGTTATGACGGTTATGTGATTTATTGTGATGCATCCAGAGTCGGCCTAGGTTGTATGTTGATGTAGCGAAGTAAGGTAATAGCTTATGCTTTCAGACAACTTAAGGTGCATGAGAAGAATTATCCGACTCACGACCTCGGGCTTGCAATGGTGGTATTTGCACTTAAGATTTGGAAGCACTATTTGTATGGTATTCATGTAGATGTGTTCATAGACCATAAGAGCCTTCAGTATGTGTTCACCCAGAAAGAGTAGAATCTTCACCAGAAAAAATGACTTGAGTTCCTCAAGGATTATGACATGAGTGTGCATTACCATCCTGGTAAGGCAAATGTAGTAGCAGATGCCCTTAACAAACTATCTATGGGTAGTGTAGCATATGTTGAGCAAGAAAGAAAGAAATGATCTAGCAAAGGATGTTCACAGACTTGCTCGCCTAAGAGTTCGTCTTATGAGCATATCAGATGGTGGTGTAATGGTGTAGAATGGGGCAGAATCTTTTTTGGTAGTAGAAGTTAAGGAAAAGCAAGACAGTGATCCGATATTACTTGACTCAAGGGTGCAGTCCACCAATAGAGAGTTGAGGTTTTCTCCCAAGGGGGAGATGGTGTTCTTCGCTACCAGGGTTGTTTATGTGTTCCTAATGTGAGCGAGTTAAGACAACATATTCTTGTAGAGACCCATAACTCCAGATATTATATTCATCCAGGTTCCACTAAGATGTACTGCGATCTGTGAAATGTCTATTAGTGGAATGGTATGAAAAGATATATAGCAGATTTTGTGGCTAAGTGCCTCAATTACCAGCAAGTCAAGGTAGAACATCATAAACTAAAAGGTATGACTCAAAAGATTGACATTCCTACTTGGAAGTGGGAAGTGATCAACATGGAATTTATCACAGGTTTACCTCGTACTCGCAGACAGCATGACTCCATTTGGGTGATAGTTGACAAGAGTTACTAAGTCTTTCCACTTTTTGGCAGTCAAGACTACAAATTCGACGGAGGATTACACCAAGTTTTATATTAATGAGATTGTGAGGTTGCATGGGATTCCTTTGTCTATCATCTCAGATAAATGTCCTCAGTTTACCTCTCAAGTTAACCTTAGCACAACATTTCATCCACAGACGGATGGCCAAGCAGAGCATACCATTCAGACTTTAGAGGCCATGTTAAGATCTTGTGTGATCGATTTTAAGGGTAGGTGGGATGATCACCTTCCTCTTATTGAGTTCGCCTAAAATAATAGTTATCATTCCAGCATTCAGATGGCCCCTTATGAGGCATTGTATGGGCGTAGATGCAGATCTCCTGTTGGTTGATTTGAAGTAGATGAAGCAGTCTTGATAGGGCCAGATTCAGTCCTTTATGCTATGGAGAAAGTGCAATTCATCTATTGGTGGACTGCACCCTAGAGTTCCAAGTTGATGATTGGGTTTTCCTAAAAGTGTCACCTATGAAGGGAGAGATGAGATTTGACAAGAAAAGAAAGCTAAGTCCCAAATATGTAGGTCATTACCGTATCTTGAAAAAGATTGGTAAAGTGGCTTATGAGCTAGAGTTGCCAGTAGATTTAGCAGCAGTGCATCTAGTCTTCCACATTTCACTGTTGAAGAAGTGTGTGGGTGATCCAACATCTGTGATGCCATTAGAGAGTGTGGTTGTAAAAGATAGCCTTTCTTATGAGGATGTACCAGTTAAGATTCTTGATCGTCAGGTTAGAAGATTGAGAAACAAGGAAGTCTCTTCAGTCAAAGTTTGGTGGAGGAGTCAATCAGTAGAGGGAGCTACTTGGGAAGCAAAAGCAGCCATAAAAGCCAAGTATCCTCACCTCTTTCCTTCCGAATCTATTCCAGCTTGAGGTAATAGTTTCTCTTCAGTTTTTCAGTCATTCATGCGTGAAATCAGTTTTAGTATCATGTTCCTTCAGTCTGTACTTACATTTTCAGCATATTTGCATGTTTTTGGAACTCAGTTCAGTCAGAAATCAGCCTTTAGTGTTTAATGGTAGGGTTGCAGCTCATTTCCTCCGTTTCAGCTAGTTTAGTCTTCATTTAGGGACGAATGATCCAAAGGGGAAGATATTGTAATACCTCAAAAACCAGACCTAGAAAAAATTTACAGAAATATACCTGAAGCAGTAAACCATGGCAGGACTCAAGAAACGTGATATGGTCCACAGTCTGTAGAACTACCCGTGGTCTTAACTTGGAAGTCACCAGGCCCAGACATCAGCTATGAGCACATTCACGGTCCGTGGTATTGATGACGGGTCGTGGTGGCATCCGTAGAGTCGAGATAGTAAACCTCTCTAGCCAGCCCCTTAGACCCCCACACCTAAGTGAGGACCACGAGGACCTTTACGGTTTGTGGTCCTTCACATGGCTCGTGGGGGCGTCCATGGAGCCTTACTAGTAAACCCTCTAGCCAGTCCCTCCAGATCACAACCCAAGTGGAGACTACTGACACTTTCATGGTCCGTGGTCCTTCACACGAGTCGTGGTAAAGCTCGTGGACTCAGACCCTCAGCTAGTAGTCACTAAGTCTAGACCACAATCAACTTCACGATCTGAGGTCCCTTTCACGGTCCGTGAAAGTGGCTATGGTCAGCCCGTCTGCAGTTTAAGTCAGAGTTATTTCGGTCTTTTCCTTATTCATTGGACACCTAAACTATGTCGTTTTAACCCTAAATTTTATGGTTTTAGTCATCTTAAGACTAGAAACGTAACTAGAACTTACCCAAGTCAGATCTTTAATCTAAACTTAGAAAATTAGAAGTGTAAGAAGAGAAAGAGGTGACGAAACCTAGTTCAAAAAAGGAACAAGTTTTCTCCAGTTCCAGCCTTGAAATCGAAGGATTTCACTGTGGAATTCATCACCAGGTATGTGGAATTTCACTAATAGGTTACTTTTACCCATTAGGTCCCTAGTTTTCAGTCAGTTTCTTGATTCCCTTATTATGACTAAACTTAGGGTTTCTTAAATGTTGACATTATTGGGTTCTTAGGTGTTAGAATGATCCAAATCAGATTAGTATGTTAATATTCAGTCTATTGCATGAATTTCAGAACCCTAGTTATGTAGTTCTTTAGTTCTTGAATTATACATGCTAGGCCAGATATTTCAGTTATTTTAGATATATATGCCTCAATTTGAAATGTGTCAATATCAGTTATTTATAGGCATTCTCAGCTTGCATGTAGTTTTGAGCTATCCAGTATATCACAACAATTCAGTCATAATGTGTTAATCACTTAATCTATTGGGAGTAGCATAATATCGAGTTGGACTAGGGTTCAGCGTACCCAAACAGTCCCAGAACTACTAGCCACGTAAGTTGTAAGTCTTTTCTTTAGGCATCATTTTAGTGATCACTCCAGCATGCCTCTACACCTTTGGCTGGGTGTATTGGGTTCTCTTGATAGGGCGTATATATCGGACTTCACATTTAGCTTATATGGTTTTATTATCGGTTATTAGTAGCTCCCACAACTCAGTCAGACTCTATTGCATTGACCATTTTCAATATAGTCAGTATTTAGTCTTAGTATGTTATAAATTAGTCATTTCATTTAGTTAGCTCAGTATTTCAGTATTTATATCATGTTCAGACTATGCACTTACTTTATTGCTTGTTCAGTTATGTGTTTATTTCAACTTTATTATATTATGCATGCTCAGTACCTTTCAAGTACTGACACATATATTGCGCTACATCTTCTCGTGATGTAGGTTTAGGTTCCCAGTAGTCAGATCATGCTTAGATTGGTTCCCGATCTCCAGTTCAGCAGTATCAGCGGTGAGTCCTCATTTTTCGAGAACAATAGTCATGTTATCTTTTTAGTATTTTAGTCCTTTAGTTTCAGTTTTGCTAGACTTAGCTGGGGCATGTCCCAACATTTCTAGTCAGTTAGAGAGGCTATTTTCAGATATAGTTAGATTCAACTTAGTTATCAAGTTTGGTCTTTCTTTTGTATTAATCTCTTAGATTATATATTCAGTTTTAGTAGATGAGTATTCCCCATTATTTCAGTTTTATTTATGATTTAGCTTTTGCATAAGTCATTATTATCCTTAGTATGCTCATGTCATGCCAGCAGGGTTAGCTTGGGATCACTTGTGATCCTAGGTCCCGTGTCCGCATCTCGGGGTAGCTCGAGGCGTGACACTTGTACTCCATCTACATACCCTACGAATATGGCCTGCTTAGCCCTTGGTTCAAGCTTTCTTTCATTAACATGATAATAAGCTGGAAACCCAAATATTCGCAAGTATGAATAGTTAGAGGGTCCACCTGACCATACCTCATTTAGATTTTTAATGTCAATCGTTGATGCTGTAGATCGATTGACAATATGAGATGTAGTATGAACTGCTTCAGCCAAAATACTTTGGACATCTTAGCTTGTAAGAGCATACAACGAGCCTTCTCAAGAAGAGTTCTGTTCATTCTCTCGGCAACTTTATTCTGCTGTGGTGCGTGCCTGACCGTCTTATGTCTTATGATCCCATGAACTTTGTAGAAATCATTGAACTCTTCACTACAAAACTCCAAGTCATTGTCTGTGCGAAGATACTTGATTTTTCTCTCCATTTGATTTTCAACCAAAATCTTTCATTTTTAAATGCTTTAAAAGCATCACCTTTTTCTTTCAAGAAACGCACCTAAAGCTTTCGTGAAAAATTATCAATGAATGTGAGAAGATACATCTTTCCTCCTTTCGATGGAAGCTTAGAGGGATCCTATAAATCTGAATGGATGTAGTCTAGCACCCATACCGTCTTGTGCTTGCCAGTGCTGAAGCTGACCTTTCTCTGCTTCCCTAAGATGCAGTGCTTACAAAATTTAAATGTGCTGATCTTCTCACCATTCAAAAGGTAACGGTTGCTCAATATCTCCAGTCCTCGTGTGCTCATATGACCTAGTCTCATGTGCCATAATTTTGCCTTGTCATCATTAGATAATTGCACTGTAGATGCACTTATAGAGCCAATAATGGTGCTTCCCGCAAGTGTGTAGAGGCCATCCTCTAGCTTGGCCTTCAACATGATTAAAGACCCTTTAGTCACTTTTGTAGTTCCTCCTTCACTCATGTACTTGTAGCCTTGTTTATCCAAAGTACCTAGGGAGATCAAATTTTTCTTTAGATCAGGAACATGACAGACTTCTGTAATAGTCCTCACGGTTCCATCATGGCAACGAACACGTATTGAACCAATGCCAACTATTTTACAAGTTGCATTATTGCCCATTAATACGATTCCTCCACTTGTTTCATAGCTGCTGAACCAATCTCTTCAGAATGTCATATGCAGAATACAACTAGAGTATAAGACCCATTTGTTGTCATAGACTCCACTATTGCATGATGTTGTTAGTACATAATCATCATTAGAATCATGTACTAGCTCAATAATAGATGCACTCGCCTTTTCTTTAGATTTTGACATAGGGAAATCTTGTTCAAAGTGCCCCTTCTTGTGACATCCCTAATATTCTGCATTTTTTTTGGAAGTTTGTTTGTAATTACCGCCATTACTTTTGGGTTTGATGGAACAAAGTAGCCTTCCTTACACAATGTCATAAAAGGAATATCAGTATCGCAATCACCCAACCTAATCTCAGGTTGAGTATCTCCGAAAGTTCTTCTAAGAGCATTAGCCTTGTTCTTCCCAACAAGAACCCCGGGCGATCTAACAAAGCCAGTTGCTCTACCTTTATATGTTTCAATCTCGGTCCCTAAACAATATCTACCCCTAAATGGTCTTTCAAAAAAAGTTCCACCATAATCTTAGATGTGGCAGTCAAAACACAATGTTTCCCACATGATGAGAACACTCTCCAAGATTCAGGATGAAGGTCTTCATAATAGAATTTTGGCAACACATCACGTGCTGTTGATTCTATATCGGAAACCTTCATCCCTACAAAAATTACAAATATAAGAACTTGAATTCCAACAGACTCGGAAATGAAAAAATAAAGAATCCCCCCGAGAGGTGAAGCTAAGAGAAGAAATAGTAACCTTAAGACCCCACCAACATCGAAAGCCACCAACGCAAAATAAGCGAAAGAGCTTCTACCTCGTAGTAAGGTTCCATCCAAGTCAGTAACTAGTGTATCTTTTTCTCGTCCTTCTGATGTGCATTTCTCAACAGTGGGAAATATTGTAATGCTCATATTTGTATCTAAGAAAAATGTCCTTTAAGAATTGGAATTGTGAGCATTCCATTATGTCCAATTACAAAGCTTACTAAATTTATACACTTCAAACCCAATCTAGTTAAGTTATATTGATTGAGATAGCTAGCATTCGATTATTAGGCGTACACTCAGTATCGGTTGGTTTGTTTCGGTTCGGTTTTGAAGTTTATCTGTTCGATTTGTACATATGCGAAATCATTATAGAACCACTAAGATATTGACTTATCGATCATCTGATTATCTGTTTAACTTATAAGATGTGACACAAAAAATAAATGATTGAAAATCACTTAGAAATATGTTGACAAACCAAATAATACATGCACATGAGTTGATAGGTTGTATCTTGTTCAAAAGTAACACTAACACATTGTAGAATAACGGAAAGTTTGATACTGTCAAAAATAAAAATATGAAACTAAACTCTAAGTTAAATACTTTATATATCGAACGGTATAAATATAATTTATTAATTTACTATTGGGTTATTGGTAAAATCGTTAAGAACCGATAATCCGATAATAAAAAAATAAATCAAAACAGTTAACCTAATAACCTATTAACGATAAACTAATAGTAAGTTTTTATGGTTCAAATTATCGATTTTGATTCAATTTTCAAACCTAGCGTAACTTGTTGAATTAAGTTTAATCTTATTATTGCTTCTTTGGAAATTTACACCACAAGGTAAGGTTAGTTAAGCCTACAAAAAGAAATTACCAATCGTGAGCACTCCAATTCATTTTAAATTAAATTAAAGCTAACCCTCCTCCTCTTCTTCTTCTTCCTTTTTTTTTTCTTAAAAAAAAATAGTTGATGAGATTTTTGGACGCATTCAAATTGATTAATTACATCTTCACTAGAGAAATAAAAACAAGGAAAAAAAAAACGGCTGATTTGCAATTTACGATAAGAATAAGAAATCAAATGGTATAATGAACAAAAGAAAGTCCAAATTAACCCTTAAATTTTACTATATAAAATATTTGATTTTACCACAAATTATACTTTAGCAATATCACTCATTAGGGCTAAGGGTATATGAAAGGATTTTCTAAGAACAAGAATATATATAAACGATCGAGGAGATTCAGTGAAGATATTAAATTACAGATGAATCAAACTAGTTAGACCAAAAGCATTAACTATATATGAAGCATATCGCACGCAACATTAAATTAATGTATTCATAGCCAATTTAATTTCCTCACTACTTAGACTTGGGCGGTGCCAAGTAAAAGCCAGAAGGTCCAAACCCCCTTTAACAAAAGATATATTGTACATAACAAAATAAAATTAATTTTATGTATATATAGAAAATATTGAATATATCTTTGATTTCTTTCATATATTTACTTTTATAGGTGGTAGATTGAGTTAATATCTCAAAAAATCACTCAATTTTGATAAATTATTTAGTAAAGTCATTAAACTTTATTTTGTAGCAATAAAATCATTTAACTTAGACATTTATATCAGTAAAATCACTCAACTTACCATTTGTATCAATAAAATCACTCAGTCAAATTTATTATTAAAAAAAATATTGACATGCCAAAATAAATATATTTTTTATATGAACTTTATAAATTAAAGATAATCGTGATTCAAGCTACAAAGATTAATCGGTGTTATTTTCAACTGGAAAAAGCGTAAGTGTTTGGATGGTGTTCGCCTGTTCAGTGGAATTGTGACCCAGACTACTGAGATTGGTGTTGGAAAATGGTAGCAGTAGAAGCAAACTTTGATTTTTTTGCCCTGGTGTTGGGGTTTGGTTTCTCTTTAACATATTTTAACAAATTATTTGAAAGCATGTCTATTTTAATCGATAAAAAGAATCTGGATCACAAGTCATTTCTTGAAAGTGTTTCATTATTACTGAAGCTTATTTTATTAATATAATAACTCTACAATTTTTTCCTTTGCAACTCCACCGTATAATTAGCTAGTGTTTACATAGATTTGTTGCAACTTGAAAAAAAAATAATCAAAGTTGTGCTGAAAAATATTTTCTGAAATTAGAAAACTTTTTTGAATATAAAGTAATTTCATAAATGTATTTTCCGTAAAAATATCTTAATGAATTTTATTTATTTATGGGTTTATGTTTACGTAACATTAAAATAATAATATATTTTGCCATATTTTTTTAATAATAAATTTAGTTGAGTGATTTTATTGATACAAATGTTTAAGTTGAATGATTTTATTAATACAAAATAAAGTGCAATGACACTACTAGATAAATTCTCAAAGTTGAGTGACCTTTTGAGATATTAACTCGTGGTAGATTAGCATCCTCCCAAATTTAAATGCACTTGCCTAATCAAAGTGAGGACCAATCTCTCTATAAAAAAAAAGTTTTCAAGAAGCGTGATGAGCTAAGTCACTAATGTCGTGGCAAAGATTAGACCTCATAATATTAAAAGAAATAAAATATTATATGTGTTAACTGAAATCAAGTTAAAAAAGCACATTAATATATCATGTTCAAGAGATAAATAAAATTTAAATATACATATAATACACACAATATTAAAATAACAATCATATTATTAGATTTTGCAATAAATTCATAAAAGGATTATTATACTTGCATAAATGTTAATGAACTTAAATAAAAACCTATATTCAAATTTCTGGATATTTACACAATCAAGAATCGAATTATTCAAATTCTGGATTTTATACAAATTAGGCGAATTACGTAAATTAGACGAATAGCAAGAATTAAAGAAATTATAGCCACGAATTATAATTTTCTTAAACTATAGTTATAATACCTAATATAGACTAAATGTTTATTATTCCACATAATTTTCCTTCGTCAAACTTGTCAATCAAGCATGAGATTAGTACTGAGTTTGGGCTTTTATATGATAAAGCCCAATCTAATTCAGGAGCCAATTTTTTGTGTTAAACATTTTATCCTTTGCAATCTTTACATGATAATTTATTTTTGGGTACGGATCAACCTTTTTCAAATTTTATGGGTGAAATTATAGTGGGTATATTGTTATTGTTATTCTAAGCTAAGAGAGAAATATTTAAGTCATTTGTCTTCACAAAAAATTCATTGATTGGAAATGTTTTTTCACTCAAAATATTTCTACGGTAAGTATCAGGTATGTGTGTATATATATATCAAAGAATAACATGGTATATATAAGAGACTAATAATAATAATATAATATTGTTCGTGAAAATAGACGATGCTTGACTACCTAGCTACTAACTTTCTACTCAAATGCCATTAAAGATTGATGTTTTCTAGAACGTCTCTTGAAGTGAAAATCTAGTTTAAATGTGGGGTACTTTTGAAAAATAAACTATAAAGATTGATGTTTTCTAGAACGTCTCTTGAAGTGAAAATCTAGTTTAAATGTGGGGTACTTTTGAAAAATAAACTATCTTCATTTTAAGTAATGATATTATTTTAGTTCATATATATTAGAAAATCAATGGAAGAATGCATATATGGTTGTGCATATGTATTTAGGAAAAAGGAAAAGGGATACAATTAATTTGATAAATACATGTATTAGAAGAATATCATTGATTTAGACTATGTTTTTCTCCCTAATCTTCAAAATAATAACATTAATTGGAAGTGTTGTTCCTCTCAAAACAAAGAAAAGTAAAATTAACAAAACAAAAACAAAAAGGAACAAAGAAATGTATATATAGCATTAGAGTTAGTACACCTAAACTTCAAGTAAACTATTTCTGATCCAAATTATAACATGAATTAAATATCTTTTTGAGTATAGGAGTACAAGCATGCGTACTTAGCAAACGTTTAAGGTTTAGGAAAAAGAGAGAAAAATAACAAAATAACAATATCCTTTTGTTGATTTAGATTGTTTAACTTAAATAAATATTACATATTTTTTTAAAAAATAAAATAAAATAAAAAGAGGAAAGTTGTAAGGATGAGTAAAGAAAATTACCTCTTTGATGGATCCTAGCTAGTATATAGCTTGATCAACATGTTAAAATCAACTACAACTCCGGATTTGATAAAACTCAATAACTTTGACCTGAAGTCCAAATTGTGTATATTTGTAGAAATTCACTGTATCTTAGATCACATAAACTTTAAATTCAAAACCTATGAAGTTCAAATCGTAAATCTGTCGAGGACTAGGGTGGTTCCATCCCTAACCGAAGCTCAAGATCCAATATTGAAACATGATTTTGCTCCATGCCCTTGTTTTCTACTTTCTCGTTTTCCATACAATTGCTTGCTTCTTTAACTAAAGGAGTCTCCTTGAATAAAGGTAATTGCAAAAGATCTCCAATAATCACTTCATGATTATGATCATAATAATTCACCTTGGATGTAATTAGATGATCATTTTCTTCATCATATGTAACACATGGTCTTTTCGAGGAGCTACTAATTATTGTCTCATCGTATGATGATACCTTTCGTTGGAACGAATCATCATTTACAAGTGAAAGACTATGATCATAATGATCCTTTTCTTGATCATATGTAAAACATGGCATTTTCGAGGGGCTACTTATAATTGTTTCATCATACAATGATTCTTTTCGTTGCAACAAGACATCATGTGGAGGAGCAGGACGAGGAGGAGAATTATGATCACAACTCACCTTAACACATGGCCTTTTCGAGGGGCTACTAATAGTTTTTTCACCATATGATGATTCTTCTCGTTGCAACAAGACAACATGTGAAAGAGCAGGAGGAGGAGGAGGAGGATTATGATCACAACTCACCTTAACACTTGGCCTTTTCGAGGGGCTACTAATAATTGTTTCACCATACAATGATTCTTCTCGTTGCAACAAGACATCATGTGGAAGAGCAGGAGGAGGACGAGGAGTAGGATTATGATCACAACTCACCTTAACACATGGCCTTTTCGAGGGGCTACAAATTATTCCCTCATCATATAATGAAACTTCTCGTTGCAACAAGTCATCATTTCCAGGAGGAGGAGGAGGATAAACGGAGTTTTTGATATCCAATGAAAGCAAATTTTGATCACTTGAAAATTCTCTAAGCCTTGCTCTATCTCTTCTATGAATATTCATATGTCCACCTAATGCTTGTGCATTCGAAAAACCTCGTTTACAAAAGCTACACCTATAAAACTTAGCATGCCCTAAACCTAATAGTTCCTCAGAGCTCCATGTTATAAGTTGGTTGGATTTCTCCATAGGACTAATTGAAAGGACAATTAATAATGATGTGAAGAAGATGAATTAAGATGAGATTAACATGAATTAAGAGAAGAGGTCATGGTCGGCAAAGAATGAGAGTTTTATAATTGACATGAATTGAACAAGCATGCTTGATTTCGTATTAATTAAGATGATTAATAATTATATATCATGACTATAATTAATATTATGAAATTATCTTTCTTTACCAGCAAGTTGACACTAATGTCCTATCGAAATATTTTAGTCGTTGTTAATTTTCTTTGGTTTCTTAAAAAAAACAAAAAACAATTTCAATGTGAGGTGGTCCAGGCCTCGAGGGTTTTGTGAATCGATCGAACCATGTTATATGTTAACTAAATTTTGTGATCGATTCATCTAAAGACTAGCTCAGCTTTTTAATTTTGACGTGTCAATTGATATTCTACCGTCAAATCTCTTTGTAACAGTTTTGTTTATCTGAATTTATTATGGGATGTTCTGATTATAAAGAATATATAATATAACATAATATATAAGTCGGTAATAAATAAAACTTGATCGTTCTAATGAATGTAGGATGATTGTTATAAAGAGGTCTTACTAACTCTAACTGCATTCACATTTAAATCCAACTCAATTTTAAAAAAAGGGGAAGATTTGTAATTTGCTTTAGATAGACTCCAAACCTTCTTATTTAATTTGATACACCTTTATATTTATCATTGTAAATTATCGTCACAGATGGATTCGATTTATCAAAAAGGAGCAAAAAGAATAGCAGTTTCAACGAAAAAAGGTAAACAATAAATAAATACTTATAATAAGAGGGCTGACTATATATGAAATATTTGAGGTTTTGGTTAAATTAAACTTATAATAGCATAGAAAACCTGAGCACGATTTATATTCTTGCACGCTTTAATAAGAGAACAAAAATGCAAGTCAACAAAATATTTTCATATATGACTTTAATATGTCAACGGCTTCCTCACTTGTACTTTTGTCCATTCATTCATTAAGCAACAGTGAAGATTGATTATTTTATAAAGAATTTAAGGTCACCAAATGAATTAATTTTGAGTGGTAGGATTCATTGTATTCACTATTATTTTCAATGCTCTAATTTTTGTTGCCGCCCCATGACTTTATTTCTTGTTAATATTGGACATTTCAACCTACTCATGAGTATTACAAAGAAACAAAACTATATTATTATTATGTTCCTTTGATCTTCTTTCTATTGTTACAGTAGAGATATATATACACATATTTTGTTTTACACGATGTTTATGATGATAATCACTACATAAAATAGAATTATATTAATGATAAACTAGTGAAATAGATAATAAAAAATAGAGAAATATTCTTTAGAGGCAATAGTTATTATCTCCAAACATTTAATAGAATATTGATTATAAATACACATATTTATTATAACTACTAAATATAATATAAAATAGTTATATCATAAAGTTTCAAATTTTACCTATACAATTTCAAGACATATTTTTGATGAGATAATTGTGTTTGAGGTGCTATGAGGCCCAAGACATCCCTTTTCTTTTCTTTTTGAGAAAGGGTCAAATATATTCACGAACTATTCAAAATGTATTAGTTTAATTTTATCTTCCATTATGTTTTATAGCTCAAAAATGTTTTTCTTTTCTTATTGGAAAATGAATCAAATATATTCATGAACTATTCCAAATGCGTTAGTTTTATCCACCATTATATTTTTGCAGCTCAAAAATGCTTTTAACATTATTATTTTTTGTTCAAAAATGCTCTCCAACTAGTAAAATAGTTTTAAAATATCCTTTTATCTAACCGTTGCTCCAAAAAAATGAATCTATATTTTTTTAGTCATGTGGGGATCAATTTATATGTGTGAAACATGTAAACTCCGTATAAGTAGCAAAAATTACTGAGCCAGAGGGGGACATGATAACCTAATTAACCTGGAGACACAAAAGAGCTTTTACAGTGTAGTTAATACTCCTAAGAGAACTTGTCTTAGACTAAGAAGTATTCAGTAATTAGTATCAAATACTACGAATTGACTGTTTGAAACAGGATTTAATTTCATTTTGAATTAACCCCCACCACACCCAAAAAAAGAAAAAAAGAGAAGTGAACATAGTGAGTTGATGTTGTTAGGTGATAAAAGTCGTCAAAAAATGATTAGCCTAATCTTCCAAGAAGAAATTTTATGGATTTGAGAAACGTGTGTGGTGACATTTGAGGTTTGAGAACTATATATGCCCTCCCAACTTGGATTTTATAGTCAAAACATTATCATATAATTTAACTCAATTCAATAAGCAAGTCGCATGATATTATTCACGTCATCTTTGATATTGACACTTCTCCTTTAATCCTAAGACGAAATATTAAGGCAAATTTAAAATTTAAAATTATAGATTTTTATAATAATGTTTTATTAATACATAATAATAATAATTGAGTAATTTACAGTTAAATATTTATAGATATTTGTTTTAAAAAATAGGGAAGAAAAATCATTGTCATCAATTCCATATATATATATATATATATATATCTGTGTTTGTGTCCATTATCAAATGCTTCTAAAAATTTGTTAGCACACTTTTTTCTGTCACTATGAATTTGGGCAGAACAAAAATGAGTTACCAACGGTTGTCATGTAGTGGTGAGATTGTATCTTCCTTAATCAAAGGTTTCGAATTCAAATCCTGAGTATCAAGAAAAATTTACTAAGAGTGGCACGCTGCCACTCTAGAATGGGCCTTACCATGTATTGTGCGATCTGAATTTAGCCGGAATAATAAAAAAAAAAGGGAATAAAAATGAGTTGGTCACCTTTTTAATTATTATTACAGCTAAGTTTTACTGACCTGATAGTAACGCTAATTACGTACAAAGACTAACGAAAGGCATGCTTTTTCTGCACACGCAAGCTGCCGTGAAATTATTTACTTTTTTCTAAAAAAAATCAATTTTGTTTAAAAATCAGTGTTTGGTTATGTAAATTTTAAATAAAATTTGAAGAAGTTATTTGTAATTCAGAAAACATTCAACTTTTTGTTTTCACTTTTTTTATTCATTTTTCTTACTTTCATTATATTTTCTGTTCCAGATTTGCCCTAAATTTTTTATTTTGATAAAAATAACCTCATTTAAATTATATTTCACATTCACACATTTCATGTTTTGTTTTTATCCAAATATTATTTACAATAATCATAACCAAATACAATTTCATCTTCAACTTCAATTTCAAAAAAAAAAAAGTGAAAAAAAATATTAGCAATGAGTAGCTTGTACTTTTAGAATCTAATATATGACATTTTGAGAATATCAATTTTGAGATATTACTCTTTAGAGAAAATTTAATTGGATGTTTAAGGTAAATTAGTTTAGTTGGTGATTTTGCTAGTTCATAAAAATTGGAGGTATAATACATTATTCTTTTTTTAAAAATTATGATTAAAATTCCAACTTGAAAAATTATAAATAATAATAATAAAAAATCATGATCAAATGCCTGCTAGACAATTTCTTCATGATATTTTTATATTTGGAAAGTACGAGATACTGAATTATTACTGATAGAATATTGTTAGACCTAAACATAAATGAACACACTTGGAAGTCAAAAGAAGAGGTATGTTTATACTTGTGGTACAAGTGTTCCATATACATGAGTCGTGACCTCATCAATCTAAAAGATAATTTAAAGAAGGGAAAAAAAAATATACCCTTAAACTATCATAAATGATATGCAGATACTCTCCGTTATACTTTTGGGACATTGGTGTCTCTGCCGTCCAAAAACTAGAACATATATACCCTTTATACAAACGGACATACATGTGTCATAATCTTATCCACCGACCGACATTTATTAAATATTGTATCGACGGATAAGATTGTGCCACGTGTCCCTATTTAGTTTTCCGTTAGAGTGAAGGGCATATATGCTCTAATTTTTGGATGATAGGGACACAAATGTCCCAAAAGTATGAAGGAGGGTATTTGCATACCATTTACGATAGTTTAGGGATATGTTTGTCCTTTTCCCCTTTAAAGAAATATTTCTTTTTGGTAAGTAAGAATTTTACTATCAAAAAGAAATTTACAACAAAGAAAAAGGCAAAAAGAAACTAATCTAGCTGGAAAGATCTAACAATATTTGTCACCTCTCATCTTTAGCTTAGATAGTAATTCAAGTTTGTAAGACATCTAATTAAATTTCACTTCCAGATTAATGGTGGATATAGGATTTCCATAGGAAGATAAGTAAGCATAGTAATAGTATTAATAAATAAGTGAGTCAGGTCGAGTTAGATATAAACATATCAAAACAAATATAAACAACTAAATAAATGTAACTCTACCTCAATACGAACAATAAAATCGAGGAAGTATGTGTTTGACATAATATGAAAATGAGTACGAGAAAATATAACTTTTTTAAGTTTTTATTATGAGTCTTGTCTCCGTCATTGTTGTATATATACGCTATTCAATTTTTGAGACTAACTAAAAAAATCTAGTCCTATTTATTTAATCTTTCTTATGTTTATATTATTCCTTAATCAAATATAAACTAAAAGTTTGACTTAAAATGAGTTTGATAGAGTGCATTTGTTTTAGTTTTAGTTACGAAAACTTAATTTTTTTTTATAAGTTTACTTAATTTTATAAAAATAGAAAAGAAATTTATTTTCAATATCTAACAAACTATATAAATCCCAATAGATTTTCAAATAAAACGAATGTTTCATTTATGTAGAAAATAAAAATGAAAATTGGTTGACGCAGCGCACATTCGTGTGAAATCTTGAACCCCTTAACCACTGAACCAAGCTCTTGGCTTAAGTTAAGGGTGTTCATTATTAAGTATATATATGTAAATCCAAAAATTGATCTTATATATACAGAGCAATTTTCCGACAAAGGGGGTTCAGATGAACCCCTGGAGTCCATGTCCCTATTCGAGACAACCTCTAAAATATACATCTTGGATTATTCTTTTCACCACAGCCCTTGCTTCTTATCTTTTGTCTTAATCCGTACCAAAAAAAATATTATCCTATTATAATTAAAAATAATTTAACTTTAAATTTTCTTTTTAGATTTTATAAAATAATTTATAACCACACAAATATTTAAGAATCGTTTCAAATGACAAATTTATAAAAAAAAAATTCTTAAACAATGTATCAAGTTAAAGAGGACCTCCGTAATAAGTTGGTGAACCATCGCGTATTCTCACACCATTTTTTTAATGCATAATTCCACATATACAAACCATTTTTTAGAAATTACACAAATTACTTGATTTTTCATGTGTAATTAGCCCATGGATCTAGCGCTTCGTAGAACCCAATTTTTTTATGAAAAAACTGTATGTGGGCCTCTGTATGAGTTGGGGGAACCATCACGTATATTCACACCATTTTTAACGCATATTTCTGCATTTAGCCCATCGATCTGGTGCCCGAAGCACCCAATTTTTTTTTCTCAAAACACGTTATGAGGACCTCCGTATTGAGTTAGAAAACCATCACGTATATTCACACCATTTTTTCATGCCCATTTCCTCATCTACAAGTCCTTTTTTAGAAATCGCGCAAATTACTCAATTTTTGTATGTATTAGCCTATATATCTGGCACCCGGAGCACCCAAATTTTTTTCTCAAAAAACTTTAAGAGGATCTTCATATTGAGTCGGGGAACCATCACGTATACTCACACCATTTTTGTTATGCCCATTTCCACATCTATGCCTTTTTTGAGGAATCACGCAAATTCCTCAATTTTTTATGTGTATTAGCCCATGAATCTGGTGCTCGGAGCACTTAAATTTTGTTCTCAAAAAACTTTATGAGGACCTCTGTATTGAGTTGGAGAACCATCATGAATACTAATACCATTTGTTTCACGCCCATCTCAACATCTACAGGCCCGCCCTTTTTTAGAAATCATGCAAACTACTCAATATTTCATGTGTATTAACCCATGGATGTGGCGCCCAAAGCACCCAAAAATTTTTTCTCAAAAAACTTTATGAAGACCTCAGTATTGAGTTTGGGAACCATCACATATACTCATACAATTTTTTTCACGCCCATTTTCACATCTACATGTCTTTTTTAAGAATTACGCAAATTACTCAATTTTTCATATGTTGTCTGGCGCACGGAGCACAAAAATTTTTTTTCTCAAAAACTTTATGAGGATCTCCGTATTGAGTTGGGGAACCATCACGTATACTCACACAATTTTTTTCACGCACATTTTCACATCTACAAACACATTTTTAAGAATTGCAAAAATTACTCAATTTTTCATGTGTATTAGCCCATGGATCGGGCGTCCAGCGCACCTAAAATTTTTTTCTTAAAAAACTTTTTGAGAACCTCCGTATAGAGTTGGGGAACCATTACGCATACTCACACCATTTTTTCACGCCCATTTTCGTAACCACATGCCCTTTTTTAGTAATCGCGTAAATTACTCAATTTTTCATGTGTATTAACTCATAAATCTGTCGCCTGAAGCACCCCAAATTTGTTTCTCAAAATGAAGGCCTCCGTATTGAGTTGGTAAACCATCATTTATACTCACGCCATTTTTTCACGCTCATTAACGCATCTACTGGCACTTTATTAGAAATTGCACAAACTACTCAATTTTTCGTATGTATTAGCCCATGGATCTGGCTCCCGAAGCACCCAATTTTTTTTGTCAAAAAGCTTTGTGACGACTTCCGTAATGAGTTTGATAACCATCAAGTATATTCACACCATTTTTTTCAAGCCCATTTCCGCAGCCCTTTTTGAGTAATCGCGCAAATTTCTTATTTTTTGTGTGTATTAACCCATGGATCTGGCGCCTTGAGAACCCAATTTTTTTTCCTCAAAAAACACTATGAAGACCTCCGTATTGAGTTAAGGAACCATCATGTATACTAACACCATTTGTTTCACGCCCGTTTCCGCTTCTACTGACCCTCTTTTAGGAATCACACAAATTTCTCAAATTTTCATGTGTATTAGCTTATTGATATGACGTCTGGAGCACCAAAAAAAGTTTTCTCAAAAAAATTTATGATGACCTCTGTATTGGGTTGGGGAAGCATCACGAATACTCATATCATTTTTTCACGCCCATTTCTATGACGCCCGGAGCATCGAAAAATTTTTTCTCAAAAAACTTTATGAAGACCTTCATATTGAGTTGGGGAACCATCACGAATACTCACACCATTTTTTTCACGCTCATTTCTGCATCTACAGGCCCTTGTTTAAAAATCGCGCAAATTACTCAATTTTTCATGTGTATTAGCCCATGAATCTGGCGTCTGGAGCATCCAATAATTTTTTTATCAAAAATCTTTATGAGGACCTTCGTATTGAGCTGGAGAACCATCATGTATAGTCGCACAATTTTTTTCACACCCATTTCGGCATTTACAGGCCCATTTTTAGAAATCACGTAAATTACTCAATTATTCGTGTGTATTAGACTATGGATCTGACTTCCCGAGCACCTAAAATTATTTTTTCAAAAACCTTTATAAGGACCTCCATATTGAGTTGAAAATCGTCACGTATACTCACACCATTTTTTCCCACCCATTTCGTATCTACATGCACTTTTTTAGGAATTGCATAAATTTCTTAATTTTTCGTGTTTATTAGCTCATAGATCTGGCGTTCGGAGTCCCCAAAATTCTTTTCTCAAAAAACTCTATGAGGACCTCTGTATTGAGTTGGGGAACCATCACGTATACTCACACCATTTTTTTCATACCCATTTCCGCATCTAAAGGCCCTTTTTCAAGAATCACAAAAGTTTCTCAATTTTTTGTATGTATTAACGCTGGATCTGGCGCCCGAAGAACCCAAAAAAATTTTCTTAAGAAATTTTATGAGGACCTCCGTATTGAGTTGAGGAACCATCACATATACTCACACCATTTTTTTACGCCCATTTTTCGCATCTACATACCTTTATTTAGGAATTGCGCAAATTACTAAATTTGGCGCCAAGAGCACCCAAAAAAAATTCTCAGAAAAAATTATGAGGACCTCAGTATTGAGCTGGAGAACCATCACTTATACTCACACTATTGTTTTCACATCCATTTCTGCATCTACAAAACCTTTTTTATAAATCATACAAATTACTCAATTTTTCATGTGTATTAGCCCATGGATCTGGCTCCCGGAGCACCCTAAAGTTTTTTCTCAAAAAACTAATGAGTACCTCTATATTGAGTTGGGGAACCATCATGTATACTCACACCATTATTTCATGCTTATTTCCTTATCTGCAGATCCTTTTTTAGCAATTGCGCAAAATTCTTAGTTTTTTCATGTGTATTAACCCATGAATCTGCCGCTCGAAGCACCCAATATTTTTCTCAAAAAACTTAATGAGGACCTCCATATAGAGCTGGAAACCATTACGTATACTTATACCATTTTTTTTCACGCCCATTTCTGCATCTACAAGCCCTCTTTTAGGAATCGTGCAACTTTTTAAATTTTTTGGGTGTATTAGCTCATGGATCTAGCGCTCGGAGCACCCAAAAAAAATCTCAAAAAACTTTACGAGGGCCTCTGTATTAATTTGGAAACCATCATGTATACTCAATCTTTTTTTCACACCCATTATCGCATCTACAAGCTCTTTTTTAGAAATCACGCAAATTACTCAATTTCTCATGTGTATTGGCCCATGAATCTGGATCCCGGAGCATCCAATTTTTTTTCTCACAATGTTTTATGAAGACCTCCGTATTGAGTTGGGAAACCATCACATATACTAACATCAATGTTTTTCACGCTCATTTTCACATGTACAGGCTCTTTTTTAGGAATCGCGCAAATACATGATTAATATGGACTTCATCATAGGTTTACCAAGGTCTCACAGGCAGCATGATTCTATTTGGTTGATTATCAATAGAATGACAAAATCAGCCTACTTTTTATCGGTAAAAACTACCCATTCAGCAGAAGATTATGCTAAATTGTATCTTCAAGAGGTGATAAGACTTCATAGGGTTTCGGTCTCTATTATTTCAGACAGAGGTGCCTAATTTATTGCACAGTTTTGGAAGTCTTTTCAGAAAGGCTTGGGTTTAAATGTGAACTTGAGTACTGCTTTTCATCCTCAGACTGATGGACAAGCAAAGCACACCATTCAAACCTTAAAGGATATGTTGAGGGCATGTGTGATCGATTCCAAAGGTAATTGGGATGATTACCTACATCTCATTGAGTTTGCCTACTATAATAGTTACTACTCTAGCATCCAAATGACTCCTTATGAAGGAAGCTCTTTATGGGAAAAGATGCAGATCTTTTATTGGATGGTTTGAAATTGGTGAAGTTGTGTTGATAGGACCAGATTTAGTTCATCAATCTATGGAGAAGGTGAAAGTGATTCAAGAAGGGTTGAAAACGCAACAGAGTCCTTAGAAATCCTACACTGACATTAGGAGAAGAAAGTTAGAGTTTGAAGTAGATGATTGAGTGTATTTGAAAGTTTCACCCATGAAGGGTGTTTAGAGATTTGGTAAGAAGGGGAAGTCCCCGTTATATTGGCCCTTACAGAATATCGAAAAGGGTGGGTAATGTAGCTTATGAGTTGGAGTTACCATAAAAATTAGCAGTAGTTCGTCCTATTTTTCACGTCTCCATGTTGAATAAGTGCATGGACTATCTTTCATTGATCATACCAACTAAATATATTAAGATCAAGGATAGGTTATCTTATGAAAAGATTCCGGTTCAGATTCTAGATCGCCAAGTTCGCAAGTTGAGGACTAAGGAAGTGGCATCAGTCAAAGTCCATTGGAGGAACCAATTTGTTGAGGAAGCTACTTGGGAAGCTGAGGAAGATATGAAGAAGAGATATCCACATCTCTTTGAAACCAGAGAAGTTCCAGACCAAGGTACTAATTATATTCTTAGTACTCTTCCATTTATAAGTTAGCATGTTGAAATTGCTTTGTTTGTTGGGTGTTTGAGCTGAATGTTAGGTGTTACATCCTTAGCCTACTAAGATTAATCTCATTCGAGGACGAATGTTTCCAAGGAGGAGATATTGTAACATCTCGCAAATTGAAATAACTAGGAAAGAGTTAAAAGTTGGGGAAAGAATCATTTTTGGAAAGTATATGAAAATCTGGAAAGTAGTAAAGTATGTTAGTTGAGTTTTTGGTCAACTTCAAATGGCCATAACTCCTAGCTTAGGATGAGTTAGGTGTATTTCTAGATATGGTTGGAAGGTTCTTGGAATAACCTTTCCAACGTCGTTGATTTTGCGCGATTCGGAATTCGTATGAGTTAGTTATGCCCTTTGGAAGTTGGGCTATTGAAATAAGATAAGTCTAATCCGTATTTTTGAGGGGTAATTTAGTCTTTTCCTTACCTAAGTATTATAATTCGTTTTTAAGAGTTAATTGGGGTAAAATCAAATTTTAGTCAGTTTAAAAAAGTTGAAGGTTCACGCAAGGGCTTGGAGAAAAGAAAAAACAGGAGAAGGGAGAAGAGAAATCAAGATTCGTCAAGATCGTCGAGTTCAACTTGTGGATTTCGTCAAAGGGTGATCCTTACGAGGTATGTGAGATCATATAGCGTTGGGTTAGTTCACCCATGCGCCAATCATGATTCAATTCAGTAAAGTTATTAGATTCGAAAGTAAAATCCCTCGAATTCTTGATGAAGTTCGTTAGAATCCTTGTGGGTTGTGTTGTTGAAGTTTCTTGAGTTTGATTCATGATTTTAGTTGTGATTTAGAGTAAAATCTGATGTATTTTGATGGTTTAGTCGATTCTAAATGTTTGGGGAACCATTGGTGTTTAGAGTTGAAAAACGAGCAAGAAAAATCGTAGAACACCTGAGGAAATGGGTGGGGAGCCGTGCCAACCAACGCGCCCCAAAAGGTTCTCTGAAGTTTCACCTTTGGGGCGCTGCTCCAGCCAGCACGCCCTAGACCAGTCTCTGAATTCTGAGGGCTGGTGCCCCGCGCCTCTCAGAGCGCCAGGGACGCCAGTTCTTCCCATTCGTTCCCCATCTTTTCGTACTTGTTCCTTAGTAATGTACCTATGTTTCTTAGTTGATTCCAACACTCTTAGGTACATCTAAACATCATGAAATCATCCATAAACATGATATCATGAACCTTGAATCCATACTTCGATTCAAGGAAATTAAGAGTCAAGTCAAGAGAGGTTAAGAGTCAAGTCAAGAGAAGTTTATAGAGTCTTCCAAAAAGTCATTTACAAATGTTTTAACTTTGTTTTATGATTTAAGTTTTGAGTTGAGTAAAGAGTAAAGATTGAGGTCATTTTCTTCAAAAGAGCATATCGAGACAATGTATTCTTAAAGAGTAAATATTTTCACATTTTAAACAAGAAAGGAAACGGAGATTTCTAAAAAAGAGCCTTTGAGCTAGTTTTCAGTACAGAGTAAGAGTAAAGTTCATTCTTCAAAGAATATACGGGAACTAAGTATTCCCAAGAGTTTAAATGTTTTCTTATTTGAGCAACAAAGGAAACTGAGATTTTCAAGAGAGTTTTTAAGTTAAGTTTTTGAGTAATTATCTCCAACCAAAGAAAGAGTTTTGTTTTTACAAACACATAAACTAAAGTATATTTTGAGAGTAGTATTAAGCACCGATATGGGGACGAGTTTGAGTTCAGATAACTCACGTCTCTATAAACCATATAGCCATCATGGGTAGTAAAGGATCATACTTTTTAGATAACTCCTTAAGATGCTTTTAACATAGACTAGTGGATCCACTTAGTTAATACGTTCTATATGACGGCAAAGTATAGGACAGTTCTGGCAGCGTGGGCAAGACGTTATATCACCACTTAGGCTTATGTGGTGATTATCGGTTAGAGAATCTCCCACAGAAACTATATTACTTTCTTATATAAGTAAAGTTGAGTTTGTTATTGTTTTTCTTTAACGAACTAAGTTGTTTTCTACTATTTTACAAGCTTTATATATATATTGCATGTGTTTTATTGCTTTATATTGAGTTGAGTTGTTCAGGAGTTGAGTAAAGCCAAGGTAAGTGTTCCTTTTAGATTCTTTTCAAGCTTAAGTGTGTTTAGCATTCCAACTCACATACTTGTACATTCAATATACTAATGTCAGTTGGCCTGCATCATCTTATGATGCAGACGCAGGTAATAAGGATCAGTATCTAGCGCCTCGTTGATCCAGTTGAGCACTCAGAGTCAGTTGGTGAGCCTTGTAGCTTTTCGGAGGATCCTTTTTATTGATTTCAGTATTTTTGCTCATTAGAAAGTCGTGGGTCTTGTCTTGACATCCATCTCATTTATTAGAAGCTTCATAGATAGACAGTCAATTAGTCATTTGTCTTTACTTTGTTATTGACTTATGTTCATATTTGAATTGCCACTTTGGCTAAGTTAAATGTTTATTTTTAAAACATTATTGAGTTTAGTTTGAGACAGATGAGTTATCTTGCATTTGAGTTCTTTTCTTAATGCTTAAAGTCTTTCGCTGAGTAAGTAAGCCAGGCCAAGGGCTCGCTTGGGACCAGTAATGATTCTCGTGTGATAGTCATGCCGAGGGTATAGGCTCGGGGCGTAGCAAACTTGATATCAAAGCACAGAGTTTAAGAGTCATAGGAAGTCTATAAAGTTATGTCTATAGAATCATAGTAATCGGTGTGAAGCGGGCCACATTTATAATTAGGAGGCTAAAACATTTAGGAATTCCTTCACTTCTTTCATACTCATTTCGTGCGATAAAGTGTATCTCTATAAAAGTCTATTTCTAACTCATGCTTTCGCGTAACTGATTGTGAGTTGGAATGTTTTGAAAGTGCTTTCATGGGGCGTTTCTTTCCTCGTGAGCTAAGAGAAGCAAAGAGATAGTTGCTAGCATGAAGAGCGGGATGAGTTTATTCATTGTTGGGTTGACTCGTCTGTCAAGTAAGGAAAGTAAGACAGCCATGCTAATAGGTTACATGGGCATAACAATGCTGATGATCCATGTGCAACAAGTTGAGGAGGACAAGATGAGGGATAGAAAAAAGTTTAAGAATAAGAGGACTAAGTCATCATGGAATGAATCCGAGCAGCAAAAGAGTAATGTGAACTGCTCTACTTTCCAACATAAGCAGAAAGGACTTGCTCTATCATCTACTAATGCACCTGCACCAAGGAACAAATGTGAGTACAATAATCAAAATTCTCAAACTTCAGAGCTAGACCTGCGCATTCGCAAGGTAGTAAAGAACAAGGGGGTACTAAAACTCTTGCATGTGCTAAATGTGGTTGGAGCCACTTAGGGGTGTGTCGTGATGGCTCTACTGGTTGCTTCAAGTGTGGCAAGAGCAGTCATTTTTTTAGAGAGTATCCTAAGAATAGGTAGAGTAATGGCAATGGGGATAATAGAGCCTAATCTTCTTCAATTGCTCCACCATACAGAGCTACATCTAAATGAGCTACTTAAGGGGAAGGCAGAGGATGAAACCGTCTTTATGCCATCACTAGTCGCCAAAAGCAAGAGGATTCGCCAGATGTTGTCAGTGGTATGATCCAAGTCTTCAATTTTGATGTTCTTTCTGAGCAACTTCTTGAGCCATGTCAAAAGAAGTTAAGAGTCAAGTCAAGAGGAGTTCATAGAGTCTTTCAAAAAGTCTTTTACAAATGTTTTAACTTTGTTTTATGATTTAAGTTTTGAGTTGAGTAAAGAGTAAAGATTTAAGTCATTTTCTTTAAAAGAGTATATCGGGACTATGTATTCTTAAAGAGTAAATATTTTCACATTTTAAACATGAAAGGAAACGGAGATTTCCAAATAGAGCCTTTGAGCCAGTTTTCAGTATAGAATAAGAGTAAAGTTCATTCTTCAAAGAATATACGGGAACTAAGTATTCCCAAGAGTTTAAATGTTTTCACATTTGAGCAACAAAGGAAATTGAGATTTCCAAGAGAGTTTTTAAGCTAAGTTTTTGAGTAATTATCTCCAACCAAAGAAAAAGTTTTGTTTTTACAAACACATGAGCTAAAATATATTTTAGAAGTAGTATTGAGCACCTATATGGACGAGTTTAAGTTCAGATAACTCACATCTCCATAAACCATGCAGTCATCATGGGTAGTAAAGGATCATACTTTTTAGATAACTCCTTAAGATGCTTTTAGCATAGACTAGTGGATCTACTTAGTTAAGTCGTTCTATATGACGGCAAAGTATAGGACAGTTCTGGCAGTGTGGGCAAGATGATGTATCACCACTTAGGCTCATAGTGGTGTTTGTTGGTTAGAGAATCTCCCACAAAAACTATATTACTTTCTTATATAAGTAAAGTTGAGTTTGTTATTGTTTTTCTTTAACTAACTAAGTTGTTTTCTACTATTTTAAAAGTTTTATATATATTGCATGTGTTTTATTGCTTTCTATTGAGTTGAGTTGTTCAGGAGTTGAGTAAAGTCAAGGTAAGTGTTCTTTGCAGACTCTTTTCAAGCTGAAGTGTGTTTAGCATTCCAACTCGCATACTCGTACATTCAATGTACTGATACCAGTTGGCTGTATCATCTTATGATGCAAACACAGGTAACCAGGATTAATATCCAGCGCCTCGTTGATCCAATTGAGCACTCAGAGTCAGTTGGTGAGCCTCCTAGCTTTTCGAATGATTCTTTTTATTGCTTTCAGTATTTTTGTTCATTAGGATGTCGTGGGTCTTGTCCCGACATCCATCTCAGTTATTAGAGGCTTTATAGATAGATAGTCAGTTAATCATTTGTCTTTACTTTGTTATTAACTTATGTTTATATTTGAGTTGCCACTTTGGCTAAGTTAAATACTTATTTTTAAAACATTATGAGTTTAGTTTGAGACAGTTGAGTTATCTTGCATTTGAGTTCTTTTCTTAATGCTTAAAATCTTTCGCTGAGTAAATAAGTCAGGCCAAGGGTTCGTTTGTGACCAGCAATGGTTCTCGAGTATCAGTCCCGCCCAGGATGTAGGCTCGAGACATGACATGGGGAACCATCACGAATACTCACACCATTTTTTTCACTCTCATTTCCGCATCTACAGGCCCTTTTTTAGAAATCACGCAAACTCCTCAATTTGTCGTGTGCATTAGCTCATGTATCTGACACCTTGGAGCACCCAAAAATGTTTTCTGAAAAAACTTTTTTAGGACCTTTTCAATGAGTGGGGGAACCATTGCTTATACTCACACCATTTTTTTAACGCATATTTTTGCATTTACTAGCTATTTTTTAGGAATTACGCAAATTTCTTGATTTTTCGTGTGTATTAGCCTAAGGATCTAACGTCTCGGACCAACCAAAAAAAAATTGAAAAACTTTATGAGGACCTCCGTAGTGAATTGAGGAACCATCACGTATATGCACGCTATTTTTTAATGCATATTTCAACATTTACAGACCATTTTTTAGGAATAACGAAAATTTCTTGATTTTTCAAGTATATTAGCATATGGATCAGACGCCTTGAAGTACCCAAAAAAAATTCTGAAAAAAACTTTATGAGAAACTCTATAATAAGTTGGTGAATCATCATGTATACTCCCACCAGTTTTTAACACATATTTCCGCATTTATAGAACATTTTTAGGAATTACACAAATTTCTCAATTTTTCGTGTATATTAGCCCATTGATCTGGCGTCTCAGAGCAGCCAAAAAAAATTTCGAAAGAACTTTATGACGACCTGCATAAGAGTTGGGGAACCATCATGTATACTCACACCTTATTTTTAATGCATATTTCTGCATTTACTGATCATTTTTTAGGAATTACGCAAATTTCTCGATTTTTCGTGTATATTAGTCCATGGATCTGACGCCTCGGAGCACCCAAAAAAAATTTCTGGAAAAACTTTATGAGGAGTTCCGTAATGAGTTGGGGAACTATCACGTATACTCTCCACCATTTTTTTTAATGTATATTTCCTCATTTAAAGGCCATTTTTTAGGAATTACGCAAATTCCTCAAATTTTTGTGTGTATTAACATATGTATCTGGCGTCTCGGAGCATCCAAAATTTAATCTGAAAAAACTCTATGAGTACCTCTGTAATGAGTTGGAGAATCATCACGTATACTCACACCAGTTTTTTAACGTATATTTCCACATTTATTGGCCATTTTTTAGGAATTACGCAAATTCCTCGATTTTTTTGGTGTATTAACCCATGTATCTGACGACTCGGAGTCTGATATTTGTGTCTCCCGTCAAAATTGGATTGAAATCGTAATCATTGAAGCTTCAAAACATATGTTGGATTAACAAATTATTGTTGAAAGTATTACTTCTACTGACTTTTTGTCCGTTTATTTAGATTGGTGAAGTTCTGTTGAACGATGGTGTTGTCAAGAGGGAAGATCTCTTTATTACATCCAAACTCTGGTTCTTTTTGATTAATTTTTTGGTCTTAAAGATATTCATAGATTGTGTGATATATGAAACTTGTGTAGGTGCACTGATTATGCACCTGAATATGTACCAGTGGCATTTAACAAAAACTCTATATGATCTGCAACTCAATTACATTGATTTGTACCTTGTGAGTACTTAGCCAAAGCTTTGCATATGCTACTATCTAGTTACTACTGACTACTAATCGTGTCTTATAATAGAATTGTTAAACATCTTTCGTTTTCTTATTTGATTTATCTTGTTTGAAGATTCACTGGCGGCCTGTTCGGATGAAGAATACTGCGGATGGCTTTAAACCTGAAAATCTAATTCCAGAAGATATACCTAGCACATGGAAAGCAATGGAGAAACTTTATGACACATCTTTGTTGTATCTATTCGCTCAATTTAGTTGGATACACACGCGTCAATGAAGAGTGCTCTCTATTCGCCCCTTTATATCGATGTGAAACCCGCCCCTCACCGCACCATTGCCATCCCCTATTCTTGTTTGGTGATGCTAGTTATGATTCACAACCCCGTGTGCTCTCTGTTTTGTGCTGAAATTCTAAGAACAAAAATGAAATAAAAGATACATGGCGTACCCTTTAACTTTGCTTCAACTAATGTTTATGTCCTCCAACTTTTAGTGTGCACTAGTAGATAAGTAAATATATGTGTCCTATTTGACATAATACAAGTAAGATGCCATCTAATTCATCTTATAACGAATTCAGAGATAAAAACCTAATGATCAAATTGGTCAAATTTATATATTACATCCATCTTTTTATAATAGTACACTTATTTTTTCAAAATCGTAAATACGTTTCTGGGCCATGGAAAGTGTGCACGAGAGAGAAAGAGTGAGGAAGGATTTTGACCAATTTTCAGAAAGTTGGTATAAAAACTAGTCTATAGCTATATTTGGAAATATTTTAAAAGTGTAGCTATATAGTATAAAGAGCACGTTCAAGTCAATAGTCTTCCAAAGATATGGGATAACTTTGACAAATGGTCATACAAAATTATAGGTTGGACTTTGAAATTCAAAGTACTATATTGTATTTGTTCAATCATTTTAGTTGAAGACGCATGAGTTAGTGAAGAGTGTTCTTTATTTACCCCTCTATATCAATGTTTGACCAATTTTTAGAGACTTAACCATAAAATTTAGTCTTTAGCTATATTAGGAAATTTTTTTAAAGTGTAGCTATGTTTGCTTAATTAGTTAGTCAATTTTCTTGGTCATATTTTGGATCTCCTAATCATAAACACGTTCCCAAACTACTTCAAAATTTCAATATAAATAGACATATTCGAAGGCTTATTTTATACAAAACACAGCTATATTAGGAAATTTTTTTATAGTGTAGCTATGTTTGCTTAATTAGTTAGTCAATTTTCTTGGTCATATTTTGGATCTCCTAATCATAAACACATTCCCAAACTACTTCAAAATTTCAATATAAATAGACATATTCGAAGGCTTATTTTATACAAAACACAGCTATATTAGGAAATTTTTTTATAGTGTAGCTATGTTTGCTTAATTAGTTAGTCAATTTTCTTGGTCATATTTTGGATCTCCTAACCATAAACACAATCCCAAACTGCTTCAAAATTTCAATATAAATAGACATATTCAAAGGCTTATTTTATGCAAAACATAGCTATATTAGGAAATTCTTTTATAGTGTAGCTATGTTTGCTTAATTAGTTAGTCAATTTTCTTGGTCATATTTTGGATCTCCTAACCATAAACACATTCCCAAACTACTTCAAAATTTCAATATAAATAGACATATTCAAAGGCTTATTTTATACAAAACATAGCTATATTAGGAATTTTTTTTATAGTGTAGCTATGTTTGCTTAATTAGTTAGTCAATTTTCTTGGTCATATTTTGGATCTCCTAACCTTAAACACATTCCCAAATTGCTTCAAAATTTCAATATAAATAGACATATTCAAAGGCTTATTTTATGCAAAAATAGCTATATTAGGAAATTCTTTTATAGTGTAGCTATGTTTGCTTAATTAGTTAGTCAATTTTCTTGGTCATATTTTGGATCTCCTAACCATAAACACATTCCCAAACTACTTCAAAATTTCAATATAAATAGACATATTCAAAGGCTTATTTTATACAAAACATAGCTACATTTCCATATCAAAATTAAAGAAAATGGGCAAACTATTTCTCCCTTCATCATCACTATTTTTTTTCATTTTCTTCTCATGTATTACAACCCTAGCAACAAGTCAATCCCCTTTAGTGACAACCTTTTGTCACAAAAAAATCCAAGATCCTGCCTTTTGCTTAAAGATTATTGCATCAGATCCTCGTTTTCAAACGGCGAAAACTGCGCATGATCTTGAATCATTAACAATTGATTTGGCATTTAAATTTCTGAGAGGAGTAACTAATAAGTGTACAATACTATTGCGAAGAGAAAAAGATATAAAAATTAAAGCTGCTTTGGGCTCTTGTATTGGAGCATATGGTTTGATTAGGTTGAATTTTGACAAGATGAGAGTAGCTTTTCAAACTGGAAGACCTTTAACTCAAGCAGGAGCAGATGCTAAGGTTGCTGTTTTGAAGTGCAACACTGACTTTGATAGCCAAAAATTGGTATCCCCTCTTGCACAAGATAATCATGATATGTTGAATTTTATTCAGATTATCGTTGGTAACTCTATATCGAATTCATTAATATAATTACAAGTTGAAATTTCATTAGAAATGTTGCGTAGGTAGAATGATTTATTTATGAATGTATCATTTCGAATGAAATATAAAAATCGTTCTTCTTTATTCACTATGTGTTATTTATTCAAGCTTTTAAATCAGTGCATATAGAATTTGATATCGGCTTCAAAGTCGTCAAGGACCATTGAACATACATCTAATAAGATTATTTTTTATGAAAAATAATTTTTAAAAACCATATAAAGTTTGTTAATTCAAAGATTGAATATTTGACATTTCAAATTCTATTTAATCTATCACTAATGTTATTAACAATAAATTTATATATGAAAAAATTAGTCTACAACGTAGTATAATGATAGATTTGTTTTAAGGCATATACGCAAAAACTACGGAACTATTACTAACAGAATCAACATAAAAACCATTCATATCAACATACAAATACAAATTAAAATTTTACAACAAAATAAACATTCAATTTCAATAATTTTTTGGGGAAATTAATTTATTTATTATACCAAATTTAAAATCAGCATCTTTTCATGATAACCACATCGTTTTATCTAAAATTTCTGATATTGAAACAACACAAAACGTAAATCAATCAAAATCTGAAATCTATATTTCAACATCAAACTCGAAATAAATATTTAAAACTGATTGTATAAGAAATATTTTTTTTCGTCGTTTGGGACGACTCAGCTGGTTTTAAGGGTGGTTATCCACACGGATGACCCGGGATCGATCCCCTCTCAATGCCTTCTGAGTCTAGCCCGTCGCATAGGGCTTGCCTAGTGCGGTTTGCAGGCTATTAAACACGTAGCGATTGCAGGTTATTGTGGAGTTCCAGAAAAAAATTATTTTGTTTCAAAACAGTTTTGCATAATAATTATTTGTCTTTCGTCGTGATGGATTGAAATTGAAATATGGTCACATTGCATTGTGGTTATGAGAGAGAAACTTATATTAATCACACAAAATCGGTGGTTACATAAAATATGAGTCTTTTCATAGTTATGAATTTAAACGATACGAAATAGAATTTAAGTAACAATCAAAGCAAACATTATATTTAAACTAACACTACAATACAATACAACGGGTAACAACCATCCAAACATGGTGTTAAGGAATTAAAATTTGATTTCATAATTAATCGTACAAAATCCTTTTTTTTTACATTTACTGTCTTTTCTTTCCTTTTTACTGAATATGTTGTATTTTTGTAAGAATTCTATTGTTATGTTTAGGAAAAATCAAAGTATTGTTATATATGGATTACGGAAAAGGGCCAAAAATACTCTTGAACTATTTGAAAAGGTTCACATATACCCCTTATTCACCTATTGGATTAAAAATACCCCTCAGTTTACCTTTTTGGTCCATTTTTACCCTTAAAACTAACACCCTTTTCTTTTTTAATTATTTTTATTATTAATTATTACGTGGCATCTTCTAATTGGATAAAACTAAATTTTAACCCATTAAATTTTCCTTCATCCGCCCCGACCCATATCTATAGCCCTATGGCCCAAACTCAATTAAAAGACCCTTTAAAAATACATCTCTTTCTCACTAAAGTTATTTCAGAACCACCCATCAACTACAAGAAGAGGCATTTTCAGCTGCTGTGTGAAAGCTTGAAGTTGATTTTTGTGTATTTTTCTAACTTTTCTATAATGATAATGTTTCAAGGTGACTTTATGATAACTCTTGTAAGAAATAACAACTTATTCTGGCTTTTGAAGATTGTGAAAAAAAGAAGTTAAAGATTCAAGCAACTTAATTTGATGTATATGTTTCTTTCTTAAAAACCACGTATCACCAATCCACGTCTCTGTCAACTTTTTAAAAGATGTCGTGGTGGTCCATGGTGCAGGGAGAAAGTAAACTATCATAATATTATGCCCAAATACAGTTGTTAGCTAATCTTTTTTTATCAATTGATTGATTAATTATGTAGCAGGGCATGATATTAAGTGTAGCATACTGTTTTTCATGTAAAAAAATTTGGTACACAATTTTCATTCCTGCAAGAAGCTATTAGGATTAATGGAGAAAGAGAGGTTAATATATCCTTAAATGGGTTTTAAATTGGGTTTTGGGTTATGGGTCAGTGGGTAGAGGAAAATCTAATGGGTTGGAATTTAGTTTTATTCAATAGGAAGATGCCACATAATAAACATTAATAAAAATAATTAAAAAAATAAAAGGGTGTTAGTTTTAAGGGTAAAAATGGACCAAAAAGATGAACCAAGGGGTATTTTTAACTCAATAAGTAGATAAGGGGTATATTTGAACCTTTTCAAATAGTTCAAGGATATTTTTGACCCTTTTCCGTATGGATTATTTAGGTGAATTATTTTTTTCTTTTTTCTTGTGGGTATATATGAAGAATGAGCGAACAAGTACCTAAAAATTAACCCATAAATCTCACTTCCTAAAATTTGCCCAAGTCTCCATTTTTCAGAACAAAATCAAATAGTTATGTTGTGTACATTAAAAAAAAAAGTATTTATGTATTATATTTTTGGTCTTAAATATGTGATTTTTCCTTTTATGATCAAACTTGAAAGTAGTACTTTATACCCGATTTTAGCATTTACTTCATATTTTAGTTCTCCTAACCATAAACACAACTTCAAAATTCAATTATAAATAGGCATGTTCAAACACTTATTTTATACATAGAAAAAGAACATAGCTCTGTTTTCACATCAAAAGACATAAAAATGGGCAAACTATTTTTCACTTCATCGTCACTTATTTTTTTGATTTTCTTGTCATGTGTTACGAAGCTAGCCACAAGCCAATCACCTTTAGTGAATTATTGATTATTACTACTAGATAAGAGAAATTTCATTAGAAATATAGAGTAGGTAGAATGATTTATTTATGAAAGTAGGTAAAAGAAATATTGTTCTTTATTAACTATGTTTTATCCATTCAAGCTTTTTATCTCTTTGGGTTTTCATTATGTTCACCTTTTTTCTCTTTGGGTTTTCATTATGTCCGATATGAGCTTCCAAGTCCTGACTAACCACAGCCCCCTAAAACAGAATATTTTTTCCATGGAATAAGGCACAAGTACCCCTCTAGACTATGACAGAAATCTAGAAACACACCTAAACTTAACTAGGGTCATAGTCTAGGAGGTACTTGTGTCTTATTCCTTTTTTCCATTCCTAGACTCGAATCTAAGATGTCTAGATAAAGTGATTCTATACCTATGCATTCCACCACAATAGTTGGTGATAAAGTAATTGGAGTTATGATTACAATGGATAGGTGAAAAACTAGGAACACAAATGGCCATCTATGATATATAACTTCCACCACACCAAAATGTTTTTCCGATTTTACTAAGCAAGTACATGTAATTTGCATCAGCCAATGAGAAAGAAACCAAGAATCAGTGTTTTGGGAAGCGGAAGCGGAAAAAAGTGACGAGGGCCCATCTCGCTTTGCTTTTTTTAAGTAAAGCGATATTTAGTATAAAAATAAAAAATATTAAATAACTAAATAGAGGTAATATATTCAAGATGCATTGTTTTCAACTTGGATCTAGGAAGGATAACAAATGCAAGTATATGTAGTGGAAGGAGAAGCATAACAAGTTTGCAAGTGATATAAACCGAGCAAAAGCAATCTGAGAAAGCTAATGTGCAAACAACACAATCTTTGCGTACTAGATAACCCAAAGCCTCTAATATATATAAATTGCAGAAATCAGTAACCACAGAGATAAGAATTTAACAAAGGAAACTAATACATTGCACGGCCAACTCCTATACAAATATCCCAGAGGCCAGTACACAAGTCTAAATAGCAGCCATTTTTTCAAGAAAATATTTGTAATGTGGAGCTTTGATACACATTTTCTGAGCTGATAAGGAGTCAAACTGCCATCTAAAGAAGTCTTGTCAAAGAAATGCTGAAGGGCATACTATTTTAGGCTGAGCAAAATTTGAAATGCAGTTTAACCAAATTAGTTGCATTTCCATAATAGAAGTAATACACCGGGGGAAAAAGGTATATGTGGACACAAATTTCTTTAAATAACAGCTCCTACTGACCCTAGATCCAAGTCTTCTCTTGGACTTATATAAGTTAAAAGTGTTTTATAATGCTCAAATTGAGTCAATACAAACCTCGAGGTTTCATAAAAAGAGAAGCAGGCACAGCATCTCTTCTTCCAAAAAAACTCAAACAAGTATAAGAAAATGCATTAGTGAATAGAAAGGAATGCACCTCTACTATAGAATATGCACCAGCGAACAGAACAGTCAAAAACAAAGACTTGTAGTTCATATGATCTTAGCTTATATCTAAACTTCCACTAAATAGATCAGTCCATTTGGTTATCACGTCAACATTTCACTAGTTTTTTCTTAATCAAGTAGGTAATCATTTCACTATTGTCATATCAAACTGGAGAAACATTTCAGAAGTACGGGATCGACAAGTATTTTCCTTTTCTTTTAAGAAAGGAAAATAGACTTAATCCCACAAGCATGTAAACTGCTGAACCACACATACTTGTTACTATTTCAAGACTGATTAGACCATGCTAATTTACAGATAAGCCAACGAAAAATATAATGAACGAATCAGTACATCTAATTGCAGATTGGTAGAGCAACCGGAACTCAACTGAAGCTACAGATCACTATAGTTGCGCCAGACAGCCCGGAATTCTTCACGGAATGTATTGAGGCGAGCCTTCAAATTAGGACTCCTGAAGCTTGCATGAGCAAGAGTGGCTGAAAGAGAGAGAGAACAGAGTTTTATTCAATCATAACATAGAATTTGAACAAAAAAACAAAATTAGAATAAGAAGATAGAACTCACCAAGCAGACCTATACCAAAAGCCCAAAGGACGGTTAAGAGGCCACATGAAACAAACCAGACGAAGAAACTCACTGCATAATTGCACAACAGTATCAAACAGAATTTCATATTACAACTCCCAAAGATTCAACATGAAAAAAAAAAAAAAAAAAAAAAAAAAGAGAAAGGAAGATAGAAAACACAACAAACACTTCCAGTACCTATAGAGAATACAAAGACAAACACCCAACGAGGCCTTCCACAAATGAATATTGCTCTTTTAGTGGATGGACGCCCTCGAATAACTGGCCTGAACATTATCGAATATATGTCACCAGTGATACAGCCTCAGTGAGCTTAAAAATATAAATATACATGCATACTTACGTAAGTGCAGGCCTCATTTTTGCAGCTAAATGAGGTGAAAACTGTCTGACAGTTCTTGTCACCTTTTCACTAAAAGTACCTGCAAAACTGCAGGAACAATCCTTAGCAACATTAAAAGATACAGGAATAAAGTATGAATGCTGTTATCAAACCTTATTTCTTCAGTGGAAATTTTATTTTTTGATTATTAAAGATAATATATTAAAATATCCAGAAGCATCGAGAATGTGCTATGAAGTATTTACAGGAAAAATGTCAATACACATAATGTAATGAACTCAAAAAGTCTATCATGGCATTTGTGTCATATGCAATAGCCATGTTATACGCGGAAAAAAAAAACAGTTAAGAGATACATCTGTACTTCAATGTTAGGTGGCAAAATTTGTTTCACATGCATCTCTAAACAAACAGATTAGTATATCCAACAGATAGTAAAACAGACAGTTGGAATCGGTTATTCTCTAGCTATTGACACATAACCAGAAAACCTAAAGCAACAAGCTAACATGAGTGCTTTTCCTTCTAATATGAAAGAATTATTTTTGACCAGGGGAAAAACACAGAAAAACTTTCAAGGAGTCCAAATGACTTGCGTCATTTTCTCTCCATATGGAGGGCAGGGTATGCTAATGTATCACGAATGAAAAAATCATTTAGTTCACTACTACATCCCTGCATCAGAAGGGTATTATTTACTCGTAGACCAAACCAAAATACTATCCGGTTCAACCTACTGCAGTTTTAAAGCCATATAAGTCTCCAAGAAAAATAACTCACAGCTAGGAAGGCTAACTTTTAACCCTATGATAGATAGGAGAATTTGAAATTTTATGAATAAGAACAGTTTGGAAATGCATCGAGTTTAATTCGAATAAAAGAGAATATAAATAACCTGCACAAAAGCATAACGAAAAAGACGAGCGGATCAAGAAGGACATACATGTCAAAAGGTGTTAACCCCATAGGCGGACCCACATGCAAAGTTGGGGTGCATATGCACCCATTAACTTCAGAAAAAATCAAAATCATGTGTATATATGTACATCTATCTTGGGAAATTGGTAGAAACTAGGATATAATTAACAGTATACTTATGAGTAGCATAGGAGTGCCTTGTGCCGCTGGTACGATCCAAAGGTACCACTCGTGAAACCAAGGTTCAAATCCAGCTAAAGCCATATTTTGTTGTTTTTATTGAGTTTAGATTGGTGCACACAAAGTCTTCAAATCCTGGGTTCACCTCTGGATAACCCGTCACTCAAGATGATCCACGTCCCATGTCTTAAAAAAAAAATTTGAAAATATTGCATTTGTTGCACGACTAAGCCAAGGCATTACTCTATCTGGAAAAGGTTCAATTTTCCACTTGCCTATTGACTTCCCTTAACTTTGCTTGCCAATAGAAGTTGGTCATCGTTACCCATACAACTCATATTTGCCTTTCTTTGCTAATGAAGTTCCACCTTGTGCATTTAATCCAAGCTGGCTTTTTAAACTTGCCATGTTTGCGGACTCATGAAAAGAACCAACCCCTTACCCATATCACCCCTCACCCCCCTCCTTCACATTGTTTATTCTAACCATTTACCCTCTTTCCCCCACATTCCACCTAAGAAAAGCGAAGGCAAGAATACAAAATATAGGCAAATAGTATGTAAACTAAAACTCTAATGAAAAAACCCTCACCAATAGATCAGAATAGAATACCTGTCATTCAGAAAAGCAATACTAAGTGCTGTCAAAAGCGCAGCAACAATTGCAAGTGGCTTCCTTAGAAACCCCAATGCTGCAATACAAAATGCAAATGAATGTACTTATGAGCTCCAAAATAAACACTGTAAAGCTAAAGTTCATATACATAACTCAAAAATCTTTCCTTACCAAGAATAGCCACAATCATAATAAAGTAATTCGTCCTGTAACTGCAAAAGGATTTAAAAAAAAAACATTTTAAATGCAATTCAGAAAAACCTAATTAGTGCATTGAATTGCCAATGAAGAGAACGTACTAGTAGAGATTACACTTGAGTCGACTGTTCCATTTGGAATAAGATCGGGGGAACGTGAAGCGAGAGAAGAATTCAGAGAAGGGACGTGGTGGAGATGACCACTCGACTTCGCGTAGAGCCTCAATTAGATCCTCTGTGGTTACAGTTCCCCAATCCATTGTTGAAGAATAGGCGAAACCCTAGAATTCACCGGACACAAAGCAAGGGGAAAAAAGGACTGAAGTCTTTAAGGGCTTGTGGAAATTCAGCTCTGCGGAGAGTAGTAAAATGGTTTGAAATTTTTTGGAATGGTGCACGAATGATGAAGATGAAAGTTAAAAAACCAACCTAACCTGGGCTGTGGTGAAGTGTGGTGGATTGCTTCACGTTTTCGAGTTCGAGCCGTGGCTATAGAGAAAATTTGATTGGAAGTGTCACCTTCAAATGTGCCAGCAGTGTCTGATTTGAATTTAGAGGAAGCTCTAATGTGGGCTCCGATTGTCCGAGTACGAAATGGGAAATTAAAAAAAATGTCCGTTCGAACTTAATTAAAGCTCTAGTGCACTCCGAACATCGAGTGTGAAACAGAAAAAAAAGTTAAAAAGCACCGTATGATTTTTTGGGGAGCCGAATGAGCCCTGTAGTACGCGAAAAAATATTATGTCTAAGTCAAGTTTCAAACCGGAGACCTCTAGTGTGTGAGACTAGCGTGATAACCAACTACACCACCCAAACTGCACAAGTTTCTAAGGTTATTATTTCATCAAATTGCAATAGTGATATTTATTTATTCAAAAAGTTTATGCTTGAATTATATTTTAGAATTTTCAAAATATGATTGAAATGTTCATCAATTGAGTATTTAATACTCCCTCCATCCCTAATTACTTGTCCACTTTTGAATTAATACGCTTTTTAAGAAAACAATTAATGACTTAATGAGTTTACCATTTTATCCCTATTAATTATGAAGTGGATGAAAAATTCTATATTTTTCAAAGTAATTAATCATTTAATTGAGGGTATAATAGGTAAAAAAAAAAATTGTTCTTTCTTGATTTGTCAAAATAGACAAGTAATTAGGGACGGAGAGAGTATGAATTAACTATTTACATCAAATAAATTCGATTTATTGTGATGAGTAGAGACCTGTCCAATGAGACACCAATTTAGTTTTCTATATATTTTGTTATGTTGTTAATGTTGTGTTAATTAGTTATGTATATTCTTCTTAGACAAGATAATTCAAATTTTGCTTTCACTATGATAGCTAGGTAGATGTGAAATTTTATAGTATTAGATTATTTATATGATTTCAATTTCATCAAAAACTTTCTTTTAATATTTGATTTTATGATTTGGGCTAACCCATTGGTGGCTCCTTAAACTTGGCACAATCTTTCACTTAAACACCTCAACGGAAGGATTTTCATTTTAAACACCTAACGTAGGGTCCCGATGTGTCACTTTAACACTTTTTGCACAGCTGGAGTGTCGCGTGATTTTCACTGATTCAAGGAGCGGAAACATTAATATTTTGTCTGATGTGGCCTCCCCAACGGTAATATTACTCCTCATCATCTATTTATATTATTTTTTCTCCAATTGTACCCTAATTAAGACCCCAATTTCTCTTTTCTTTTTCAATTTCTCTCTTCTTCAGCCTTTCTTTAATTCTTTGCCCTTAATTCTTTCATGTCGAGCTTCTCAAATTCTTCCATGGCATCTGTGGATGAAGGTCGATATTGTAGGTGTGGTAATGAAGCATTATTAAAGACTTCATAGACCCAATTAATTCAGGCGTAGATTTTTTACTTGTAGAATTTCAAAGGTAAAACTATTTGTTTCCCTTATTTTTTTTAAGTCAATTAGATGATTATTTGTTGGCGTCTAATTCTTTTTTATTGGTTTTATAGAAAATGGATGGTTGTGACTATTTTCTTTGGTATGAAGATTGACACCCTCCTCAAGCAAACAGAGCAATGTGGTGATTGTTGAAGAAACTCAATGCTTTTGATGAAAAATTAAAGATAGCAAGAAATATATTTATTGTTGGTGTCGTTGCTACTAGGTTGGTGATGTTTGGAATATGGAAATTGAAGCCTAATTGATAGTGTTCTTGAGGTGTAGTAGTATTTGGTGTTGGGTCTAGTAGTATTTTGATGTTGTTGTTGCTGTAAATTTTCGATGTAAATGTGCATTTTGGATTCAATAAAATTATATGTTGTTGTTGCAGTAAATTGGTTTTTTGGCTACATAAAAATCTCAAATTCGTTCTCACAATGTAACACCAAAAGCAAATCGCAACCAATTCATCACAATATTCTCAAAATGTAGTCATATTCATCACAATGTAACACCCAAATTATACAAAACGTAGACAATTATATTGCATGCTCCATAATGAGCTCAAAGTTAGCATTATGCTACATACCGTTCAAGGCTACAACCTTCAAAAAAGTGTACCAAAATAAGGCCCCAAAATAAAGCTAGCATAATCAAAAGCTACATACAACCTTCACAAAAGTGTTTACTGGTATCAAAATAAAGCTAGCATACTCCAAAATCATTAGACAGCAAAATAAGGGCCCAAAACCAACCTATTCTAAGTTGGTGTTACTTCTTCTTCTTTTTTTTTTTTTTTTGCCATTTGCTGCAATTGGGAAGTGGTGAAAGCATATTTTTTTTCCATCTCAAGCCTTTAGGCTTAAAGCCAAGGTCTATACCCATTAAACTTGCATCCTTATAACTTGAACATGTTGGTAGAATCCTTTGACTTGAAGTCCAGGCTATTTTTTTGAAGAAAAAACCAAAATTAATATATAAACTTGCATTCATTTAAAAGACAAATTTTGTTGCAAACTTGCATTTAGTATTTGGGGTTCCACTTGCACTTGTGTAGATGCCAAATCCAACATTACTTGATCCACCATTAGTTGACCTCTTTGGTCCCCCTCTTGCAGAATCTTCTCCAGTTGCAACTGTTCTTCTTTTTTGTCCAGCAGTTTGTGTTGTCCTTGGAGGCAGTTGACTGGTAATTCCTCTTGTAACAGGAATACTTGTATCCACAAATGGTGGTGGTTGGCTTGTTTTTGCAGTTTCCCTTACCCTCTTAACTCTAGTGGTATCATCACAAATTGTTGTTGAAGAAGCATGATTGCTTGATGTTGTTGATGCAGGTTGGTTGAATCTTATTGGTCTAGGTTGGTAGGAGCTTGTTGGTTCAGGATGGCTATTTCCTTGTGAACTTTGATGAGCAGTAAATTGTGAATTGGCTAGTTGTTGTGAAGTATGGACACTGACCTAAATATCAAACATAAAGTTTGTTCATTACATTCAACAAGAATTTAAAAAAGGCACAAACAAATAATAAATTATTTTACCTTGCAATATTTCTTGTTGTTTACCCTTGAAACAAGTAATTTCACCCCTTGTTTGGACATCTTTTCATACTTCTTTCTTGGTTCATATTTACTCTTTCTTTTATTTCTTGGAGGTCTACTAGGCATTTGTTTAGGTTTAGGAGGCTCAATCCTTGGATTGTTAGTTTCAGGCCACATCTTCATATTTGGAATTGGTTGAATGAAATGACTATAAGCCTTTAAGAAGGTATCCTTCATATACCAATGCTCCACAAGTGGTTCAGGTTCCTGTTCTATGTGGCACAAAGCAGAAATAACATGTTGGCATGGAATGCTTCTGAATTGCCAAGTTCTACAAATATAAACTCTATCAGTCAAGTTGACTGTATGCCTATACTGCCCTTCTCCAATCTCAAACCCAATATTAGTATTCCTAAGCACCTTGCATGCCCTAGACTTGTCTTTATTTTCCTTCAATATAAGTCTAGCCATAGGTACAATATCACATATCAAGGTGTCAACAAACTTAACCATATCCACAGTTCTAGTTATTAATTTTCTCCTACTTTCCTCTAACATGGTTATTATAGATTTGTGTCTACGTGATAAGATCCATGATTAAAGGTTTCACACATGTTATTTTCAAATGCATCACATTTGGAATGCTCTAACCCATGACACTTGTGGATAATGCAATAAATCATCATTAATTTCATTAGCAAATCTGCTCATTTTATGATGCTCCTCTATGTACTTTACTTCAAAAGTTGCCTTAGAACATCTCCAGAATTGTTTTCTCCTTTCCTCTCCCTTCCATCTTTTATTCCAATTAAACCAGATGTGTCTAGCATGCATTCTAACTTCAGTATTTGGTAGCAGTACACCAACAGTTGCTTGAAGACCCTACAATAAAATACAATTCCATACAATTTAAGAAAGAAAATATATTTCTACATATCTACAATTATCAAAGTAATAGACAATTACCTTCTGCATATCTGACATTACAATAAGACCCTGCCCAGTACCCAACTGCAAGTCCTCTTTCAAGTAGTTGATAAAGAAACTCCAGTTATATTTAGTCTCCTTGTCCACAACTGTCCAGGCTATAGGAAACATTTGATTGTTCCATTCTTTCCAACTACTACTAGAAGTTCACCCTTACAAGCACCCTTTAAGAAACATCCATTAAATCCTATCATTCTTATTACATCCTTCCTTCCACCCCTTCTTCAATGCATCCAAGCATACATGGAAGTACACAAACAAATTCTTTCCTGGTACAATTTCTCTATCCATTCTTACTCAAATAGAACTATCAAGATTAGTTTGTTTTATAACTTTAGCATAATCACATAACCTTGCAAATTCCATATTCCAGTCACCCATAGTCTCTCTAAGAATCATCATATTTGCGTTGTAATAAATTGTTCTACCCACATATAGTTCTAACTCCTCCTTACACAATTCTTGTATTTCACAAATCCTCAAAGATGGTTGTTTAGTTACTTCATCCTTGAATCTACTTGCTAGGAACTTAGTTGTACACATTTTGTTCTTATTTGAGTAAACACCTGTGTATAGGATGGTAATTCTAATCATAAAGTTACCAGAATCCCTATCAATAGCACCATAGCACAAACATTTGCATTTTCTTTGAATTTACATTTAGCTCACACTCTATGAGCTTCATTAGGCCTTAACTTAATCTGATAATTTTTTTCAACAACATATTTTGCCAAAGCCTTTCTAAATTCCTTAGCATGCTAAAAAATCATTCGAAGTTCAAAAATATCAATAGTACATTCATCATCATACTTGACCTTTTTGCTCTTTTTTCTGCCTGGTAGATCAACACCTCTAACAGTTTCTGTATCTAGCATATCAATGCTATCATCACTATCACATTCTGAGCTATCAATATACTGCTCACCTCCTCCCAATCTGCCAACATATCTATCCTTCTTATTTATTTCAATATCTTCAAAGTCTCTGTCTACACCAGCCTCACCTATTGGTATTTCTTCAGGTATTATTTTCTTAACCTAGGATTAGGATCTTTTTTCTTCCTAATATTAGGATTTCTTTTGTTTCTCCTTTCAGCCCTAAGGAATCTCAATTCTTTATCAACATCTGAATCATCTTCATCTGGAATAAAATTTACATCTGTGTCACTACTAGGCAGATCTAATTCAGCTTCATTATGATTTGTATCACCTCTAGGCAGTTCTATATCAACTTCATTCAAATCTAAATCATTCTCCACAGTTTCCTCAGTATTTATACCTATAAATTTATCAATAGGATCAAACCATGGTAAAAGACCAATTGGAGCAGGCAATTCTTCCAACTCATCAATTTTATGGACCACATACACATGAAACTCATCACCATCTACCAAGTCTTTCACAAATTCTAACAATTGAGTATCAGAAGTAACTTGAACTAATTCATTGTTATCTTCACAGTAAAATCCCTTTCACATTTGTATATCCAAGATCTTTAGTGTAGGAAAGAAACTCAACAAGACTAAAATGATCTTTATCTATGCCAACACCAAATACATCTACTTCTCGTTGGTAAGTAGGGTTAGGATTTCCAACAACACACCCATCATGATGAAACAAGTTAAAATATTGTTGTCCATATCCCGAAAAGAAGACCCCCAACAAAAGGAAATACCCAAAAAGCCCCTTACTTTATAAGCACTAGTTAGGCCAAAACCTAGATTAAAAATAAAAATTAAGCGGAATCAACAACTAAACACACCTTTTTTAAGAAAACAAAGGGAGAAAACAAAATACACCTTCTTCAATTTCTCTAACGTTGCACAACCCGATACCTTATCAATACAACCTTAAACCTGAAAAATGGCGACATAAAATACAAAAATGGTTATTGCTAACAACGAATTTAAGAAAAAACAAAGCAATACATATGAAGTAAAGAGACATTTACCTAGGATTTTCATCGGAGAAGAGAGAGAATCGTATGAAGGAAGTTGAAAGATCAACAAAATACAACATTACCTTCTTCAATTTGTCTTTTAGTTTGAATAAAAATGACGTGTAAAGAGGTTTAAGAGTTGACATCATATAATTGGTCAATTAATCCACATAGAGCAGGTTGTGTTGCACGCACCTATGGTCTACAGAAGTCTGTGCAAAAAGTGTTAAAGTGACACATCAGGACCATATGTTAGGTGTTTAAAATGAAAATCATTCAGTTGAGGTGTCTAAGTGAAAGATTGTGCCAAGTTTAGAGGGCCACCGATGACTTCAACCTTGTGATTTTCCTTAGCTATGAGCCTATGAGGCATCACACAACTAGAATTTAGTACTTCTTTCATTGATTAATAAGTATATTATTTTTATTTGGGGAATTTTCACATATAGTCACTCAAAAATAACTTAATTATGTTCAATAGTTATAGTTTGCTAATTACGATTCGTAGATACATGTTATATAGAGGAGATTGGCGAGCAAGATTGGGAGAGGGAGGAGAGAGGTAAGCGAGAGAGGATAGAGAGTGGAGAGAGGTGAATTGTATATGTATATTTGTCAAAGTAATTGTTTATGTGTATCTGGTATACAAATGTATTTGTATATCTGGCGAACAAGATTAGGAAAGAAAGGAGAAAGGAGAAAGGCGAGCGAGATTGGGAGAGGGAGGAAAGAGGCGAGTGAGAGAGGCCAATAATTTGTATAATTCGCATCTCGTTTGTATAATTTGCGGGTACGTTTGTATAATTTACGGGTTTTTGTATAATTGAGTAATACAAAGTCTGAAATTATACAAATATGATAAAACTCGAAATAAGAAATTGATACAAACATAAACATATGGACTTTAAATAATTATACAAATTACATTATATTATATAAAATCCGAAAATTATACGTTTATACAAACTTTAAAAAGTTATACAAAAAAAGATTGAATGTATATGGTGATAAAACTGAAAACCCAAAGGAAATCATCGTCATATACAAATATAAACCATCGTATACAAAATACAAATCAAACGAAAAATTGTTAGTTGTGAATTATACAAATGTGGCGAAATATACAAACTCGAAGTCAGCTCACGTAATTAATAATTAATGTTAGTCACAAGTGATAATTTTAACAAACTATAGCTATAACAACTAATTAAATAATATAAATTTGCTTAACCGTCTAATTTTCACCTTTTTTTTAAGCCTCAAATAAAATAGTGGCACCATTGTATCTTCAAATTCTTCTCTTTACTCCTATTTATGAGTTTGTCATCTTGATAATTATATAAATATTGAACTCCAATAAGCCTTTTAAGAACATGATGCAGAGACTAATGAAGTTGGTTATTAATTATGAGGAGTCATATTTTAACAAAATTGTCATTCATTAATGTATTTAGGTCCACTTAAACTGATCCGGATAAATAGTTGTAAATTAAGTGCAAATATGTATGTTGACCGCTGCACAGTGACATGGCACACTAACATCAAACTTCCAAGCCCAACACAAACACTGATAAAAGAAGATGAAGGATTCCATTGATATCTCTCTTCAACTTCTTCATTATCTTTAATCACAATCACCAGAATTCCTCGCTGATTATCTGAATTATCACCAATTCATCTACGCCTCTCTACCAAAACTTCAATACAAAAAACTTTGAATTTGATTTATTCTGCAGTTGGCATAATCTGAATATCAATTTGACATCTTCGGATTGTTAGGGTTTGGGGATATTTGCAGGTGTGATGGATCAATCGACGAGCAGAGGTGGGAAATTTGTGATTAGGGACTATGTGGTTGAGAAGCAAATAGGGGCGGGGTCTTTCTCGACGGTGTGGCTAGCACGCCACCGTGTCAACGGCACAGAAGTGGCGATCAAGGAGATTGTTACCGCTCGGCTCAACAGTAAACTCAAAGAGAGCCTCAAATCTGAAATTGTTATTCTACAAAGAATCAGTCATCCTAATATTATTCACTTGCACGACATGATCGAGGTCCTACTCTACTCAATTCAATTTCATTGTCTATACTACATATTTAGTTGAACAAATTTGTTTATGCTACTACTAGAAAAAGCTTAGGGTAGTTTGGTAGCTGGTTAGAGTTATGCATGTATTAGTAATGCAAGATTTAGTTATTGCACTTTCTATCTTGCATAAATAATACATATATTCCCTCGTAACTTATATTAGAATAGTTATTCGTGTTTCTAAATGGCAAATCAAACACCGTATTAATTTCAAACATGAATAACTTATCCCTAACCAGCCACCAAACGTGATATTACTTATGTCAGCTACGAAACGTGATAGTACTTATGCAAGATATAGTACCTATGTAACTCACCTCCAAAGCAACTACCAAACGACCCCTTACGTTTTTCGTAGAAGTTTGGCTAATCTAATATAAACATTTTCTTTTAAAAAAAAAAACAAGCACTTTTGGCTTCTTAGAAGCTTGGTGAAAGAGGCCAGTAACAATATGAAATTATGAGGAAGTGTCTAACTTGTATAAGGGAGATTTAACTCCCACGGTAAAGAGTAGCTTTCCCTTCTTGAACTATAACGATAACTTGCTGTGCTCTTTCTCTTTTTAAACTCTAGATGATGATTAAAAATTCAGCACTTATGTGTAGCTATGGATGGGTAGTATATCCTTTTTTGATGTTTGTGTAAATTTGGAACTGTATATTTACTATTTGGAGTTGCATTGGTTACTAGCTTTATAATTGCTTAAAAGAGAAACAAAATGTTTTTCTGACCTTCATATATGTTATTTTGCTTCTTATCTAAATGAACCCTCACGTGCATGGGTTATAGGAGCCACGGAAAATATATATTGTTTTAGAGTACTGCAGAGGGGGTGATCTATCAATGTACATACAACGACGCCAAGGGAGAATCGCCGAAGCAACTGCCAAACATTTCATGCAGCAACTAGGTTTGTGTAAACTGTAAAGCTTCTATTTTCTTTTGCCTATTTTCCTGTATTCACTTTAGAGTGAATATTCTTTTCTAGATGAATTCTGCTTGGTAATATTCATTTTCATATCATGCCACAGCATCTGGTCTAAAAGTCCTTTGCGAAAACAATCTAATCCACAGGGACCTAAAGCCTCAGGTTTGCTTTCCTTCGTGTGTTATGCTCAAAATTTAGTTTGCTTTGGTGGTTGCCTTGATAGCCCAAGCTACAAATTTAAACATATGAATTTAGTTGTTTTTTGTCTAAGGAGGAGCATTAGGTGCTGAAACGTATGTTCCTTTCCAGAAATTCTCATTTTAAAGTCATGACCATGTAATGTCTACCATTGTAGCTTTTTTCTGTGTATAAATATTAGAAAAATGACAGCAGCTAAGAGACTACTGATCAGTCGTGTATTAATGATTTGACATTACCAAGTAGCAGCGGCCTTGTTCTGTCCGAAGCCATCTACTATATTGATAACCAGATCCTAGTAGCTAATGATTTGAAGAAACTAAAAGTAACAATTGAATTGTTGGAAATACTTGCATGACTTACGGGTGACCAAGGTGTGCAATTGCCTTATTCTTGAATAGCTAAATGTAGATCTCTTATTATTAACTCACTAATCAAAATATATATATCAAAGAAAAGGAAGGTATTTAGGAGATGAAATCCCAAACTAGTTGGGTCGGCTATATGAATCCTTATTGACCATGTTACTCCATATATTCCAAGGAGACGACTGTCTATAAACAAATATAGTGACATTTTTATCTTCAATTTGGTACATCTTAGTTGAGGGAGGGGAACTAAATGTGTGGTTTTCTAGGAGTAAATAGTATCTCTTTGGTAGTAATTCTTTCTTTCTTTCGGAGATAAGTACTATTCTGGAAACTTCTAAGAATTTGAATTGTCCTTCGGTGGAACTGTCAACTCATTGACTTGTGTCCTTTGCCTTGATCCTACAGAATCTTCTATTGTCTGCAACTGATGACAACTCCACCTTGAAGATTGCTGATTTTGGGTTTGCAAGGTAAAGTTGTAGTACGCTGTCAGAAGCATCACTCTCCTAATGTCCCCCTTCCCCGGAGAAGGTCTTTTATTTAACATTTTTCATCTCTTTCAGAAAACACATTTGCTAGATTCTCTTTCATCCTTCCCTTCTGTTTTAAGATTTGCAGCCTTAGAGTTAAAGGTTCTCCTAAGCTGTCCGCTCACAATTACCATTCTCTCTTGTCAGATCTTTGCAGCCTAGGGTGCTTGCAGAAACTCTATGTGGGTCGCCATTGTACATGGCTCCCGAAATAATGCAACTTCAAAAATATGATGCAAAGGTGTTATTCTCTTTCTACACACGCCACTCCATAAGCTATTCTCTTTTAAATTCATATTAACTTTTGGCTCAAAACACAGGCAGATCTCTGGAGTGTTGGTGCCATTCTGTTCCAGCTAGTAACTGGCAAAACCCCATTTACTGGAAACAATCAAATACAGGTTTAATTTCTTTTCAGCTGTACATAGTAACTTACCTTATTGGCTGTTTCAATTTCAGTTTGACTGGTGACATTCAAATGCCTTTTAGCCTGCCCTGTTTTAACTTTTTCCAATTTTCCTGTAGTTGCTCCAAAACATAGTGAGGTCCACTAAATTGCAATTTCCTCTAGATGCCAAGAATCTAAGTCCTCATTGCATAGATTTGTGTCAAAAGTTATTGCGCCGTAATCCAGGTACTTCTTTTATGTTGACTAGATTTCAACAATTTAAAATCCACTAATTGATTGTTTCCAAAACCTCAGTACTTAGATCATAGTTTTTTATATGCTTTGCCATCGAAAAGGCCATAAGATTGAAAGCCAGAGTTAACCGTTACATGGTATTTTCTTATGAAAAGTTCAAAATTTCTATTTCTGCATATCTGAACGCACAGTGGAGCGGTTGACATTTGAGGAGTTCTTTAACCACCCATTTCTTGCACAGAAGCAGCCTGATGAGTTGTCTAGGTAAGCTAGTTGATGAATTAACATACTTGATATGGCATACACGTTTCATGGCACTGACTTTATGTTTTGGACATGCTACACAGGAATCAGAGACCTCAAAGGGTAATAGATGGGTTTTCTCTGGCAGAATGCAATCCTGTAAGATGCACCGAGGAAACTTTTCAAGAAGATGGCTTACCATTTAGTTTAGATGATGATTCCAGCAATCCTGATGGTGGTCCTTCTTTTGCTGGGATATCACTGAGATCTTCCTGTGGATTTTCTCATGATGCAAAAGATTGTAGGAAAGAAGTTACAAGTGCTTCAAACAAAACTGGTCCTCCTTTGAACTGTAGCAACATCAACCATACATCAAATGTTATTGGTTCTAGTCCTGGCCAACACCGACATTCAGAAGGCAAGCTGAAGGAATCCAGTTCCATGGACCCTAGGCTATGCCCAAGAGGTGCTCTGTTCAATAATGTTCCAAATTTTCTTTTTGCCTACATATTTGAAATGAAAATTTTCCTTTTGTTTATCCTATAACTAGTTTGGTTAGATTTAAATTTGCTGATTTGGCATTCACCTGATTGACTGATCTAACAGTGGCGGATTCATTCGAACTGATTGAGCGGGAATATGTCCTTGTTTCTGGGTCCCTCATGGACTCATCTTCTTCAGCAGGTGCTTCTAGGCTTAGCAATACACCATTTAGATCAAGTTGTTCCCTACAAGCCTCTGGGAACATAGACTCTAGATTAAGTGAGCCGGTGGTTGTTGCTGGTCCTGCAACTAATAGCATAGTACTAAGGTTGGAAAGTCCCTCTTCTGCTCCAGGATCTTCACAAGGATCCACAAATATAGTAGACCCTCTGGAGAAGCCAACTGATGGCATAGCCAGAATTGAGTCGCTGCAACATTCTGCTTCTGCTATCACAGAGTTGGTCAATGAGAAGGTAACTCACGTTAGGCATTTTCCCTTCAAAAATGTTAGAAGTCCTATATCTGAATATGTTAGGTGGTTCTTAGCATGCAGGGGTGGAGGGAGAACACGTAAGCCTAGTTCATTATATCCTGCAATCTTTTTTCTCCTACTCTTCATTTAGAGAGCAATACAGTTCTGTGGTGGCCTTGCAACTCTTGTTTATCATTGATTTATTGCATGCATAGTAGGGGTCTAACATCTTTGCTCAAGCTTGTGTCATCTAAATTTATCCAGTTTTTCATCCCCGTGTACTTCAAAAAACATTTTTCAAGTTACCTAGGTATGATGAAGATGTATTTTCCCAGTTATTTATCAATAGTAAAAAGTAGAAGGATGAACATCTTCATCTAGGTGCAGATAGACTGCTCTCTTTTTTTTGGCTGTTTATTACTGGAATTTGTGTTAAAACATATTTATTGCTTTGCATTGTGTTCTATATCTGAAGTTTGAAATCATTTTCTGTTTCTGAGTTGAAAATATTTCTATTGTGATATATGCGAATAGAAGGTGTTAAGTACAAACATGACCTGAAGTATTTTACATCTTTACATACATTTTTTAAATACATCTTTACATAAATAAAGACAACTTTTTAATTCCTGAAAAACCTTTTAAAACAATTTGATAAAGCAAAACAAAGTGTTTTCCCTGGTGGACCAGGTCATTTAAATGGTATCACGTTATATTTTGATTTGTAATTTATGATCTAAGCTTCATTTATCTGTCTAGGTTTAATATAAATTTCTAACTATATTGGAGATATCTAGTTTTGCAAGTTTGACTTAACCAAACAGCCCATACATGATCAACAACCAACTGCTCTCAATCCCAAACTAATAGGGTCAGGTAATGTGTCTTAGTATCCATTGTGCTCTATTCGTTCCTATTTTATTCTGACTGTAGATAATTCTATTTTAAAAGCAGGGTTTCTCCAAAACTAGATGTTCATATCTTGCATTTATCCCAAGATACAAAAATTATTATAACACTGGACTTGGTGCAAGTGTAATGATATGATCTAAGCCTAATCACATCTAGTTGATCTCTTCTATTGTGTTTTGTTCTTTAAGTCCGTATTGATTCAACAGATTATAGGTTTTCTTTATCTGCCTATAATTGATATATCTTGAATATGCACCAACCTTTTTAATTTTAGGTGGTGCTAAATGTTTGAATGCTGGTGGTATCTTTGTATCTGCATCTGCCTACTCTTTAGAAACTTTGCTTTGGTGCTACTGTATGCATCCTTCTGTTCAGTGTTCACTAGCAATCTCGATAGCTTGGTAGACGATTCTGCCTCCTCGTGATTCTTTTTGGCTTGGCAGATAAAGCTATTATTTGATCATAACTGATGTTCTCTCACTAATACTTCTCTGTTCTGTTTATAGATTGCCGCAGGCAAGCATCTGGAAGCATTTTCAATTGAGCTTGTCATGCTTGCCATATGGAAGCAAGCCTTGCATGTTTGTCATACACAAGCGGCATCGGCAATTGAAGGAAGTCCAAACCAAAAAACTGCCAAATTGATGGGGATTTTAAGGGACAGTCGAGTCTGGCCTGACATTAAAAAGGGCACTTGTAACACTTTGGGGCCAGAGAATGTGTTATCTCATATTCAAAGAGCATTTCTGAGTGAAGTTGGGAAGGCAGAGGAACTTGCCAAACATATAGAGCCTGGTAAATATTTGAACTTACTGAAAGAAAAAAGTGCATGGTATGAATAAGTACTGAAACTTGTGCTGCGTGCCTTCCTGTTCTATTTGACCTTTTTGTGCTTTATATGTGACCCTTTTCCCGGTTACTGTGCTTTTGGTTTACCCTTTCTTTCGTTTCCTCCCCTTTTTCTAGCAGGATGATAACTAGCTTTTAATATGCCCGGCTTAGCTTTAATCCATTGTTAATCAAGAAAAAATATGCTAGCAATCTTGATGGTTTCTCAAGAGGATCTCGAGATATGGAATTACCAACTCTTCCGTAGATATGATAAGTAGCTGCATTCATCAAATGTTTCCTTTAGCTTGTCTTACATCTGGCCTTCCTAGTTGTGGTAATGTTTTAAGTTTTTTGCTTGAAAATGACTCATAGACCTACTTTTTTATGGCCTTAGCAAATAAAGATGAAGACATTTATGTCTGTTTGTTGCTTGTTTCTAGGAAATTCTGAGGTACCAGACGCAATGGAGATGATATTTCAATCTGCACTAGACCTTGGCAGAAAGGGAGCTGTAAGTATTTCATTTTATCGTGGAAGTATTTGGTAAAGTGGAACTAATTTCTACTAGTAACAATATATAATTGTCGCCATGTAACATTAGTAAGGGAGAAAAAACTTGAAATCTCTAAGATTCAATTTAAAGGATTTACTGTATATTGAAATATGTGGCAGGTTGACGAGTACATGGGTCGGACTGAAAATGCAGTGGTGTTTTATTCAAAAGCAGTACGCTTGTTAGCATTCCTTCAAGTAGAAGCACCATCACTCATTCTGAATCCTCCATTCTCACTAACAAACTCCGATCGCTATAGGCTTAGGAGTTACATTGATGTTCTCAATAATAGGAAAAGTGTTTCAAGGTCTCAAATCATGACTGTGCTCAAGCGTGAGGATCAGCACTGTTCCCCGTGAAGGCGATAGACTGAGTGAAGAGAAAACTGTTAATATATAATAATGATTTAACGTATCACAACTTATTCTGTATAGTTCTTTATCTGTACAGTTATTCTTTCACTAATTTTAAAGAAAGTGAAAAGTCCTTTTATATGGTTTGAAAGCTATTATTACTGTAATTAAAGTTCCTTTCTGAAAATTTCAGAAATGACTCAACTTTCGGACATAATTAAGCTTCAGTAGCTATAGTTTAGATATTTACCATTCATAGCAATTGTTTCGATATTAGGCCAAAGAAATAATCTCTCACCTTTCTTGCTCTCATCTTTTTTCTGTATTTTATATTTTTATCTTTCTCTGTATTTCTATTATTTTTGAGGTGTCAGGTAGTCCTATTTGTTGTGTTAATACGTGCATTTGAGTTGTATCGACGAATACAACTTGCATGTATATAATATAAAGATACAAACAACAAAAAATACAGAGGATTATATTTATTTGCTCAAATTGCAATTGTATTCATTCATTCTTGTATCACTTGTATGCATATGCGCTTTTAGGTTGTATTGATGAATACAATCTGTATGTATTCAAAAATACAAACAACAAAAAATATAAGGGATTGTATTTATTCACTCTTGTATCACTTGTATTCATGATCATACTTAGACAGTATCAACGAATACTAAAATACAAAAGACTGTATTCATTCACTCTAATGTCACTTGTATTTTTTTCACTCTTTCATTCATTTTCTCTAATTAAATTCTCATTTGATCCACTCAGTTCAATCCACCTCATTCAAGCCCCACGGACTAACAGACTTACTCACGTTAAACTAAAAAGTCATGTTCTTAAATCATAGTCCAACCTTACCTACATCGTGTGTATATTATTATTTTTTTTATATTGAAATAATTACAAAGACCTCATCTCATGTTTCGCTCCATTACACTTACATTCCTTGTGATTTAGGATATAACTCTTACCCAACTTGTGGGAGGTAATAAGAAGTTTATTTCTTTGAAAAAAGATTATTTCACCAACATTTGGTTTAATTTTGAATTTTTACTGTTTCACATTTCTATTTCATATATTGTTCTCATTTCCTCCTTTATTTCAAGTTTAACTGATTTATTCCATGTATAATTTTTGCAGGTCCCTTTGACATTGAACGTATCGCCTGCAGAACCAGGATACTAGTTCAGTTCAATACGAAGCAGCTTTCTTCATTTGGAGAATCCGACACATACGATATCGAAAGTAAGGAGTCCGCACAATTTATTTTAGTACCATCTTAATTGTAATAGTATTTTTGTGCAAATGAGCAATTCTAATAATTTTTTAAAGGGAAAAAGCTCAAATATGATATTAAACTTTGAAAAAAGACTCATCTTTGTCATCTGTTGAAAGTTTGATTCATCTATAACATTTCAGTTAATAAATAATGGTATGGATGAGTTTTTTCTCAAACAAAATTGACATAGATGAACCAAACTTTTAACGGAGGACATAGATGAGTCTTTTCTCAAAGTTCAATGGCATATTTGAGTATGAAATTTCAAAGAGTGCTTTGAATCAGGTATTTTCTCTCTTTGCCATAGATGATAGAACTCATACATGTCTTAAAGAGGAAAGCAATTGAAGTGACTGATATTGAACAAGGAAATGAAGGAATTTTATCTCCTTTTAGCTTATCAGAATACATTGATAATACTATTTCAGTGAACTTAAATAAAGTTTGAAGAATATTTACATAAACTAAGTCATTGCTTCATGATTATCCCTATCATCACAATCAGCCACAGACATAGCTGCCTTGCAGTGAACATTCTTGTACGAATAATTCCTCGCAACAATGACATTGACACACAGATTCACTGCTGTCATTATTGCTAAACACCAGTAGAAATAGTCGAGCCGGCTGCTGTTTAGATCCTTTCCTAACAAACTCTTGCCATTTTTTCTGTGATATGATCCACCAATTGTTATCAACAGGCTGCTAATGAAATTTGCAGCACCATTTACAGTAAGGTATAATGCAATGCCCAAGCTTCTCATGGAATCAGGTACTTGGTCGTAAACGTATTCTTGCAATCCCACTAAGGCAAATCCATCTGCTATTCCAAGTATAAGGAACTTGAGCCTTCGAGTAGATTTTTGTGAACAAGATTCAGTCTCTTTCTCTCAACCAAACCTGCAACGATCATGATAGAAACGGCGAAGATCATTCCAATGCCGATCCGTTGGAGGATACTAATCCCTCTCTCATTTCCTGTTGTCCTTCTCAGGAAAGGTACAAGGATTTTTTTCATAGAAAGCAACAGAAATATTATCATGCCAACAGCTGTCAGGGCATAAATTGAGGCTGGGTGGAATCTTGAAATTGTGAATGATCTTCCAGTTCATTGTCACGCCTTGTTTTATGAAAAAAAAGTTGCAGCTTGTGATACACATATACCAAATGGTATAGTGATTTTCATCATCAAACTGATTAGCTCCAAAGCTCTCAAGAGAAGGCTTGTGTCCTCTGGTTCCAATAGAGATTAAATAGATTGCTAGAAAGAAGATTGGATCATGGGCGTTCCTCCGTTTATCACAGAGGTCACTCTTACAAGGTTTTAAGCTCCGGACCACTCTAGACACTGTCAAGAGAAGCAAACCCTGATCCACATTTAAGCCAGAACAAGTAAGAGAAAATTCATCGATTCGTTACAATGTCTTAAAGTTCAATGGTTCTAGAAACAAATTTGTGATCCGATTTTCTGTTGTTTGAATTGGATTTCCGAAAAGTTTTCATTAGTTATCTAGAAGTAGAACATTTTAACCAACCATTGAAAGCTAAAGTATGAATTTTAGCCAATTTCAGATTTTATTAATTCGTTAGTGTTACTACTCTAGTAGGGTCAACAGTTTTTGCAAATGTTTTTCTTTATCTTAAGGAAGTACTCTAAACTGCCATTTCATGTTGAAAATTTCAAGGAGCGGAAATTTTGTTTACCAGGAAATAGACAGTGGAAGAGGGAAGAATGGTGGAGAATCGTCCAAAGTATGCATCAACGAGAAAGCCTCCCAGCAATGGCATCAAGGTAGCGACTCCTGTCCAGTAATTGACACTTTTTGCTGCTGTTTTGAGGTCTTGATGGATGACTTTTGTTAGGTGTATAATCAAACTTGTGGCTATTCCAAAGAAACTGAATTCAATCACTGTTAAGGTAACGGTTCATCAGTATCTTCATTTACATAACTATAAAGGAGCATGTTCAACAAAATGTAAAATTTACATTTCTTGATCTTCGAGTTGTGTAAATCATGAGAGCAACATAAGCTAGAAATATAAGTGAAGCTATTTGGTGCGTATTCTAGTTGTTGGATAGATGCTTACCGATAATAAAGAGGCAGGCCGGCCTTCCATACACCAGTTGAACTCCTAAGGGAAACTCGTCTTTTATGATCAACCAAAGAATCTCATCAATTTCTACTGATTCTGCTCTCGTTATCTGCTCCATTTCCACATTTATATCATCCTTCTTTTTTGGCTCTTAAGCACCATAGAAGATATATTAGTACACAAGTGGTTAATATGAGAAGTTGGTGTTCACTTTATATAGGAAGAAATTCCTCTTCATTGCTATTGTCAAAGGTTCTAAGAAATATGAAAGTAAATGGAATTTATGCCAATGATTGTGACTTGAGGTTGACAAACAACTCTTTCCACTAAACTAAAGCAGTCCTTGGCCCTTAACTCAGCGAATGGCATTTTATGCTGAAATCATATTCTTCTATTTGGATCGATCTCCCGCCACAAAAGTGGCAATGATAAATATGTTGAAAATATTTTGTATTTTAAAAGTTTTATTTTATTATCATTGGTAAAACGCGGATGAAATAACACTTTAAGATTTATCTACGCTCAGCCAATCTCTGAGGTGAGGGCGCGACGGTCAGTCTAGAGATCGAAAGGAAACTGAAAAAGTCAATATGTTACTTTGTGGCCAAGGATAATATTTGACTTGGCAAGTCCATGTGATGGTATATGGCTCTTCAGATGAAGTGACATGGTTGTCACATGCTGCTCTCAAATTGTATCCAAAGCCTCACCTATGTTGTTGCTGCTATAAATAGGAGTCGAAGGCTTCAGAAAGAAGGGCACAACAACGAAGCAATTCACAAAATTCTCCAAACAGTTTATCTTCCACTTTTGCTTGTTTTTGTAGTAATTATATTTTGTTGTTTCTGTTCCTCTTATAGAGAAGGCTTGTTTAATCTTGGGGAAACATTTCATGTAGTTGAAATAGTTTCTTAGGACTGTGCCTAGCACGACTCAAGCATCGCTTGTATTCACTTATAAATAAATATTGTATTACTGTTGTTTAATATCCAAATTTTCCCAACAATCTAAGAAACTAATGGCTAATAATACTACTCCTGAAACTATTTCTGATACTACCAAAGTTGGTACTGCCTTTGCTGCACCACTTTCGGTTATCCTACCATATGCCAAGCCATTTCCGGACGTGTCAAATATTGAAATTTTCGCTAATGAAAATTTCAAAATATGGCAAGAACGTGTTTTCTCACTGCTCGATGTTCATGGTGTTGCACATGCATTATTGGATCCACATCTTGGTGCATATGTTAATGACAAGATACAGGAATCATGGCAATACGCCAAAAAGGTATGTCGTCATACTATATTACAAACTGTTTCTAACGAACTGTTTGATGTGTTTTGTAGTTGCAAGGAAGCAAAATCTATTTGGGAAGCTTTAACCAAAAAGTTCACGGCTGAAGATGCTGCAAAACAAAAGTTTGTAGTTGGAAAATATTATCAATGGTAGATGAATGATGAGAAGGAAATGAAAGTTCAAATAAATGAATATGAAAAATTACTTGAAGATTTGAAATCCGAGGATATTTCTCTTCCAGAAAAATTTGCCGCTGGAGTGTTGATTGAGAAGTTGCCTGATTCGTGGAATGATTACAAAAACAACTTGAAGCATAAGCAGACAAACTTCATCATTGAGGAGATGGTGACTCATATCCTAATTGAAGATACCAACAGAAATGAGTCCATCAAAGCCAGGGAGATAGCTCTCAAGGAAAATCTTGTGCAAAGCCAAAGCAATAATAATAAAAGGTATGATACTAAGTCTCAAGGTTACAAGCCTTATAATCCTAATTTTAAGAAAAAGAAATGTTCTTGTTTTATTTGTGGAAAATCAGGTCATCATGCCGCACAATGCAGGAAAAGAATAAGACTAACTTAGCTGAAGGAGATGATATTGTTGCAGCTGTCATTTCTCAGGTAAACATTGTGGCACATGTAAATAAATGGGCAGTAGACTCTGGGGCTACTCGGCATATCTGTGCAAATCGAGAAGCATTTGCCTCCTATACATCAATAGGAGATGACAGTGAAATAGTCTACCTTGGAAACTCAAGAACTGCTAAACTTTTGGGTAAGGGTAAAGTGTTCCTAAAGCTCACACGGGAAAAACTTTAGCCCTTGCAGATGTGCTACATGTTCCTACAATGCGAGCAAACTTGATTTCCGTGTCCTTGCTAAATAAAGCTGGAGTAAAAGTGTCATTTGAATCTGATAAGATCATATTGACAAAAAATAATGGGTTAGTGGGAAAAGGCTATTGTAACCAGGGACTTTTTGTACTCAATGTTTTTGATGTTATCAATTAAAAAGCATATGCTTCTGCCTATATGGTTGAGTCTATTTCTTTATGGCATGCTAGGTTAGGACATGTTAATATCTCGGATATAAAGAACATGCAATCTCTTGGTTTGATATCTGGTTTAGACTCAAATAAATTTAATAAATGTGAAATTTGTTCTGAAGCTAAAATGTCTAAAAAGTCATGTTTTTCAATAAATAGAGAAACTGATTTATTATCTTTGATTCACACTGATTTGGGTGATTTAAAACAAACTATGACTAGAGGTGGTAAAAGATATTATGTGACCTTTATTGATGATTTTTCTAGGTTTACTAAGTTGTATTTGCTTAGAAATAAAGATGATGCATTTGATGCTTTTATATCTTATAAATCTGAGGTTGAAAATCAACTTAGTAGAAAAATCAAGACAATAAGATCCGATAGAGGTGGAGAATATGTATCTTTGAATGCTTTTTGTGAAAAAGAAGGAATCATTCATGGATTAACTCCACCTTATTCGCCTGAATCAAATGGAGTAGCTAAAAGGAAAAATAGAACTTTAAAGGAAATGATGAACTCCTTGTTAGTTAGTTCTAATGCTCCTGATAATTTGTAGGGTGAAGTTATATTATTTGCATGTCACTTACAGAATAGAATTCCTCATAAAAGAACTGGTAAAACTCCTTATGAATTGTGGAAAGGTTATAAACCTAACTTAAATTATTTAAAAGTGTGGGGGTGTCTTGCTAAAGTTTTTTTGCCTAAACCTAAAAAGAGGAAAATAGGTTCTAAAATTGTTGATTGCATGCTTATTGGTTATGCTGAAAATAGTGTTGCATATCGATTTCTTGTTGTGAAAACTGATGTGCTTGATTGCAATACTATTATTGAGACAAAGAATGCTGAATTTTTTGAACATGTTTTTCCATTATCCGATAAAATTTCGCATGTACCTATTGAAATAAATAATGAGAATACCTCTAATGAGGAACTGCGAATGAGCAAAAGGCCTAGAAAAAAAGTATTCTACTTATGGAAATGATTTTCAAACTTTTCTTGTTGATAATGAACCATCAAATTATTTTGAAGCTATATCTTCTTCTGATGCTGAATATTGGAAAGAGGCAATAAAAATAGAAATTGATTCTATCATGAAAATTAAAACATGGATCTTAACTGATTTACCTCTTGGTGCAAAGTCAATTGGTTGTAAATGGATTTTCAAAAGGAAACTTAATTCTGATGGCTCTATTGATAAATACAAAGCTCGCTTAGTAGCTAAAGGATTTGCACAGAAATAAAATATTGATTATTTTGATACATTTGCACCTGTGACTAGAATCTCTTCTATTCGAGCTTTAATTGTCTTAGCCTCTATTCACAATCTTTGTATTCATCAAATGGATGTTAAAACAACTTTTTTAAATGATGATTTAGATGAAGAAATTTATATGGTTCAACCTGAGGGATAAATTATACCCGGACAAGAAAATAAAGTTTGTAAATTAATGAAATCTCTTTATGGCCTTAAGCAAGCGCCAAAGCAGTGGCATGAGAAATTTGATCAATTCTTCATAAGAAATGATTTTTCTTCTATTGAAATGGATAAATGTGTTTATACTAAAGTGATAGACAATGATTATGTCATAATATGCTTATATGTTGATGACATGCTTATATTTGGTACAAGTTTGAATATTGTGAAAAGTACCAAACAATCCTTGTCTACTAATTTTGATATGAAAAATCTGGGTGAAGTAAATATGATATTGGGAGTTAAAATTATAAGGAGTGAAGATAAGATAATGTTGTCACAAAAACATTATGTGGAGAGACTTCTTAAAAAGTTCAAATATTTTGAAATGACTCATGTAACCACTCCTTATGATGCTAACTCTCAATTGAAAAAGAATATTGGTGACCCAGTTGCTCAGTCTAAATATGCTCAGATTATTGGGAGTTTAATGCATTTAATGAATTTTACTAGGCCTGATATAGCCTATGTTGTATGTAGACTGAGTATATATACTCATAATCCCAATAAAGAGCATTGGTCTGCACTAATTAGACTGATGAAATGTTTGAGAGGAACCATGAATTATGATATCCTATATAGTAGATTTCCTTCTACATTAGAAGGGTATTGTGATGCAAACTGGATCTGTGATTCAGATGAGACAAAATCCACCAGTGGCTATGTGTTCACCTTTGGTGGTGGTGCAATATCGTGGAAATCAGCTAAACAGACGATAATTGCTAGATCGACTATAGAGTCAGAGTTTGTAGCTCTGGAGCTAGCTAGTTCTGAGGCTGAGTGGCTAAGAAGTTTCTTAGCAAATATCCCTTTAATAAAGGATGTATTGCCTCATGTGTTTATGTACTTTGATTGTCAAGCCGCAATTGCTATTGCGAATAATAAATTTTATAGTTGTAAGAGTAGACACATAAAACTAAGGCATGATATCGTTAAGCACCTGCTGAGAGATGGAATAATTTATGTTGATTATGTGAAGTCAAAAATGAATTTGGCCTATTCACTGACTAAACATGTGGGAAGAAAATTAATTCTTCAAACATTAAAAGAAATGGGGTTAAGGCTGATATGATTGTCAATAAAGATGGTAACCCAACCTATGTGATTAGAGATCTCATGAAGTAGGTTCATATGGGTAATAACAAGTCAATTTTGACATTGCGCACTAACAGAGAGTGTTTGAACTACTACTTATTATAAGGGATGAAATATTAATACTTAATGAATTCATAGTCCTTAAGGATGGTGTATTTAAAGCAGTATACACTTGATGAATTCACCTATATGAGAAGTGGAATGAGGTCGTTCCTATGAGACTTTGGCCTAGTCTTTAGAGCTCTCATGAATAACCAGGCAAGCGCATGGCCTATTGGCGCAAAACTGCATTGAATAACAAAATATAAAGATCAAGTATGATTGATAAAATCTCTGATTTACAATAAGAATTATTGGTTCATAGAAATTTTATATTTCACCAGTAATTCTGTAAATTAAATTTTATCGGTCTAAGTTTGGTTCATAGTCCAAAAGACACCAAACCTAATGCATTTTGGTGTGAAATGTTTCCCCATGATTAAACAAGTCTTCTCTATAAGAGGAATTATTAAGTCTTAATCATTCATTAAGTCGGTTAGTTAGTTACTAATTGAATAATTAGTTGGTTAGATGTTAAAATTAGTTTGTAACCAATTACAATATGGAAACCAGCTATACCAGCTGTATAAGTAGACATGCATTAGTCATTGTTGAAATAAGAAAATACATTTTCCTCTTCTCTCTTTTATCTCAAAATGCTCTCAATTCATTTGTTTATCATCTGTAATTGATGAAATTTGACATGGTATCAGAGCATTCATCAGAAGGGACTGATCTGTGTAGAAGAGAAGAACACAACGGTACTGAGATGCTGTAGAAGAAGCTGTTGTAGAAGAAGTTTTTGAAGAACACATTGGTGACAAGTGAAGTTATAGATCTAGGTACAACAATGGGTATGAATGAGATTACAACTCTAAATCACAATCATCCACTCTATCTTCAACCTTCGGATGCGCCTGGAGTAGTTCTGGTTCCAATCAAATTAACAGGGCCAGAAAACTACGCCTTATGAAGCAGATCGATGAAATTGGCACTTAGAGGAAAGGGGAAACTTGGATTCATTGATGGATCTTGTATTAAGGCGAATTATAAAGGAGGATTAGAGGAGCAATGGGAGAAGTGCAACGCAATAGTATTATCATGGATTGCCAGCACAGTTTCAAGTGAATTACTGCTAGGGATAATATATGCTTCAAATGCTAAGAGAGTTTGGGAAGATTTTCAGGAGAGATTTGATAGATCAGATCTTACTAGAATTTACCATTTGTGGTCAAAAATTGCAGCTCTTAAACAAGGTACTGATTCTGTGACTTCCTACTACTTGAAATTGTGAGATTTATGGGCTGAATTAAAAGTAATGATTCCATCACCTGGTTGTACATGTGCGGACTCAGCTTCTTATATGGAGCATTTAAGATCTCAGAAACTATTGCAATTCTTAATGGGGTTAAATGAGAGTTTTGGACATATCCGGAGTAGCATTCTAGCTAGGAAGCCTGTAGTGACTGTAAATGAAGCATATGCAGTTGCAGTACAAGAAAAAAGTCATAGAGTTTTAGGTGTTTTGGATAAAAGCAGGGATCCGTTAATACTTTTAGTAGGAAAATCTCAAGGATATAGACCAAAACCAAAGAAGCTTGTACCACCAGAAACAATTTGTGATCATTGTGGTTTTAAAGGCCATTTAAAGGGTGACTGTTATAGGCTGGTTGGATATCCACTAGATTTTCAAAGCAAGAGAAGAGGATTTGATGGTTTTAAGCCAGATTTCAAGCCAAATGCACACTTAAATAGGAATACTGAAGATCTCACAAACAAAGTAAAGATTTCTGAAAATCAGATGTCATCATCCAAATATAAGGATTTGGGAAACAAAATGGATCGATCAAGCATATCAGGATGTGTTGCTAACATGTCAGGTATGGATTCTTTAGATTTCAAAACAGATACAGTTTATGAGTGGATAATTGATAGTAGAGCTACGCATCATATTACACCTAATGAGGAGTTATTAATTGATAATAAAGGAACACATAACAATGTTGGAGTCCAAGTTCCAACAGGGAAGAGGTGTGATATCAAGAGTATTGGAGTTGTGAAGATTTTAGAAGGGGAAGAACTTAAGAATGTGTTGCATGTGCCAGATTTCAAATTTAGCTTGTTATCAGTTGCAAAGCTAACCAGGGAACTTTCTTGTTCAGTTTCTTTCTATCCTGACTATTGTATATTTCAGGGACTTTACAATGGCAAGGTATGGGGTATTGGTAAAGAAAAGGAAGGACTATACATACTAGAGAATCAACTAAGGCCAATAGTACATGTTGTGACTGTTGACAAGAAGAATGGAGATACAAAGCTATGGCATTTAAGGCTAGGACATGCTTCAATTGGAGTGCTAAAACACATTCAGTCTTTGAAACATCTATCAAATAAAGAGGTGCAACATAACTGTGATATATGCCTTTTAGCAAAGTAATGTAGATTGAAATTTCCTGTTAGTACAAGCAAAATATTTGGAGTTTTTGAATTGGTTCATGTAGATGTTTGGAGACCATATAGAAAGCCTACTTTTGACAGGAAATATTATTTTTTTACTATAGTAGATGACTATAACAAGTACACATGGTTATGTCTCATTCATTCCAAGAGTGAAGTCATTGTAGTACTCAAAGATTTCATTGCTTTAAAAAAAAATCAGTTTGGCTTGTCTGTGAAAACTTTAAGGTCTGATAATGGTACTGAATTTTTCAATTCATCCATTGTTGATTTACTTGCTTCATGTGGTATTGTACATCAAAGTAGTTGTGTCTATACCCCACAACAGAATGGTACAGTAGAAAGGAAACGCAAACATATCTTGGAAGTTGCAAGGGCTTTAAAGTTTCAAAGCTCTCTTCCTATTCATTTTTGGGGTGAATGTGTTAGGACTGCTGTGTATTTGATAAATAAATTGCCTACTGAAGTGCTGGGAAGGAAATCACCTTATGAGATGCTACATCAGAAAACACCTGGTATTGATCATTTAAGAGTGTTTGGTTGCCTATGCTATGCAACTAGACTTCCTAAAGGAGATAAGTTTGCCACTAGAGCTAGAAAGTCAGTATTTCTAGGATTTTTTGAAGTTCAAAAGGGTTACAGATTGTATGATTTTATTGAGAAGACTTTCTTTGTGAGCAGAGATGTGGTCTTTAGAGAGAATATTTTTCCTTATCATACAGATACATTGTCTCCTGAGTCAGATATGTTTGAGTTAAATAACTCAGAATTGAGTCATGCATATTCCAATGAAGATGTGGTTCCTGTTATGTTAGATACAACAGTGATTGAACCATCTGTGTATGGTATTGAATCTCCTAAGGTTGATACAGTCCCTGATGTTGTCACTACAGTCACAGAGGACATTCCATCACCAGCTACTCAACCTGTCAGTATTTCACAACCAAAAATTAGACCTTCCAGAAACATCAAACCATCTAGTTGGCTTGATGACTACATTACTAATCCAAAGAAATCTGCCAATTGTACATATCCTATCTCAAATTACCTCCAATATTCTCATATGTCAGCACCTTACCAAGCCTATTTAGGTACTTTTTCTCAACCAATTGAACCTAAATCATTCAAGGAAGCATCTTTAGATGACAAGTGGGTAACAGCTATGACTGATGGAATTGCTGCTCTAGAGAGTAATCATACCTGGGATATAGTAGATTTGCCTCCAGGAAAACAAGCCATTGGTTCTAAATGGGTATTCAAGATCAAACACAATGCTGATGGGTCTATCGAAAAGTATAAGACCAGATTGGTAGCTAAGGGGTATAATCAAAAGGAGGGGTTGGACTATCATGAGACTTTTTCACCTGTTGCCAAAATGGTAACAGTAAGAACTCTCATCACAATTGCAGCCTCCAAAGATTGGCCTCTCATTCAGATGGATGTTAATAATGCATTTCTACAAGGTTATTTATATGAAGAAGTTTATATGGCTTTGCCACAAGGTTTTCACAGACAGGGGGAGACTAAAGTATGCAAACTCATTAAGTCTTTATATGGATTGAAACAGGCCTCTAGATAATGGAATATTAAGTTGTCTACTGCTTTATTAGAAGCAGGATATGTTCAGAGTTCACATGATCATTCCTTGTTCACAAAACAGACAGGAGATGACATAGTGATGATCCTTGTATATGTTGATGACTTGTTAATCACAGGAAACAGTCAAAGCTTGATTAAGGATGCTCAAAAAACTTTACACAACAAACTTAAAGTCAAAGACTTGGGGAAACTTAGATACTTTCTAGGTATTGAGATCAGACAGGGGGAATATTACTCAATCAGAGGAAGTATACCTTGGAGTTGTTGTCCACAGTGGGGTTAGGTGGTGCTAAGCCAGTTTCTACTCCTATGGAGATGAACACAAAGCTTACTACAATAAAGTATGACTCAATAGTTGGAAATAAAGATGACCATGTACTAACTGATGTACATAGCTATCAGCAGTTGATAGGAAAACTGATCTACTTAACAATCACCAAACCAGATATTTGTTTTGCAGTACAGGTATTAAGTTAATTTATGCAACATCCCAAGAAGTCACATTGGGATGCAGCACTACGAGTCCTTCTATACCTGAAGGGATCACCAGGACAAGGAGTATTGTTGAAGAAAGGTTCAATTACAAGCTTGACAGCCTTCTGTGATTCAGATTGGGCTGCATGCCCCAATACTAGAAGGTCAGTAACAGGATATATCATTATGCTTGGCGAGTCTATGATCTCTTGGAAATCAAAGAAACAACATACAGTGAGTAGGAGTTCAGCTGAGGCTGAGTACAGAAGTATGGCAGGGGCAGTATCAGAAATTATCTGGTTAGTTGGTTTACTGAAAGATTTGAAAGTACATGTTACTACTCCAGTCAGGCTGTTTTGTGATAACAAAGCAGCTATGCAAATTGCTTCAAATACAATCTTCCATGAAAGGACTAAGCATATTGAAATTGATTGTCATTTTGTGAGAGAGAAGCTCAAAGATGCCTTAATCAAACCAGAGTTTGTTGGAATTAAATCTCAATTAGCAGATCTGCTTACAAAGGGCTTGGGAACAACACAACATCATTTTCTTTTGTCTAAGCTAGGAGTTCTTGATGTTTTCCATCCTAGCTTGGGGGAGTATTAAGTCTTAATCATTCATTAAGTCAGTTAGTTAGTTACTAATTGAATAATTAATTGGTTAGATGTTAAAATCAGTTTGTAACCAATTACAATGTGGAAACCAGTTGTACCAGCTGTATAAGTAGACATGCATTGGTCATTGTTGAAACAAGAAAATACATTTTCCTCCTCTCTCTTCTAGCTCAAAATGCTCTCAATTCATTTGTTTATCATCTATAATTGATGAAATTTGACAGGAACAGGAACAACAAAATCTAATTACTACAAAAACAAGCAAAACTCATCATCTTGTCCTCAAAATCTAAAATATGTGGGGATTGTTGAAAATATTTTGTATTTTAAAAGTTTTATTTTATTATCATTGGTCAATATGTTACTTTGTGGCCAAGGATAATATTTGACTTGGCAAGTCCATGTGATGGTATATGGCTCTTCATATGAAGTGACATGGACATGGTTGTCACACGCTGCTCTCAAATTGTATCCAAAGCCTCACCTTTGTTGCTGCTGCTATAAATAAGAGTCGAAGGCTTCAGAAAGAAGAGCACAACAAGAGGAAAGCAATTGAAGTGACTGAGATTGAACAAGGAATTTTATTTCCATTTAGCTTATCAGAATACATTATTATAACTATTACAGTGAACTTCTTGAATAAAGCTTGATGAATATTTACATAAACTAAACCATTGCTTCGCGATTATCCCTATCATCACAATCAGCCACAGACATAGTTGCCTTACAGCGAACATTCTTGTATGAATAATTCCTCGCAACAATGACATAAACACACAAATTTATGGCTGTAATGATAGCTAACAACCAGTAGAAGTAGTCGAGCCGGCTGCTGTTTGGATCCTTTCCAAACCAACTCTTGCCACTTTTCTCTGTGATATGATCCACAATGGTTATCAACAGGCTGCTAATGAAATTTGCAGCTCCAATTACACTAAGGTAAAGTGCAATGCCCAAACTTCTCATGGAATCGGGTACTTGATCATAGAAGTATTCTTGCAATCCCACTAAGGCAAATCCATCTGCTATTCCAAGGATAAGGAATTGTGGGGCTAGCCAAAACACACTCATTGAACTCGAACCTTCGAGTGGATTTTTGTTAACAAGATTCAGTCTTTTTCTTTCGACTAAAGCTGCAACGATCATAGTAGAGATCGAGAAGATCATTCCAATACCGATCCTTTGGAGAATATTTATGCCCCTCTCATTTCCTGTTGTCCTTCTCAGGAAAGGTACAAGGATTTTGTCATAGAAAGCAACGGATATTATCATGCCAACAGCTGTCAGGGCATAAATTGAGGCTGGGGGAATCTCGAAATTGTGAATGATCTTCCGGTTCATTGTCACGCCTTGTTTTAAGAAAAAAGTTGCAGCTTGTGCTACGCATATTCCAAAGGGTAGAGTGGTTAGCCAAATAGGTATCATGTTGATAATTAGCTTCAGTTCTTCCACATTGGTGACAGTGGCAAGTTTCCACGGATCCTGTTGCTGTTCTGTCGAATCTTGAGTTTGATCTAGGATTGCTGCTTTATCAAGGAACCTGTAAAGTATGACAAAAAATTGTTTTCAATACTATATTTAACCTTTCCTGAGTGATTGCATAACCTAATCACGACTAAATTCAAATCTTACTTAAGCCTGTTGGTGTGGCCTAAAAGCCTCCTTTGGGTAGTTTCTGACTTGGGAACTTCATGTAGATGAGAAGGATCTGAAGGAAGTTGAAGGCTTCTTTTCCTAATTGCAGCTACGAGCACGTTTAGCATGGGTGTTAATGGACTTCCAGTCGTCTTCCTAAAACGATACACTGGCTTCCCTGCATAGAAGATGGCTATACTAGAAGCCATTACTAGTGTGAGTATTACATCTGCCATGGCCCAGCTAACATGCTCTTGTATATAAACGATAAGAGTAACACCAAGTAATAGTCCACAGCATAGCCCAAAGTTCCACCAATTGAAAAATGACATCTTTTTCCTTCTTTCTTCAGGATTTTCATCATCAAACTGATCAGCTCCAAAGCTCTCAAGAGAAGGCTTGTGTCCTCCGGTTCCAACAGAGATTAAGTAGATTGCTAGGAAGAAGATTGGCTCATGGACGTTCCTCCGTTTATCACAGAGGTCACTCTCACAAGGTTTTAAGCTCGGGACCACTCTAGACATTGTCAATAGAAGCAAGCCCTGATCCACATTTAAGCCAGAACAAGTAAGAGAACATCAATTCGTTACAATGTCAAGTTCAAAAATTCTAGAACCAAATATGTGATCCGATTTTCTGTTGTTCGAATTGGACATCCAAGAAGTTTTCATTATTTATCTAGAAGTAGAACATTTTTAACCAACCATTGAAAGCTAAAGTACGAATTTTAGCCAATTTCAGATTTTAACAGTTCATTAGTGTTACTACTCTAGTAGGGTCAAAAGCTTTTGCACATGCTTTTCTTTATCTTAAAGAAGTACTCTAAACTGCCATTTCATGTTGAAAATTTCAAGGAGCGGAAATTGTGTTTACCAGGAAGTAGACCGTGGAAGAGAGAAGAACGGTGGAGAATCGTCCCAAGTATGCATCAGCGAGAAAGCCTCCCAGCAATGGCATCAAGGTAGTGACTCCTGTCCAATAATTGACACTTTTTGCTGCTGTTTTAAGGTCTTGATGGATGACTTTTGTTAAGTATATAATCAAACTCGTAGCTATTCCAAAGAAACTCAGCCTCTCACTGAATTCAATCACTGTTAAGGTAACGGTTCATCAGTATCTCCATTTACATAACTATAAAGGAGCATTTTCAACAAAATGTAGAATCTAAATTTCTTGATCTTCGAAAAAGTATAAATCATGAGAGCAACATAAACCAGACATATAAGTGAAGCTATTTGGTGTGTATGCTAGTTGTTGTATAGATGCTTACCGATAATAAAGAGGGAGGCCTTCCATACACCAGTTGAACTCCTAAGAGGAATTCGTCCTTTATGATCAACAGAAGAATCATAAACCAGTTTTTGATCATCCATTTCTACTGATTCTGCTCTCGTTATCCGCTCCATTTCCACATTTATCTTATCCATTTTTTTGGCTCTTAAGATACCAAAGAAGATATATTAGTACTCAAGTGGTTGATATGAGAAGTTGGAGGGTTAGTTTGTTCACTTTATATAGGAAGAGACTCCTCTTCATTGCTATTGTCAAAGTTCCTAAGAATATGAGTAATGACCACCAAGAAATGTGAAAAAAAATGGAATTTATTGCCAATGATTGTGACTTGAGGTTGACAAACAACTCCTTCCACTAAACTAAAGCAGTCCTTGGCCGTTAACCCTGTGTATGGCATCAATGCTGCAATCAGATTCTTCTCTATGAATCGATCTCCTGCTACACAAGTGGCGATGATAGATATTGTAGCGGCCTAAATTGACTATACTTACAAGAGGCATCAGATAAGTGTTTTCACAGTTGTACTTCAGAATATATTAGCACGCATTTTATTCGCGGTACATTTGCGTTGTACCTTGTTCTTATCTTTTATTTTGTTGATGGGATTTGAAGTCTCAAACATGAGTTTTAGCATAGGACTAAGCACCACGAGGTCTCAGGTTCTAATCCCAGTTATGTAATGTGAATTCATCTCAACCTTTTAGGAAAAATTTACCAAACCTACTGTGCAGCCAGATGGATTAGTTGAGGTACAGACTAGCTAGTCCGAACACCAATATCACAAACAAAGTACATTAACTTAAATTTTTAGTTTATGGTCAAAATGTCAGGAATTTTGTTGTAATTTCTAATAACTATGGCTAAATTCATTTGTCTCTCTTGGAAACACTATAAACTCTTGAATCACATTTTTGTCTAAGTTGTTTATTTTCACCTTTCCTGGATTGATCATGTTTGTTGGTATTGTTTGGTATCTGTCACAACACCATATATAATAATGATAACAAAGGCCACATTAATACTCCCTCCGTCCACTTTTATTTGTCATGTTGCATTTTTCGAAAGTCAATTTGACTTATTTTCAAAGTTAAATTAGATTACATTAATTGGATTTTTTAAACAAAAAAATTAGATATTCAAAAACTATACGAAAAGTATTATACGTTGCAATTTTTTACATATCAATATGATGAAAAAATATATCTTAAAATGTTGGTCAAAGTTTTTATAGTTTTAAAAATGAAAAGTATGACAACTAATAGTGGACGGAGGGAGTATATCTTAATTACCCACAATCTAAATTAATTACCCACAATCTAAATTAGTGCATTTTTTTCATTTTACATGGTAGGCTATTTGGAGATATTGTCTTTCGAAAACAACCTCTCTACCTTGTCAAGTAAAGGTAAGATATGCGTATACTCTATAGTCTATTCTCCCTGGACTTTCACTTATGGGACTATACTGAATATATTGTTGTCGTTGTTGTTGCTGCTGCTTGTTATTTGGAGAGTGTTTTCTAAATCCTTCTTTTTTGGGTTAATTGGAGATCTATTTGTAAAAATACAGTATTTTGTTACAAAAAATATGATTTTAGAGTACTATAAACAAGTTCTTCCACCAGTAGTATTATATTGTTCAAGCAGTGGTTTTCTTGAAGGAGATTACTTTTGAAGACTCGGGATTCATGATCGGAATATTATTGCATAAAGTTACACTATTTGTGCCGGTGGGGCTTGTAGGTTTCCGTGAAATTAGTCAAGTGAATGTTGTTGTTCAGACATCACAAATATCAAATTTATTTTTACAAATTACAAATACAAATTATTTATGACATATCGGATAGAAATGAGCGAAGTGCGTGAAGTTTTCAACAACTAAAATAATTACTTCTCTGTCCCATTAATACATATGCATGTGAAAGTGCAGTTGTACTAATTAGAAATAGTGGTTGTGTACCAAAAACGAAACTTAGAAATAGTGCTTCACATATATAGATGCAACACATAAATCTAACACGTTTTGAAATATAAATCAACGTGTTGTATTTTTTAAAAGTAAAAGTGTGGAAAGAGCTAGGAAGAATTTTGTCCGATATAGATAGAAGTTCAACTCAACTTTATGTACTAATGAAAGAAAATGGCATCTTTATCTATTTCTCGTTCAATTTATGTGATGTAATTTACTAATTTTCTTGTATCACATACGAAGAGAGGATTGTTATTGAGTTCATAGGGTGATTTATATATAATGAACTGATTTATAGACACATAAATATCTATAACTTGTTTTAGATTATAAATTTTGAAAATCTTTGTTTCTCTCTGTTAAATTCGTGTGGTACCCCTTTATAAAGTCTATAAGGCTAGGTTGAGATAATATTCCCCTTTTTTTTTTTGGTGTGTGTGGGGTAGTCTCTACCAAGAATTTTTCCATATTCAGGCTTGGTTCGAGACTTCTGATTAAGAAAAGAGTGATCTCATCTACTCCATCACGTAGATAAGAGGATCTTAAGCCAAAATACTCCTCCATAAGGTTGACCAATGTGAATGCTAGAAATTATTAAGATGGATAATATTAATATTTGCCAAGTATAGCAAATGTCAAAGCTATTGATATTGGCAAATTGCTTTTGTGGAATTATAATGACTACAAGGAATTTGATTCTCATGAAAAAAGTGATAAAACCCCAAATTGGGCCTATATTATCTATCACTATCGATCACATGATAATTCACATCTAATATTTACTGTTTCTAAATTTTGTTCTTGAATCCTAGTTACAACCCACTAAATAACAACAACAAATATTCGAAAATGACATCCAATAAAAAAATAATTAACCAACCTTTTTGTTACAAAAAAAAATTATGAAGTTTCTGATTTTTAAGGATAGTCGGTTATCGTACAACCAAAGGTGTGATCTAGTGGTCACTAATAGAGTGAGCTAAGAATTATAAAGTATCAAGCTCGTATTCCAACAAAAACAAGAACACTAGATGATTTTCTTTCCATCGATTTTATCCTTAATGAGTAAAGTTACTTGTCATTGGTGAAAGATATCTCGTAAAATCAATATAAGTACACTCATCTCATCATTATAACATACCAATTAGGAGGGGAGGATATATACCAGGAAATTAAATGTTTATATTCCATCTCATACAATGAGGTGGATTTCAAATTTAAAGTTTATTATGAACTTTTACGATGATTTCAAGTTAATATATATAATAATAATAATAATAATTGAATTTATAATCAAATATTTATAGATATTTAGGAAAACTTCTAAACATATATATGGAGGTTATGATAATATCAATAAATCATGAGAATTAGAATGTGTTTGACTTCGATAACATGGTAACAAAATGAACTTTAGGTATAACCCAATTAATATCTAGTCTTGAGGTTGAATATTGTCAAGATCATATATTCATATACGAAGATCAATATTCGAAACTCCATATCCACTCAAACTAGGGTATTAGCAACCATGGTAGAAGCAGAATTTCATATAATGAGATTCAAAAAAAAAAACTAGAGTATCACGCTAGGATTTGAACTTGTAACCGAAGGTAATTTTAATTTTGAGCCTCCCATACCATTATACTAGAATATTTTCTTATTGGCGAATTCAACGGTTTATATATTATTAAAAGTAATATTTTTATTAGCGAATTCAACGGTTTATATATTATTAAAAGAAATATTTTTATTCAATTTACCTAAAACAATTTTTCGATGAAAGGAATTCAGTCGTATCCCTTAGCTCTCACCCCCCCGCCCCCCCTAAGTTAACCTTTTTCATCAAGAAGATCTCACTAGAACTATAGATTTGCCTCACACACCAAATTATACATGCAGAAAAAAATTATGTGAATCTTGCAAGATCTGAATAAATCACATGTACAACGTGATTTAATTAAGTTGTCAAAAATCTCATAAATTGTAGGCGTATACAAAACACGTATCGAATTTGAAGAAAAACTTCAAGGAAATACTATGAAAACTACATATTGGAAACAATATAAAACACGTTGCTACGTACATTGCGGCGTGGAAAAGTTAATACTAATTGTAAAATTAATAAATTGATTTGACTCTTAATAGCAATTTTTGAAAAAAATAGAAAGAACATGATCTTTTTATCAAATAGTGGGAAAAAATTGAACTAAAAAGGTTCTAGAATACTCTTTATGTAGTCTGAATTGTTTGTTCTGAGTCAGGTTTGTACGATTTTCCTCAAATGGTCTTAAGTTATATATTAAGAATATCCAACACTAGTTTCTTCAATCTTTTTAACACCAACAAAATATCCTCGATGCATCTTCAAAACTATAGGTGAAAATCGTAAATCTTTTTCATATATTTACTCCACCCCCTAAGTCAATCAAACCATCAATTTTGGTACAAGTTGATGGACTAAAATGGTCCAATAATACACTTAATACGATGTGATTCCATTTTGGACCAATTCCACATAATTTTCACAAAAGATATAACACCATTACAAATATCAAACACCTAATTATAAATAACTTCATTTTCAATTTCAAGTATATATAAAATTTTGTTCGCACGCTCAACACTTTATATCAGCTAATGAATGGATGATTAGTACAGGGGTTAGAAAGCAAATAATTTCTACGACTAGTTATATGTGAAGATTAGTAGTAATGTAATTATCAAACTCCACTTATGTTGATTAAAAATAATACACTACTTAATATTAATCAACTTTTGTTGATACTCATATGGCCTTGGTTCTTTGAAAATAGTGGACTTGGTATATAAGACCATTTCCAAAAATGGAAAAAAAAATCATTACAAAGTTGTACACATTTAGCACGATAGCTTCACTAAATTAGCAAAATCCTAAGTTTGTGTAGTGGAGTATTACTATATTAGATGACCAATAAAAATAATATTACGTATTTAATTTTTTTTTAAATAATATGTATACTCCACGTCATTTGTTATTATAAGGAGAGGCAATTTTAGACATAAATTTAACCTTAAAAATATTTTAAATTCAAGTAGGTGAAAGAAATACCAAATTAGACTCAACATGTAGGAGGAGGACTTGTTATTATCCCTTTCTGTTGATAAAATGATAAGTTTATGATATTATCACTTGAATATAACAAATTCAATATTTTAAAACATGCATTGAAATGATTATAGTTTATAATACAGGCACTACTTGGGATTATACTTTACCCTCTCTTTTTTTGCGGGGTTGGGTTGGAAAAAGTGAGTGTGTATCGTATATATAGTATATGATATTGTAAAACAACATTAATATTACTAAATTAAAGCTTTTTAGTAAATAATTATAATTGAACAAACATAGGACAAGTGTTTTTATATAATTAAGACATATTGTCACAGAGTTACTTGTATTTTGAGATCAAGATGACAAGATATCATTAAAACATTTAAAAATACATTCAAAGTTTAAATATGGAAGAAAATGACATTTCTTTATTAAGCAATCTAACCAACAAAATAGAAAAAAAATATATACATTCAGAAAATGTCATCAATTGCCTTTCCTCTTGAGGTTAGGAACATAAATGATGAAAACCATTTAAGTTGAAATTTTGTCTTAAATATTCATATTTGAAATTTAATATGTGCATGATACTAACAAGAATTACCATAAGCATTTCAATATTTTATCTTTATATTTAACATATCATTTACAAAATATTATTACTCAATTAATAATATTAGAGGTACTTTTACCAAAAAAAATGTACTTTGTTGTTATCATGAATGATGGTTATATATACTTCAGTAGAATAATTTAATTTTAATATATGAATAACATCACCTATGGTGAAAAATATTTCATTTCATTAAGTTTCAACCTTATCTTTGTGGAATTGTAGTCTTCTTCTTTTTTCTGCCGCATACATATAATATAGTTGTTGTCTAATGAAAGTATATAGTATCTTATAGAATTTGTATCATGATATAAAAATATTTAAATTTTTCAATGATAAAAATTAATCATTGAATAAAATTTAAATTATTATTTATAGAATCATTAATTTGATTTAAGATCATCTTATGATCAATCAATATTTTCTTATCTATTTTTATATAGCAATAAAAAAGGAAGACGAAAATATATGTTCATGCTATATTCACTCTAGTGTTCCATTTGATTTAAATCTCTTGCAACCAACACTTTACATTCTCCGTTCATTTTTACATACATATCCATTAAAAATAATTATTATCATGGCTATGTTATCCTATTATAAGTAAAAGTAAAAAATCTATTTTTGAAATAGTGAATTTAACATCAAAACAAATAACTGAATGGACTACGTTGATACCAATTGTTTTAGAAACATTAGGAAGAAACTCCTTCGTTTGAGGGAAAAGAATAAAAAATAAAAAAATAAAGAAGAAATATCTTACCCAAATCATATGCTTTTTTTTCATATATGTTTAATATCATTGTCTCTCCCATTACTTTTCGTCACTGTTAACTCATGAAAATTGTAAGAAAAATTATGAGTGTGAATTGATGAATTATTTACTACAATTTTTTCACCAACTCTTTCTTATGAGGTACCTCGAATTTTGTTGAATTTCGAACTATATCAATTTTTGCAAATGACACTTGAGATAGAAGAGTAGAGAACTTAAAGAAATTGTAGTTTAAAAGTGTGAGGAAACCCCTCTATATATAGCTACCAAATAGTAGTATGAATAGGTGTTAAATGTGTCTTATTCAAATAGTCACAACCTTTCGAAAAAGTCACTGTTTATCGGAAAAGTCACAACCCTTTGAAAAAGGCACAACTCATCAGAAAAGACACAACCCTTTAGAAAAGTCACAACCTTTCGAAAAAATCACAACCCTTCACAACTCATTGAAAAAGTCACAACTTATTGAAAAAGTCACCGTCCTTTAATTTGAAAAGGTATCTACTTTCAATATAATAAAATTAATTAAATTAATAAATAAAATAAATTTAGTGTTTTTAGTTGGGGGTATTATAATAATTCAACATTCAAGTTTGGAAGTTCATGCTTTTAAGATAGTATAGATGTATATTACATATTTATAAATAAGAATATAAATATATTAACAGACCATTATTTTGGTGGACGGTTATTTATGTCTTCCTGCTTAATTTCTTTATTTCTCGTAAATCCCTATCCCCAATCCATCCACATCATTTGGTACTATAGTTGATATGGTGTTACAGTTATGATGCATCCCCTTGTATATTCGCGTGTGATATACATATAATATACAATGATATACAACGATATACATATGGTATACAACATTGCACTCAAAGTTGTGAACAAGGAAAAATGCAGAGGAATTTTCTTATTTCCTTTCAACTCGTCAGAATACACTGATATTACTACTATTTCAGTAGCATACTAAAAATTACAACTTAGAGAACAACAAATATACATGTACTAAGCCATTGCTTCGCGATCATCTGTATCGTTGCAATCAGCAACAGACATAGTTGCCTTACAGTGAACATTCTTGTACGAATAATTCCTCGCAACAATGACATAAACACACAAATTCACTGCTGTCACGATAGCTAACAACCAGTAGAAATAGTCAAGACGACTACTATTCAGATCCTTCCCAAACCAACTCTTGCCATTTTTTTCTGTTATATGATCCACAATTGTTATCAATAGGCTGCTAACAAAATTTGCGGCACCAATTACACTAAGGTAAAATGCAATGCCTAAGCTTCTCATTGAATCAGGCACTTGATCATAGAAGTATTCTTGTAATCCAACTAAGGTAAATCCATCTCCTATTCCAATAATAAGGAATTGTGGTGCTAGCCAAAACACACTCATTGTACTCGAGCCTTCGAGTGGATTCTTGTGAACAAGACTCAGTCTGTTCCTTTCGACTAAAGCTGCAACGATCATAGTAGAAACAGAGAAGATCATTCCAAAACCAATCCTTTGGAGGATACTAATCCCTCTCTCATTTCCTGTTGCCCGTCTTAAGACAGGCACGAGGATTTTGTCGTAGATAGTGATGGATATTATCATGCCAATAGCAGCTAACGCGAATATTGATGCAGGAGGGATTTCAAAATTGTGAACTATCTTCCTATCTAGAGTCACGCCTTGTTTGATGAAAAATGTTGTGGTTTGTGCCACACAAATACCAAATGGTATAGTTGTTAGCCAAATGGGAATCATGTTGATAACTAATTTCAATTCTTCCACTTTGGTTACTGTTGCAAGTCTCCATGGATTCTGTTGCTGTACTACTGAATCTTGTGCGCCATCAACAATTGCAGCTTTATCAAGGAACCTATAAAAAAAGAAGAATCACAAATTAAATTTGTTACATTATTACTTTACTGTTTCAATTTGTTTGTCTTTACTTTCCACTAACATTTTGGTACATGCCACGTATCACCAAACAAACAAATTGAAACAGAGAGAGAGAGTATTATGTTCGAATCTTACTTGAGCTTTTCAGTGTGACATAAAAGCCTCCTTTGGCTAGTTTCGGATTTGGGAATTTCATATAAATGAGAAGGATTGGCAGGAAAAAGAAGATTTCTTTTTCTTATTGCAGCTACGAACACTTGTAGCATTGGTGTTAAGGGACTTCCAGTTTCCTTTCTATAACGATAGAACGGTCTACCTGCAACGAAAATGATTATACTAGAAGCCATTACTAGTGTAAGGATCAAATCCGCCATAGCCCAGCTAACTCGGTCTTGTACATAAACAATCAGAGTAACACCAAGTAGTAGTCCACAACAGAGTCCAAAATTCCACCAGTTGAAAAAGGACATTTTCTTCTTTCTTTCTTCAGGATAGTCATCATCAAATTGATCAGCTCCGAAGCTCTCAAGAGAAGGCTTGTGACCCCCGGTACCAATTGAGATTAAGTAGATCGCGAGGAAGAAAATCATCTCGTGGACATTTCTAGGTTCATGACATAGGTCAGTGTCGCAAGGTTTCAAACTCGGGATCACTCTAGACATTGTCAAGAGAATCAAGCCCTGCAAGAAGATCATTTGGTTGTTTTCTCAATTCAAGCCTATACTAGTTATGAACTGGAATTAGTTATGAACTTCGTCATTAATCTGTTGCTAAATAGCACATAGATAACAACAATTTTACTGTTTAGCTATAAAATTTGTCTGTCAATAATTTTGTTACCAGCAAATAGACAATGGAAGAGGCAAGAACTGTGGAGAATCTTCCCAAGAATGCATCAGCAAGAAATCCTCCAAGCAATGGCATCAAAGTGGTGACACCGGACCAGTAATTGACACTTTTTGCAGCTGTTTTGAGGTCTTGATGGATGACTTTTGTTAAGTAAATAATCAAACTTGAGGCTAATCCAAAGTAACTTAGCCTCTCACTGAATTCAATTACTGTTACAAAGGTGAAAATTCATCAGTGTCTCTGATTTGCATAACCAAGAAAGAAACACGTTAATAACAACAACATATCTAATGTAATCACACCAGTGAGGTCTAGGGAAAGTTGGATGTGCGCAAACTTTACCCTACTTTTGTTGGGTAGAGAGGTGGTTTCTGATAAACCTTTACTCAAAGAAGGATCGAAAGGAAAATAACGACAACAAAATAGCAAAGGAAATGAATATGTTAATAAAACGAAAAGCTAATCTCCTCTAAAGAAAAAATCTTGTGTCTAGTTACTAAAAGAGAGATATACAAAGTCAAAATTATTTTATATGTGCATATAGTACATGTTGAATTCCATTGACTTCTCCGTATTGTTCTGAATATAGTTAGTTGAAATTCTAATTTTGCTAGTAGTGGAACTTAGTACTTGGAATACAGTTTTTATGATTCATATACTGACCAAAAAAGTTTATATTCATTAATCTATTTTTATAAAAAAAAAAAAAAAAAAAAAACAGAAAAGGATGTTGCTGACAGCAGTGAGTTATCCACTAGACATGAATAATATGACATTTACTATTTTTGTCAAACCTGTGTCAAGTGTGCCAACCAAGTGATAAGAAAGTTTTTTGCAGTGCTCTTAAAAGGCAAACCAAAAACTGTTTTACTGTTATGCTTATTATTAACAATATTCTGTTCAAATGGGGGCTGGTTTTGAAATGACAATTACTCACTCCGTTTTATTTTAACTGTCGTTTTAGCTCATTTCATGTCCGTTAAAAAAATAATAAATATAAGTTGTAGTTTAATAATTTGTTGATTGTTTCCTCTTAAATACAATGCATACTAAAGTGACTTATTTTGGGACAATTCGTTTAAGCTAAAGTGAGTTAAAACAGATCAGGAACTACTTTACTTTTGTTAGTGATGTTTGTAGTATATGCTCAATAAAAAAGGTGGGTCGCGCACAAGCATCTAGGTAGGTACAAACATCTCAAGGGGTGTAACGTAGACAACTTATTTCATTAAGTTTCTGGTTTTAGAACTTGACCCATATGAGTTGGGTGACTTGGGTCCATAAAATTCTAAGAAAATGAGATAAAAGATATATATGACAGACTTTCGGTAACATTATACAAATAGTGCTTTTGAGGACCCTCAACGACGTTGTCGTTTATGTGCTGCTTTTTTTTTTCTTTTTTTTTCCACTTCAAATGTTTGTTTTAGACCTAAAGTTTTCAAATTAATTGATCATGGATGGCAAGAGCATGACAGAGATGACACAATTGACAAACAATGGACATTAATCATTATTGCTAATTCAATCTCAAAAGTTTAAACAGACAATAACATATTCTCTCAACTAACATGGGAAACTCTTAAACACCTGATACGTTTAGGACTGAATACGTGGACACCATAATATAGAGACCTATATTACATAATTAGTGGATAAACCAAAAATATGAATGAGTCTGATTTTGATGTTGTATGGTAAAAGCAAATCTTGTACTTATCTGAACCTTAAAAGTTATCTCATGAACGAAAATTGTCCAAGACCATATCAAGAAACAACAAACTACTACACTCTTACTGACTTGATTACATAAGGTAAAAGGCTACACTGACACTAGTAGCGAAGACATAATTTTTATAAAGATTCAATATGACATATATATAGTTTATGATTTACGAAAAAGAATCCCTTCTGCCTCTCTAACTCCGCCACGGACTAAAAGTATGGATGGTTATAAATTACTTACCAATAATGAAGAGAGAGGCTTTCCATACACCAGTTGAACCCCTGAGAGGAACTCTTCCTTTATGATCCAAAGAAGAATCATTAACCCATTTTTGCTCATCAATTTCTACTAATTCTTCTCTTCTCTTTATTTTATCCATATTTTTTTTGGCTATAAAAAACACCAAAGAAGATATATATATAAATATAACTATAAGAACTAAAGTGTGTGAGATAACAAATTGGTATGTTGTCAGTTTTGGTTTGCTCACCTTATATAGAAAGAGGAATATTGTCCCTGTTGACTGATATTGACTAATTAAAGTTTAATTATTGAGATTATGAAATTAATTAATTTATTAAATTTTATTGTCAGTGACTGTGATAGAGAAAGAACATACAATCTATTCCACTAAATTAAAGTTGTTCTTTTGTCCCTAAATATGTGCATGAAGAATAACATTAATTTACGGTCCTAAATTTTGTTATTTTGTGTCTGTTACAACTGATATAAGAAGTCGACAAAGTTGTGTGATGAGGCACAAAATATAAACAATTTATTTATGGTCCAATCAGTAGATATTGTAGAGCCCTATAATAATTTTGATTATATTATTTTCAACAGGTTTAAGTTTACATTTCTGAGTTCGTATTTTATTGGAGTTTACACATCTTTTCTAAAACAAGAATGTTGTACTCGAAATTTGAGATCTGGCGTTGTATGTTAGTTGTTACGAGAAATAGTATAATTAGGAAAGAGTGCAATATTGGTATGTTTAATCTAGCTTCATATATCAAGAAATATTCTCCTCTAATTTCTAGTAGCTTAGGAGAATTCCTCTGTGTTTCATCATTTTAGTAACTTTAGTTTAAATTTTATATTTATATTAAGTAATGGTCATTAAATATTTAAGAAGATATAGTAAGCATATGTCCATAAATTCCAAATATTTTCATTTTATTCAAAATTTATGAATTTGAAGTTCAAGATGGAGTTTTACACTTATATTTATTGCAAATGAGATAAGAGAGCATTTCATTTAGAATCATGAAAATAGAGTTAAAAGGTAGGTTATAAGCTGTTTTTTAAAATTTAACTAACTTCTAAATTAAATTTGAAATTTTCATGATGAACTATTAATTTTTAAATAAAGAAAAATATTATTCCAAAAAAATGAAAAAATTTTATGATCAAATTAAATGTATCATTCTATTCATTAAATACAAACACTTAATATTCCTTATTAATTTTTTTGAAATTCTAAAATTCAAATCTTAGACTCTGAACTCTCGTGTCACATCTATTATATGTGTATAATATTCTTTCTTCTTTCGTAGTTTATTTACGTCCTATCTTTTGGTACTTGCCACAATAAAATAATACTATATCAAATGAAGGTCATTAATGTAATTTAATTCCAAGACTACAGGAGACCATGCATAGCCAATGTCTGATTGCCATTTGGCGCATTCTTAGTTGTTATACCAATGTACAATATAATGATCATAGCACAAATCCACTAATCCATAACTTAATATCTTGTATAAGATTAGGATCTTTGTTAATTATTATTTAAATAGCTGCTGGAAATAAATAAGATAGGTGGAAGTCAATGCTAAGAAAAGAGGAAAAAAAACTCTCACTAATAATTAAGCAGTTTATTTTTTGCAGAAAATAGTGAGATTTGTGAGTATAAATAGTGTTTTCATGATTCAGACTTTTAACCTTCCAATTAATGAAGGAGGTGTTCAATCGTTTGAGTAAATTTTACTTGTTTATGCCTGTGTCATCAAGCCACTCCTTTCTCCTTCAGGAACTATATTGATTTCGCTTATTTCTAGCTAATTAAAAAAAAAAGTATGAAATTAAATTGTTTGAATTTTTAGAGCATTTTATCTTTACTAAATAAAATAAATTCTATATATTCTAACATAATTATTACAATCATATTTAGACAAAATAGCGATTACAATATGTATTAACTTTTCTGAAGATGTGTTACATCATCGACCCTCTAAAGATTATATTAGTGACCTGCATTTTACAAGAATATGTAGGTCTACCTTAGTTTCTTGGCTAGGCCGGTGATGTTTTCTTATAACCGAGAAATCTATTTAAAGATAATTCTTTGAGTTAACTATAACTATCAAAACTCGATCTCTGTATCTTTCTTCACTTGTACTTAATTAATTTGCTAGACTGATGAATTTTAACCTGTTACAGTTGTAATAGAAAGAAAATACTGCTATTACATATTATTATGTCATATGTGTTCCATTCATAAGGTTGACTATTGTGATAGCCTAGACACAAAGTCAAGCTAATTGTATTTGTAATTATGAGTAGAAGAAATTTGTATATCTCTTGAAAAGTACAGATACATCGAATATGTTGTATTACTATCAAATGATTCTTGTCAAAAGGTGATAAATATATTTAGTCTAATTGTATATACGTGTCGATCATATATTTTTTTAGTGACTGATAGTATTCATATAGTTACATCAAATACTTTAAACAAGCAATATTTTTTTCTTTAGTGATTAGTCATTTTCTAAATTGAGGGTTAGACAAGACGTATAACTTCTATATTAAAAGAGCATAGCAAAATATATGGGCGAGAAGGATATGCTACCTAACCTTTCCAAATATATAAAAAAAAATTATGAACAGGCCGGTCCATAACTTTACTATAGTTTAAAATCAATATATTATAATTGGTATTAAATTTAACTTTTCAGAAAAAAATAAAAATTTACTAATATATAGAATCCCCTCTTGATTATCTTTGAGGATACGATTCGAAAAATAAGAACGAACAAGTTAAACTACATGATCATAAATAAATTTATGGTTCTTTTTTGTCTTATCTCGAAAGCTAGGATTTTATTTTTATTCATATGTTCAAATGATGATAAATATATCGTGTCATTTTGAAAGTTCAAAGTGGATAGCTTATCTTATAATATCAAATTAAAATCAAAACTGAACAAAGTCTTCTCATTAATATAATCCACAAATTAAACTAATAGGGACAGGCACATGCAGAACAACGAGATCAAGCCAATTTGTGATTTGACGAATTCGATGATATTTGATTCACGCTGAGAAGTCTCAATTTAAGGTAATTTTTTCTTTATAAAAAAATGATTTTTGACTCAATATTTAAATTTAAAGACATTTAACTGTTGATTAAAAAATGCTTACCATTTCAGTATATTTTTTTATGGTAATGTAATATGTACAAATGAAAATACTTAAATATGAAATTTTAAAATAGATTGTTAAAAAGTGCTATGGTTGACAATCAAAACAAGGGAATATTTTTTTTTTGGTTCTATGTATATATATAAAGATAAAAACAATCTCTGTGTCGTCTTTAGATTGATATTTTTTAGCACGTCGTATAAATAAGCGGTCCATTGAGGGAAACATATTCTGTATTTATCCATACGGCAGTGTCTTCCTTGGAATAAAACCATACGATTCATCTCGTATGTTGATCGTCGATAAGACACTCAAAAAAAAAAAAAATTACGAGAATATAATTAATTACAATGTTTGATTGTACGTCTAGTTATATACCTTTAAATGTAAAATTAATTAACTTTACACTTTCAATTTATTTTTAATAAGAATCTAAATTTTATTAGACTTTCTTTGATTACTTTCCTCTTATTGGCCAAAAAATTAATTAAATATCATTCTTATCCAAAAACAACAGACGTATTAGAATCGTCTAGTAAAAGAAAATGTAAATGCACTTATATTTCTCAACTGATGCGTCTGGAAGCAAATATAATGGAACTCAACAATGAAGATAAGTGCTAATTTAAGCAAACTCCACTTTGATTAATTTAAACTAAATAGGGGGAAATGGTGGCCCTAGATTTGATACTTGATAAAACCAAATTTACAAAGTTGCACCCATTTCGTACCAAATACCTTTATGTAATCGATGAGGTGAAGATGAGCTGTGTTGAAGGGTGCAAAAAAAAAAAACACAATGAATTATATGGAACATCAACAGTAAAACTTATTTTTTCTTACTTTTATTAGGGAAGTCATTTTTCTCAATTTTTAAAGGAATTTGTTTTCTTATAGAACATGTTTTAAAAAAATTTAACCAACCAAAACATGGGGAAATTTAAAACTATCTTCCACTACGCATTGAATACACTTTCTTCTCTTTTTTTTTTTTTTTTTTTTTTTTTTTGATTTTCTATCTGGTGTCTGGAGCCCTTATTGGTGAAAGTATTGTATGTAAGTCTAGCATTTTATTGATGTATGATTGTCTTTGTTTTATACATAATAGAGTAAATTTGATAATTGAAATCCCGATTAAATCTGGATCGAGAATTGCAGAGCCCATTTGGGGGTGACGTTCCCAACAAAATTTTCTCCATATTCAGGGCTCGGTTAAGAATGACGCAACCTCATTACTACACCTCTACCCGTGTTGGTTGAACACACCTTAATTACATCACATGAAAAACGCGTTACCCATAGAATCATCTTAAATTCATATTTTAAATATTATAAATAAGATGTTATTTGCTTTGTTACTGCTTTAAATTAGGAGGGAATGTTGATGATTAATGAGGCATAACAAAGTGCGTAAATGTAATTAATTGAGTGGGAATTTCATGATTTGGGTGAAGATATGTATGGAGTAAACTTTCAACATTCCATCACTTGGTGGAAGACAAATTATGCACCCCAACTAAGCTTAAATAATTATTTTGATGAGGCACCATATAGCTTCATAGCTTAACTATAATTAATTAGCTCACCACACATTCTTAGACAAGTAAGAAAACAAAACCAATAAAATTAATATAATATTGTAGTTTCTATAGTTTTGGGCCATTCTCAAATCTCAACCACATTTCTCCCCCTCCTTTTGCCTATATAATTTGGGTCATTAAATATATATAAAATAATTTTAAAAAAGTCAAACCCTAATAAACAACTACCATTTTTACCTTGTGTGCGACGCACTAAATTTTCAGTAAAATGTGTGTAACCTTTTATTGGCTTGGTTAATTATTTTACGTATTGGAAACCAGATTGCTCATAGCTCATTCCGTTTACATCAAGAGATATATTTACTTGAAGTGAAATATCTATAGCTAGGATTATTTTCTTTCCTAAATTATTTTTAACTTGTTCTAAACTATCTTTCTTTTTTTTTTTTGAAAAAATCCCCGAGGCATTAAGGACATGTCCGATGATGACCTCCTTTCGCCCCTCTAACTCCGTCCTAGGGCTGCAAGCTAATAATGCAACTCGATAGTGAAAATTATTTACTCATAATATAATTAAAGTAAGCAAAGTACTCCACTATAGTAAAAGTCAAAAGAAATGTTTAACATTATAATGGGGACAAATAATGACCATGACTTGAAACTTTTGGATGTGTGGTAACACCAATAACCAATTTCTGTCTTGTCATGCCTTTAATTAATTTGCTTTCTAGCAATTTTATGGTGACGACATTTGTTGATAAACCCTACTTTGTGAATTAAACCACGTGTTTAATCATGACTTTAGCAACAAAAATAAACATTTTTTAGCGTTATTTTAGGAATTAAGTATATTTTTTTCAATTCTTCTTCTTCTTCTTCTTAATAGTGTTTAATTTTTAAAAGATAGTTAAGTAAATTACAAGTATATTTATAGTAATTTTTACTAAGTTGACATTTATATTTTTGAGAGGGTGAAAATAAATTTTAAAGCATGATAGGGATGTGGTACGTGTCTTAAATCTATTTGTTCTTTGCCAAATCCAATGAATCTAATCTTTTTAGTAGATGTCTAAAATTAAAGTTGACTCCTTGTTGTCTTTGAGATAAGATTCATTTCCATTTTATTTATTGAGAGCTAATTATCTGTGTATGGTGTCATTAGTATCTAGGAGTTCTAGATTTTTTGTTCACATAAACCTTTTTGTCACTAAAAAGTTTTAATTTATCTTTGTCATCTCTTATATTTTATTATCTCATTTATCCGTTTAAGCGGTTATAAATAACATATATTTAAGTATTCAATTATATTAGTATGTCTTAACACACTTTGGATTGAGGATTTTAGTTTTATGAATTCAACTTTTTAATATTTGTAGTTTTAAACACATTATATTTAAAGTTATAAGCTCACGTGTAGTATTAATTTCAATTTTGGTAAAGTTTTATACACGCTTTGCGTCGAAAAAAATCTGATATCTCAAAACTTCATATGCTTGTGGTTGTGCCTCCTCACATGTGGACTTGATTTATTTATTTTTCATTTTCAAAACACGTATAGTAGTATTATTATTTTGGCTTTTTGGGTGCATGGCGATGATAGGGACACAGTTTTTTATTTGTTTTTATATCATTTTGAATTGTGTGATTATCTTATAGAAAAATTAGATGGTGAAATATATATATTTAAGTATTTAATTATAATATGTTTCAGTAATGAGGAAATACGCTGACATTTGAAGGAAAAGAGGCATGAAACACGTTTTATTATTAATGGTTTATCATTAATCCCCATTTGGAACGTTAATACAATTTAATTTCTGTTTTAAGGGCTAAATACTGATGATGACCAAGTTGACAAAGTTATTAAATTTTGGTCAAATTGAGTGGACAATTTCATGATTTGGGCAAACAAGGTCAGGGAGAAATTCTCAACTTTCCAACAATATATTAGTGGAAGACAAAGTATGCTCCCCAACTAAGTTAAAAATCGTGATTAGCCACCATAATATAGCTCTTAGCTTAATAAATTATAATTCATTCCAATTAAGTACAATATGTAATAATTTTTAAAAAAATCCGCCCACCTGTTTCATTTCCGTATTGGAGGAAATGGGATTCGAACTCATAATACAGTTTTCTTGTATGTCGATTTAGCAAGCCAATGCCTTAAGTTACTTAGTCATACCTCCAATTGTTGTTGATCAAAATGGAATTGGATGTATCGGGGTTGGTTGCTTGTCCATAGTAAGGGCTATTTGATCCGATCAACTACGTAAGCCGTAGTGTAGCATGCTAACGCGCGTATAGTCGGCTGCGGTTGATGAAAATAGACTGACTATCAGAGATATTCGTGTTATTTCATCATCGAATACTCAACAAATTATAGACCACTTCAAATCTTTATTTTCAAAAAAATAATCAACTCCACAAATATCTCTTCCATATAAACAAATTTTCTGCATGCAATATGTATATGGCCTTAATTTGACAAAAAGTCTATACACTTGTTTGCTTCTCTTCAAATATTTTTATCAGTGTTTGCAACAAATTTTAAAGTGATAGAAAATAAACTAAAATTATAAATACAATATGAAAGAAATATGATTTTATTGATAAATAGTATGGGGTATAATTCTGCTCCTCCCTTGATTCTTCTCTCATAAAATTTATTCATGATTCGAGGATCGCATGGTGTATTTCTCAAACTAGGATGATTTGGGTTTGATATCTTTATGAATATTCCATGAATTTGCGGAATATTTGAGATTCTGATCTCTCTATGGATATTCCATAAATTTGTGGTGGAATTTTCAAGATGCGAATATGGTACCCTTTATATAGGCATGAATTAGGTTAATTAAGTAGCCTCCAAGAATCCTAATTAGAATTGAACATACTTTATAGAGTCCCAACTCAAATTGAATGTAGAGTCTCACAAAATTTTAATGTCTACAACTAGTCGCTTAGTTAACTTACAATCGATATCTGCAATCTTCAATAATTGTCCTTCGATGATGAAGTCGAATGTCTTCTTGCTTAACAAATTTTACCAGTAGACAATTTGTTTTCGCTTTTAAATCTTTACACCTCATTATTTTTTGCTAATTGTAGCCCTTGTTTGATATTTCATTAATCATAGATAGTTCTTTGTACTTCCTTAGGACAATTGAGGAGGTGAAGAAGAATTACATATTTGTAAAGGAATTCACCTTTTTAAGAAAAAATTATTTCATTTGGATTCTCATGTATATATTAGAATAGATTCATTAATAGATTATATTGTGGACTAGAAGAAAATTGAAAGGTGTTAGCTTCGAGTTAAAGAACTCAATCTTTAATCGAGTGTACCATTTAGCTTTTTTATAGCATAAATATCAACCGATAATATCATATCAATTTTAATAAAATAAATATATACATAAAATATTTAGTTTTATAAAGAGATAACTGATTCATGTATCCCATAATTTGGGCTATAAATAATTCACCACCATACCTAATATCACGTGAAGCAAGAACTGAATGAGTCTAAACTTCGACATCATGTTAAAATGTGCGAGTATCTCAACTAAAAAACATATTGTTGAATTAAAGTGAGTTACTAATAAGCTGCAAAGATCTAGATGGCTTCCTTCTTCTTCATCTTTTTTCCCTCTCTTTTTTGAACAAATATAAAGCCAAAACAGTTGGAAAATGACAAGCACAAAATAAATTTATATATGTGTTCCAGCAATATGTCATGTCCTCAAATTCATGTTACCTCAAAAATTCATCAGTATTTCCTATGACAAATACTAACAGATTACAGCCAAACTACATGTGAGTTTCTTCAATTTTCCTATAGTTGATTGAGAGTGGAAAGGCCACTAAATGACACAAGTGATACGAGTAGTGTCTAAAGAGAAGGCACTAGTATCATTCAATGTGAAAATTTTTTTTTTTTGGTTTTTCATCCGGTGTCCAGAGTCCACATTGGAGCCCCGATTAAATTTGGATCACACACTGTCAGGCCCATTCGGGGGTGATGCTCCCACCAGGATTTTCTCCATACCCAGAGCTCGAATCTAAAACCTCTGATTAAGGGTGAAACAGTCTCAGTAGTGCACCACAAAAGTTTATCACAAGGCTTAATTAACTTTTAGTGACCTAGCATCCTAGACAAAGGTATTTGATCTCAAATCAATATAAAAGTAAACATCCATATCATTCATCATCCCTGCTTTAATATATCTCTAATCACATGGGGCTGGAAGATCAACTTTTGGAGATATAGATTGGTGGACCTTCCTACTACATCTTTTTCTTTTAGTTTCTTTTACTAATTCATATTCGCATCACGTAATAAGATCTCGTAAAAGAGAAAACACTATATTTACCAGAATTTTTTCATACACAGTGCTTAAATATGAAAGCTCTCGGGCTGGGGGTGGGGGTGGTAATAAGAGGTGATAAGGAGACAATCAATTGAAATGTAACTTATGAAACATGATTTTCCTATTCACATCGGGGTATTATTTTTCCAATTTTTAAGGAACATGTTCCCTTTAGAGGACCATTAACAGTAACAAGACTAATTTTTATGAACATTATTTATGAGTAACATATTTGTTTCTATTAACTTAAACTTTTTTATTTATTAAAGCGAGCAAAGGTCTTGAATGCTACTTGATTTTTAAGATGATCTATTAATAGTTATATTATCTCATAAAATCACTTTCTTCATTAAAAGAAATATTAACACCAAATGATTACCTAGTTGATGAGTATTCTAAATAACTCTCTATATCAACTCTAATCAAGCAAAACTTTCACATATAGCAAACATAAAAATTATATTTGTATGTTATAGCTATAGTTTGCATAATTGCGCTCCATAGCAAATTTTATGTTTGCTATGGAGCTTTTGATTTGTATAATTCATTAGATACATCTAATTTTATACAAATTGTTCAGTTTTGTATAAATTCATCTATACATTGTAATTTATATAATAAAATATGTATTTGTATAATTACAAGTGTATATGACGAAAATATATATTGTTGTATTTGTATATAGACTTTTCTCTCGCTTTGTACAAACACAAACGCATTTTATACATTTTATACCGAAATATATAAAATGACTAATTGTATATCGAATCAGATGACAAAAAAATAGGATGTTTGCTGTGAATTACAAATAAAATAAACTATGACTATAACATTTAATTTGAATTAATAATTTGCTATTTCATACAATTTTCTCTACTTAATTCCTCTGTCTTTGCACTACTTAATAGAGTATTCTCCTTATTGTCATCGTTTAATACTTCATCAGATTTTAAATTTTGATACTTAACACAAAACTTCAAATTCATCAGTGCCCATGGGCTTTAATACTATGAACTTTCTAATGGGCTGTCATCTTCGGGCTTGAAACTTTTGGGGCTAAGTTCCGCAATGAGAAGGTAGGAATTGTTGAGGATCCACGTTTATGGATTTGATAGTTTTTGGTCTCTCTATATAATCTTGGGTCATTTTTCACTAATAAGCTACTTATTAGGATTGAGTTAAGTCCAAACGTCTGTTTCTTTATGACAATTTTTCATCGTTCTAAGAGAATAGGAGATCACAATATTCTGATTAAATGAGCATTTGGCATGAAAATCAAATATTATTGGTTGGAATTTTAAATTTAGAATTGAAGTTGTTTCTTGACCGATACAGATATTAAAATTATTAAAATTTTATTACATTTATTTATTTTAGTAAATTAACAGAATAATATTTATCTTTACATGTTATTTTTCAATAAATAATTAAATAAATTACTAAGTCAGATTTGTATTTTTCAAGTTAGAATTGATAAGGGTTAATTTAGGAAAATAAATACTCCTTTCGTCCAATATTAATTGTTCATAATATCAAAACTAAATATTTTAAATTATTTGTCAATTAATTATACTTTTTTTCATTTTACGTTACAATTAATTTTTATTGTAAACATAAATACACCAATTTTGTCCAACAAACTAAAAGAAATATATCATATAAATTGAAGCATAAGAATTATAAAACGTCATGTCACATGTGTCTGTAGAAATTTCCAAAATAGACAGCAATTTTTAAATGAATAGAAGCTTCCACGACTTCGTATTGGCCAGTCAACACAAATTGTCAAACAAGAAATTTATTTAATTGGCACCTACAGAGCTATAAAAGAACACCAAAGAATCAATAACACAACCATAACAAAATACAAGTTTATTATAAAAATATGTCTGGAGTGAAATTGCTTGGTGTTAATGGGAGTCCAGCTAGTCAAAGAGTTGAATGGGCATTAAAGATAAAAGGGGTAAAATATGAGTTTATAACAGAAGATTTACAGAATAAAAGCCCTTTACTTCTTAAATCCAATCCAGTTTATAAGAAAATTCCAGTTTTGTTACATAATGACAAGCCCATTGCTGAATCACTTGTTATAATTGAGTATATTGATGAAGCCTTTGAAGGACCATCTATATTGCCTAAAGATCCTTATGATAGAGCTATCGCTCGTTTTTGGGCTAAGTTCCTCGATGATAAGGTAATTCTATTTTTATTTTTTTTTATGTACGCTCTCGTTTGATCATAAATTTTTAAAAAATATTTTTTTTTTTTTTTTAGTGTTTACCGGCAGTGTGGAAAGCTCTGTGGAGCCAAGGAGAGGAGCAAGAGAAAGATAAAGAGGAAGCTTATGAGGTCCTTAAAGTTCTTGATAGTGAACTTAAGGACAAGAAGTTTTTCGGAGGAGACAATATCGGATTTGTTGACATAGTAGCCAATTTTGTTGGATTTTGGATAGGAATTGTTGAAGAAGCCACTGGGGTTGTACTCGTGACTAGTGAAAAATTTCCTAATTTTTGTGCGTGGAGGGATGAGTACCTTAATTGCGACAAAGTTAAGGAAAATTTGCCATCCAGAGAAATGTTGCTTGGTTATTTTAAGTCTCGGGTTCAAGCTGTTGCGGTTACTCTCAAATAAATATCTGAATCCAATTTTCTATGGATTTAGTTTTACACACTTGTAGTGGCTTTGTTTTGCTATACTTGAGTTGAGAGTGTATCAAAAATAATATTTTTATCTTTTGAAGGTCTTCGTAAAGCTGCTTACACATTAGTATCCTCTCCGGATCCTATTTATGAAATTATATTAAATATGTTATTATTGTTTATGTTTTTTTTTTGGAATAAAAGTTGTCAATTAGAGTAATATTTATATAGCCGGCTTTCTAGGAATAAGACCTGTCACGATAAAAATAAAGGTTTCAGTTATGTTTATTCATCGTTATACTATTGATTAAATATATTTCTGCAATCATGTATTTAAAAATATCCCTATGTGGATAGAGTCGTCCAAATTCACTTTAAATATCCCATTTCGATAAAATAATTTGTTCCCCACATCCACGGAGGAGTACTTTTGAATACATTCCTATAATATAATGAGTGACAAATTTAACTAATAATTAAAAATAAAGTGATATTTTTAACCCTTTTTTCCAAATAAGAAATACAAGAGAAAACTAAATAGTGAAACCAACAAAAGTTATACAAAAGTCTCTTTATGCAATGTGCGTGACAAAAAAAAAATGAAAGCATTGGATAATGAATATCTAATACTTAATAAAATAATTGTGATAACTTATTAGCAACACTAAGTATGTAGTATGTATTGTCCAATAAATATTTATGCCAGTAATTTTAGGTTAAAATTTAAATTTGAAAATTACAAAAAAATAATTTTCAAAAGATGCTGGCTCGGTCCAATGTGCAGCCCATGTAAGGCCCGGCAGAGCTAACCATGATGGGCAGACCTGACTTGACTTGTCAAATTTTAAGCCCATATGAGTTTAGTTGGGCCTTATTGAGAGCTCTACTTTTCACATGGAAACTTACATAAATTTCACTCGTTTAGGAGCTAATTATTTAGTTACACTCTAATTTGTAATATTGCGTATTTTACCAGATCTTGTTGTGTTCAGATACATTTTGATACATCCAGATACATGTATATCAAGATACATGGGGTCAAAATTAGGTGTAGTATGTTTTAGATTTATTGTATCCAAGTGGATTATCATATATTCGTGATACATAACAAATCTCTCTAGTCACTATCTTATGCATTTGATATTCTAGATACATATGAATTAAACCACACTAGATACATGTATCTGGTGTGATTGTCATGTATCTACGATACATAACGAATCCCCCCCCCCCCCCGGCTTTCCATCTCACTCGCCTCTTTTCCTATTTGAGTATATCTGGTAGCAAAAATGCATGTATCTAAATGTATCTTCCTTAATATATAATAGCAAAAATGCATGTATCTAAGTGTATCTTCCTCATATATGGTACAATAATCATAATTAGTGGTAAGATACGTAATATTTTGAAAGCATAAATAATAATAATAGTATATATGATAGTGAAATATAGATAATTCCATTTTACCTAAAACGGTACATCCAACCACAACCTAATTTTGATGATTATATCATGGACATTAATGATCAACTATTTAGGTATGAAAACCATTAATGGTCCCTACAAATCATACCGTTATTTTGATCTTAGTTGGACTAATAAGTAAATTACTATTATATGTGGAAACAGCTAAGAGAATAATGTGTTTGATCATGTGAAAGAAGATTTTATTAACTAACAATTTACATATTATTAGTGACTTGGATTCGAAATCTATCTTATCTAAACCAACTTCCAATATCTACACAATATTCACCTATGTCTATATAGGGTACTTCAAACTCAAAACACATCTACCTAATTGCACCATGATCACTATTCGAATTCGGGATTATATATGATATGATATATGATATATTTTTCGAGAATTGATTTGTTTTATATATATATATATATATATATATATATATATATATACACACACTAATGGATCTTTGCTTTTATTCCAAATATTATTTTCTTTGTTTTAATTTGTTTGTGTCCTATTTTTGTTTTTCAGTCCATCTTGAAAAGGTTTTCTTTTTAATAACTTCTTAATTTCAACTTCGATATAATATATTTAAAACTACAAGATTAAAGACAATTTGATATATTTTTAATTTAACATCATAAAATTCAAAAGTCTTCTTACTTCTTTTAAATTATGAGTCAAGTTAAAACAAGACAAATAATCTAAACAAATAAAAGGAATTAATTAGTTGATTTAAGATACTACAACAACAACAAGATACTCGATATAATTTCTCAAGTCAAATCTTAGAAACACGATGAAAATGCAGCTTTATTCCAACCTGATAAAGGTAATAAGCTTCCGCCCTTAGTAAATTACTCCCTCCGTTTCATTTTATGTTGCACTTTTCAAATTTCGAGATTCAAACAAATCTAACTTTGACCATAAATTTTTTATAAATCTTTTAAACATATTAAACTATCAATTGTTGTGACTTATAGTACTTTTTACGTAGTTTACAAATATATAAATTTCATTTCAAAAAAATTAAAGATTTCATGAGCAAATTTCCGATCAAACTTAAACTGTTTGACTCTCGAAAAATGAAAAGTGCCGCATAAATTGAAACAGAGGAAGTAATTGTTTTAAGATGGAGGTTCGAAAAGATCAATCGTGAATATGTACTCAAGAATTCGTTACGTAAATAGATTAATTATTTAAAATATAAAACTTTCTTTAATTATATGCATTAGCCTCAGTAATTTGTAAGCATGTTTCAACTTACATTGATGTGTACATATAAAAGAAAGACATATTAGTTGAATAATTCATGCAAGTAATTGACGCTATAAAAGGCATAAATGAACTTTTTAAAATATGAGCAAAAACTGTTTTATAATGTATTCAGATATCTAATTGAATCAGGCTATATTATAAATATACAAATGAAATTAAATGAATTTAAAAGATTGTCGATATATTCATCCCAAAAGAAAAGAGGGACAAAGCAAATCAGATCATCTATATGTGTCCATGAAACACAGAATGGCATGTTTGAGACAGAAAATAAACGACAACACAAAAGTATAAAAGGTCACATTTATTTAATTTTAACTCAATAAGAATCCATATTGCTATTTCATGTGTGGGTCTATTTATGGACAACTTATGTTTATTTGTAGACAAGGTTGGTTTTATGTGGGACATTTTAATAGAGATCTCATGATCCATAACACTCTCAACTTGGACAAAAATAGGGAAAAGTAATCTCACTCATACATCAAATATCTCTAATTTGTCCCTACATTAGATACTTTATCATAGTACAATTTTACACTAATCAAACATGACACTTATTAGTTTAATAATCAATTGTAAGACGTGGAAGTTGACCTACTTTACTTTTTCTAAAAAAAGTTTTCTTCATCGGTGTTTCAATATCTATATTGAAACTCGATTAAATACAAATTTTCATCAAAAAATTTCATATCGAGGAAAAGCACTCCCTAAAAAAGGTGATTCTGTATCTAGGGAGCTTGAATCTTAATCCTCCAATTAAGAATGAAGAAAAAAATACCTATCACTACGTCATAACCCTTATTGATACATGTTTTATTCCTTTGATATATAAAAAAGAGAAAAGAAGATAGAAGTTAATGTTAAAAAGTGATGCAATCAATCTTAGGGCACACACTAATAGGCCCCTAAAAGTAATTAGAAATAAGAAATATACTAACACTAGTTATTTACCGACTTATATGCTTTCTTTATTTCAAAAAGAATAATGTAGTACTTTTTTTAATTGTTTTTAAAAAAAATAACCTTTTTTTTTTTACAACATTTTAATTTCAGATAACTAAGCTACTAAAATTTCTCTTATGACTTTAGTCAAAAGTCATCAGTTTTTAACTTATTAATTTTGGCTTATTTTTATTAGCTTAATTTAAATAACATTTTTTTATTTCACACAAACACTGTAAAATTTCCTTAAAACTATTTTTAATTTAAAAAAAACTAAAATAAAATGATCCAAATAGGCTCTAAGAAAGGAAAAAAATCTTTAGTGTCAGAGCACCTAATTAAAACTGGATTCCACTTAGTTTTTTTTTTTCCCCACAATCATTGCCTTGGATCATTAATTTTGAATATGCATTATATGATTCGTCAATATATTGGCCCATTTGTTTTATTTTATTTTCTTTGCTTTTCCACCAAATGTCCCAATATAATAATGATTTGAGTGAGCTTTATCTCTCTAATCCTTGCGTTTAACATGGACTTCAACCCCTTTTTGTCGGTTTATCATTCCATTAGGGTCTCTATTTCCTTCTCTATCCTTACCATTTTTTATGCTCGATGTATATATTAGAGTCTGGTTATTTCTAATTCAGATGTTATAGCAATAAATGATGCTTCTAACATAATTTAAGAATATAGAAATTTCAATTATACTATCATAATTCATATTGGTCCCTACTGTTGCAATATTGCATCGTCAAGAGGATTCAAATCAATCTATTCTTGAATTATTATTTGATAATTGATACTTAAAATTTTTTGACTCAATTAATTTGAATTCGTATATTGATGAACTTATTCAAAGGAAAAAGCATTTTCTATTAACTGTTTATCCATCCTCAAATTCGAACTCGATGCATCAAATCAAACTTAAAAAGTAGAGAAAACGATTAATCAACTTACACTACATAAAAAATAATCTTTAGCGGCAATCAATTAACGGTCAATAGCTTAATTGCGGCTAAATATGTATTTTTAGCAGCAATTAGCATTCTTTGTATATGTCCCTAAATTCTTATGCCTTTAGCGACATTAGATCTAATGACATTTAACTAATGCCGGTAAAGACTTTAGCACTCTTTATTAATGTATTTATTTATTGTTGCTAAAAATTGTTTTTGTTGTTGTGTTAAAGGATGCGTATCGTAAGAAGGAAAAATGTTTTCCACAGAAAAATATCTATCTAGAATGTAAGTAGTTTTCTTACTTATTTTTTTGTTGTTCGATAAATAAAAACATATTATCTCATAAATATTTATATATGGTGATCTTATATATAATCTAGACGAATACTATGAAATAAGATAGTGGAGGTCTTGGATGAAGGGCTAAAACTAAAATGTCACTTATGAAACTTATTTTCTGCATACGAAAAGTCTTTTTCATCTTAGCATAACTTTGACTATGTAAGCTGACATTGCTGGTTTTAGCTAAGTTTTGAGATGTATATCAGATTTATGTCGTACCCAAAACTAATACCAACAGGCAACAATATAAGAAGCAATGTGGACAGAAAAAGCAAGAAAAGGCAGCAGAGTGTTTGGCCACAAAAATACAATTGTAACAGAGAATTCCCATGCGTTCTACGTCTGTCTTTAATAAAAGCATAGGCAAGCAAGTAGCTACTACTCAGTAGGGCCTTGTACACATTGTTAATGTCGATACGTCCGTGCCAGATACTCAAATAATAACGTATTTTTGAAAAATTCAACATAGATACGATAATATTTTTGAAGAGTCTAGCAATATAGTCTACTATTGTTACATGATGGTGAAATTAAAATATGAACTTTATTTGTCTAAGTTTTAGGTTAGCTATCTTAATTTGGATATGATTCAACTTCAACTAACAAGTCCAAATTTCACAAGCTGACCAAGTCAACAAATGTACATTTTTTTCTGTTTGAAGGCAACAAATGATAGAGTCGTTTCAAGACTTGATGTGACTAATATATAAGGAGAAAGTGGTCATAAAATCATCCATGAATAGAGGATTTCAATTCACACTTTTTTTTTATTTTTAGATTTCATTCGTTGTCCGATATCCACATTGAAGCCTGACTAAATCTGATATCACACCAGAAAGTGTCACATTGTGGGGGCTAAAGAGTGCTCCCTAACAAAACGGTTTCATATTCAGAGGAACTCGAATCTGAGATTAAAAATGAAGGAGTACTTATCTCTTCATCACGATTCACGCTGGAATTTCAATATACAACACTAAAGGTACCCTACTTATTCCATTTTCTCACAACCCAGTCAAAAATGCCCAAAGTATATGGAAAATGATAGTCAAAGTAAAATATTTTATGTAATATTTTCTTGCATTTTCTCACAACCCAATCAAAAATGCCCAAAGTATATGGAAAATGATAGTCAAAGCAAAATATTTTATGTAATATTTTCTTGAAATGGAAGGATTGGGCTGGGCTGGGGTCACAAATGGGCCATGACAGTTGGAATATTTTTGGAGGGAAAACCCGTGAAGAATCTGTGACCGTTGAATCCAAATCTTAAATAGAGATTTGATTTGGATAAATGTGTTGTTCTACTTTGTTATGAAAATGACATTTACGGTTCAAAATTTAACAAACCAAACGATCACCACTCTTCCTTTCGGCGCCAAAAGAATATTGAATATAAATCTCCTCATCGTAACAAAAACTCACTATCAGACAGCTCGTCCCACTGAAGTATCAAAAGTCATTTGATTTGAGTTACGAAAATAATGAAGTGATCCGCAGCTCATTATATTTAAAGTGCCCACAAATCAAAATCAGTCAAATTAAGTTAATCATTCCTAACTCATCTTTTACTGTTCCTTCTATCTCAATCTATGCTGAACCATTTTTTCTTAGTCTATGTCAAAAAAAAGTCATATTTTTATAATTAGAAATGACTTAATTTAAAATTCTTCTTTTACTCCTAAAGAAATGATTTACGGTCATATAATTATCTAAGGTTTATTATAAATGACACGTTTTAAAAGTCTTTTTTTCTGAAGCTTTATGTCAAATTAACCGGTTTACTTTTTGTCTTAACACATAACTTATTGATAAAACCAATTTGACACCTACAAATAACTATCGACTATTTTTAACCAATTAACTCAAATGAGTAGTAGGTAATATATGAGGCATTTAGACCATGGGAAAGGAACATGGAATTTTTTTTTTCTTAAGCTTCATGTCAAATTAATCAGTGTCATATAAATTGAAACGAATAAAATATTTATTATCAATTTCTTTATCTTAAAACATAATTATTTATTTATAAAATCAACTTAACACCTATAAATAATTTTTGATATATTATATTTATCGATTATTTTTAATCAACTAACTTAAACGAGCGCTAAGTAATATATGAGGCATTTAGACTATGGGAAAGGAACATGGAAACTCATTTTGGAGTAATAATTTGATGTGTGTCCTTTTCACTTCAAAAACAGATGGGAATGAAAGAAAAGTTGTTGGCCAACCCGTCCCACTTTGTTTAGTAGAAGATATAATAATAAGAATAATAAAAATAATATGGTATAGTAGTTGATAATAAAGCACGGAATATTTGTTTTGTAATCTAATGGTATCTTTAGAAATTGTCTTTAATTGCATCTGTTTTTTACTCTAAATAATGACAATTATTTTTACTTCATTAATAAGGTTTCATGTGCAAATTCAAACAGGCCAGTTCACATAGTTATTGTACGCTATTTTGGGGCTTGTGCCTGGTTTAAATTGGTAGAAAATGAAGAATAAGACTCATTCATTTTCTATATAGTTTAACATATGTAATAATCAAGGGTGGAGGCCAAATTTAGCGAAAAATATGTAATTTTAAAAATATTACATCAAACATTTGCAAAATTATATATACATATTTTCTATGCTTATTATTTTGTAGAGGTTATTTACCTTATTAGGATTGGTAAGGTAATATCTAACCCCCTTGCTTGTATTTATTACTTTTGATATCTTTTTATTTCTAATAAAAGTTCGCTATACAATTTATCTAGTGGTAAATTTGCTCGATAAATAAATATGGAAAAATCCTTTTGGCTAGAATGGTACACTATGTTATTTTACCTTTTTGAATATTTTTACCCTTTTAATTTTAATACCTTTTAATTAAAAATGAAAAAAGATCCATTTATTTTAAAATAAAAAGGATATTATAGACTTTTTAATTTTTTGGTCAAATTCTGGCCATTTAGCATTACCCAATAAATATATATTTCACATTTTTACTTTGCACATGTATTAAAAAATAATATAATTTTACTCTTCTATCCTTATTTAATGTTTGTTTAAGCCAACTTTATCAATAAATGACAAGATTAATTAACTATTCTATCAAGGGTATAATAGGCAAAACATGATAATTTATGTATAAATTTTATAAAATGACAAATATTATGATTCAACTATATATAGAAAAGAATGACATATAAAATGAAACGGAGGAAGTAGTATTTACTTTCCATGATTGACTGGTTGGAAGGTGGATCTTTCATTGAAGACTTCAAATCAAATCTAGTCTCCATTTGTTATTAGTCATGAGCTTGTTATATGAGATTTGTCTGGTGCAATTACATTTTTTATATATAATTTACGATCTATTACACAACGAGCAGGATATTATCATGTCAAACCCTGAATTAATGGACTTAAACATGGTTAAATTATTAATTTATTATATATATATATATATGGAAACTCACAGAAAATTTTACTAGTTTAAGAAATAATTACTTAATTAGATACACTCTAATTTATAATATTACAATCTTACCAAATTTTAGTGCGTTCAGATACGTCTAAATACATATATCTCAAGATAAATGGGATCAAAATTAAGTGCAATTTGTTTTATATACATTCGATCCAAGTCGATTCACATGCATCCGACATACATAGACAAATCTCCCTCACCTCCATCTCATCTCGCTCGACACTCTCCTACATATCTGGGATACATACTATTTCGCTCACTTTCATCCCATCTCGCTCGTCACTTTTCTATGTATCTCAGATACAATACTATCTCGCTCATCCTCCTTCCCATTTCGCTCAAGTCTCTTGCTATTTTCGTATATATCGATGTATATCTTTCTCAATATAAATAAAAAACTCTTTAATTAATAATAAGAAATATAACTATTTAAAAATATACATAAAATTAGTATATTATATGAATGTAAATCTAATAAGTTAAGTTTACACAATACAAATTGATTTGTTAATTTAATATAAATAATTTATTTTTTCATCCATAAAATGGGGTTCACTAAAGAAAAAGGCGGGAAATAAGCGGCGGCAGTGCCACTAACCCTAACAGGTGGGACCACAACTTTCACATTACTGCCACGTCGGCATATCGGCAAAAGTTCAGATCCTTTGCTCCCTTGGGGAAGAAACCTCACTATTCAACTATTCTAATTTTTATTTTTGTATGGTCAACTTAAAATTTGTTCAAATTTTAGAAAAATAAGTTTCTTATAAACGAATAATATTATGTTATTCGACGATAAAGTTGTTCGGATGATAAGCATCCCTTATTTTTAATCTGAATATTGCGAGTTTGAGTTATCAAGGAAGCAAAAGAAGTAGGAGCTTTTAGGAAGGATAAAAAAAATAAAAATAAAAAAAATAAAAAAAAAAAATAAAAAAAAAATAAAATACATATATATATATATATATATATATTATGCTATTCGACAAAAAATTATTTATCTTCATTAACTATTTACGTCTATTAAGTGGAGACATTACTTTTGTTTTTACTTTTATCGTGGATAACTAATATGAGTAAGAAATATTTTCACAACTCATTGTATAAGTACGTGTGAATTGTTTAAAAACATGTAGAATTGATATTAAATAGATAGTGAGAATATGGGCAAACATAATTTTTTGAAAAAATATTCAATTGATTATTGTTAGACCAATGTGACACTATCGATGTGACTTCGCCATTGCTTAGCGTGTATGTAATAGTGGGCAAAATATCTTCACTTCATAGTTCATGTGGTAGGCTATTTTTCGGTGTCGAAGTCAAAAATTTCATAGACTTATTTAAAATTTAGTTTTTAATTTACATATTTTATATAATTTATCATATTGCTTTAAATTGTATGACTTGTTTTAACATGCAAGTGAAGACATGAAAAGAATGTTCTTTGCTTAGACCACCTATTTTTTAATGAAAAAAATAAAAAATAAATCATGAGTCTAAATTTTCTCTCTTGTATCTATGTTACATTAAATATTCAAGAATTAAGTGTTGCTTGAATTAATTTTCCCTTCAAATTAGATAAAAACATTTTTATTATATTTCTTATTCAGAATTTCGTATAGATCACATGGAATTGATTTAAAGAAAAGAATGATTTATTTGGAGGTATACTATCATTTATGCGGAATCTAATTCTGGTCTATTAGAAATTAAATTGATATTCTAGAGATGTCATCTAATTAATTATAATTATATCAAAAAATTATTATTTTTAAATTCAATTTTTATGTGTTTTAATTTATTGTATTTTACTTTTTTATTAATCTTAAAGTGATATCTTTGAGATGTCACTTAATTAATTATAATTATCTCAAAATTTTATTTTATTTTTAAAAAACCTTAAAATTGAAAGATAAGAAAAATAAAATAAAATAGATATTGAGAATTTTATTATATTGATGATTGTGAAGTATATATGTGGGTGTAAAATCAAGAGATTTGTGTGCAGGCAGATCTTTTAATGAGCTCATTAAGTTACAGGCTTTAAACATATGCACTCTGACCCTGTCTCCTATTTCTCTACTTGTAAATACTCCCTCCAATTCAATTTATATCATCATATTTTATTTTTACTTTGTTTTAAATTTAAAAAATTAAACAAATTAACTATTGATAAATAAAAAATAGATAACATAAATTATGAGTTCAGAACAGAGTGAGAATGTCACTTTACCACCAAAGAATGTGGTGAGGGAATAAAATTGTTCTTCCGTTCTCGGGTTTAAGTCTAGAGTGTAAATTATAATTGAAAAAATTACACAATTATATAAATTTATATTATTTAATTATTCATCATAATTATATTTTGTTATAATTATTATTCGCGAATAACATTAATTATTAATTATGTGGTCTGACTTTGAGTTTGTATAATTAGTCACATTTGTATATAACAATTTTTTATTTAATTTAAATTTGTATATGATGATGATTTCGTTTGATTTTTCAATTTTCGGATTTTGTATAATAAAATTTATATAATGTATTTTGTATAATTGTTTAAAATTCATATGTATGTTTGAATCAATTTGTTATTTCGAGTTTTATTATATTTGTATAATGCAAACTATATATTATTTAATTATACAAAAACACGCGAATTACACAAACATACGTGCGAATTATAAATGACATGCGAATTATACAAATTATTGTCCTCTCTCGCTCACTTCTCTCCTCCCTCTCCTAATCTTGCTTGCCTCTCTACTTCCTCTCCTAATCTCTCTCGCCTCTCTCCTTTCTCTCCAACCTCTCTCATCATAATATACAAATACATATATGTATAATATACAATTATCTAATCGATATATATATATATATATATATATATATACACACACACACACACACAAAATTCATCTCTCTGCCCTCTCTCGCTCACCTCTCTCCTCCCTCTTCCAGTCTCGCTCGCCACGCTCCTCCCTATAACATGTAGATACGAATTGTAATTAGCAAACTATAGTTATAGAGCAAAATAAAGCTATTTTTGAGTGACTATATGCGAAAGTACCTCATTATTTTTTGATAAGAAACTTTTTCTAACGAATAAAGTCTTACACACTGTAAATTTAAATTAATTAAGTTTCAACGTCGATACCATGATTGTTCAATGCAAAATAAATATTATTGGTTTATTATATTGAGTTATTCATTTAGTAGTTTTGATAACATTATTTATTTTTCGATTGCCGAATTTTCAATTTTTAATGATTTGAGGTTTTAATAGATTAACCAGTAACCGACTAGTAAATTGAATAATTACATTTAAATCATTTAATATACAAAATACCTGACTTAGATAGTTTAGTTTCATAATTTTATTTTTTACTATCTTAAACTATCAATTATTCTACAATGTGTTTGTGTTTGTTTTTAAGTAAGATACAATGTATCAATCATGTGCATAGCTCAATTGGTTTGTCACGGTGCTTCTAAGTGATTTTTACTAATTTTTTTGATATCAAATTTTAATGATAAATCGATAGCGATTAATAACTAATAAATCAATCGATAAGTTAATATCTTAATAATTTTATTATAATTCAGTATATCTACAAATCAATAATTCACAAATCGAATCGAAAGACCACCTTTACTACAAATTGATAAATTATATAATAAAAAATTACCTATAAAATAGTAATTAAAAATATTACGTATTAATACATGCAAAGCACGAAGTGCTCCAAAGGAATTAGTGGATGAGGACAATCTGTGTGCTGCCACCCATTATGCCAAATCACAAAGGCGCCAACACGTTATCATTAGATTACAATAATCTTTTATGATTAAACTCAACTAAAACACTAATTAACATCTTAATTATTTAAATTAATTAATTCCATAATATTTTAAGGTAAATATTCCTTAATTAAAAAAGGAAAATAAAGGTAACTATAGTCTTCCCACTTCCCATTACGTGGGGTCCACCACTACTCTGACGTGGCAGACGTTCTTCATTTACTGGGCCCCAAATCGGCGATCGCGTGTAACTCAATCGCCGACAACGCAAGTGAATAATAAATTTTATTTTTTTAAAATTTAAAATCCCACACATTATCTGTATTTATTTTGTTTGAATTTATATAAATATCAACTGTCTCCGCCAGTCATTCCTCCTTTCCACCATTAAAGCTGAACTTTGAAGCTCTGAAGTTTCATTTTCAAAGCTCTTTTTTTGTGAGTTTCTGTTGGTTTTGAGATGGGGGAAGAGTCGAAGGAGTGTGAGTTTTGGCTGCCGCCGGAGTTTCTGACCGGCGATGGTGTTTTTATGGGGTTTAAGGGGAACAGTAAAGGAGAGGGAAATGAAAGAAAGAGGTACTTTGGGTGTGATTTTCAGAATGAGTTTTCATATGGGTTTAACATGTTTGGTCCTCAATCGGATCTGAGTTCGCCGGTGGAGTCGGTTGTTAGTTCGACTGAGACGGAGAGTGATGAAGAAGACTATATCACTGAGTTAACTCGACAAATGGCTCAGTCCACTCTGGAAACCCGCAAGGTATTTTTACTTCTTTTTTTTTTTTGTTTGTTGTTATTCGTTTTATTTTGTCTGCTAGTTCTCCATTGATTAATTAAGAGATTGGGGGGTTTTCCTTCTTTTTGTTTTCTGTAGGTTTATAAATTGTCGAGTTCTCCTCAGTCAACTTTATGTGGTGTCCTTGGGTCTAAACAGGGGTTACAGAGTGAAAGCCCAAACAGCCCTTTTCAGGTTTGTTCTCCGATGGAAGTGCAGGGGAGTAAGGGGAATGTGGATTTGCTGTATGCTGCTGTTGGTGAGGTTGCAAGAATGAAGAAAATGGAGGAACAGGTTGGAATTTGGGCTCCTCCCAGGAAGACAAGTCCAGTCTATGTCGACCCAAAAATGTCTAAACCAAATCTTGGCTCGTTTTACTCTAATCAGCCACCACTCTCATACCAGCAGTTTAAAATGGCTCAAGTAAGCTTCAATTCAGTGTAGTCTTCACTTCCCTCTTTTGTTTTTGTTCTTCAAAATTTATTTATTTTTTATGTCTGGAAGTGCAGTTTCAGCGTTTGAAACAACAACAGATAATGGAACAAAAGCAAGTAGTATTGGGTCCAGAAAAAGAAGGATTTTGGCAGTACCAGTTGAGGCAGCACCACCAGAATCAGAGTATTCAAGGGAGAGACAAAAACGGAGCTGATAGGCCTGTGAACATGGCAATGTCTGGTGCTTGGCCTGCTCTACAACAATCTCACCACCACCACCAGCAGAAACAGCCACCACCACCGCTACCTCAGTCTGGCTCCGGTATGCGTGCTGTTATCCTGGGAAATCCTGGACCGAAAAGAGAATGTGCTGGAACAGGGGTTTTCATTCCCAGAAGAGTTGGAACTCAAACTGAAACTCGCAAGAAACCAGGTCGCCTTTTCTTTTTCTTCTCCCCTGTTTTCTGAACTCATTTTCAAATTTGCTTAACCTAAATTTGGCTATTTTTGCAGTGATTTTACCAGTGGGGTTTTCTTCTTATCCGTTATATTTTATTAATTTTGCTTTCTTTAAACTGATAGTGAAAATATTTAGACAGTAATTTTGGACTTTTGCTCCTCTTTTTTTGACATTATGTGTTGTTTCTACTGGAACATGAACTGTAAAGAAATATTCAAATTGTTTCACACAAATCTCCTACAGTAATAATTTGGCTCTGTTCTCATAATCTCATGTTATTTTGTTCTTTATGATTATCTTCTGTGATGCTTATGTGTTTGTCAATTTACCAGGTTGCTCCACAGTTCTTCTGCCAGACAGAGTGGTCCAAGCTCTGAATTTGCAGCCTCAGGTTCAACCCAGATGTAATAATGGTAAACAAATAGTAGTATTAATTTTCAAAATCTTTTCTTTTTTTTTTTCATCGCAGATTTATTAAAATCGTTTTTTTTTTTTTTTGTATAGGTGGGGTTTTGAAGTACCGGAATAGTAATAACATGGGAGAACAACAATGGCGAAATTTAAGAAATCAGCCACCAGTAGCAGCAATGTCCCAAGAACTTCAACTTCCTCAGGACTGGACTTACTGAATACTAGTACTTGTGTTTAGTTTTTGGTAGTGGAGATTTTGGGAAGAAAATTTGTTTGTTTAGTGGCAAAAGGAATGGGTTTTTGGGGTTAGTAATTAGGGTTTTATGATAGATTTCATAGTAAGGTAAGAAGAAGAAGAATTTAGGGGTAGTAGCAGACAAGGCTCTAGATTCAAGAAGAAAAAAAGGGGTTTGCTAGATTTTTAGGTTTTGTTTTGGATTAAGATTAGATTATACTAGTATATGACAAAAATAAACTTGTTTAGTTGATCAAGAAATGGGGGAGAAAGTTGACTGTGTCTTGTTTTGGTTGTGGAATACCTGAAATACAGTCTTATTTTCTTTTTTTTTTGGTTTATCAGCAAATGTAATGGGAATCTATCAATAAGTATACCATTTTGCCTTTTGTTTTATGTCCATTTTACCTATTTTAAGTACTTATTTTGCATTATTAAATGTTATTAGTGTGTTCATTTTTTCTTATTGTTAACATAGCTGAGATAAAAATGTGGGTATTCCACACCAGATTGGAAGGGGTGGTGGAGTGGTAAGTATTTTATCATTTTAATAAGAAGTTTAGATTTGAGTTCCTTCGGATACAATGTTGTCTTTGTTAGGGGAGTATTTTACATTATTGTGAGATTTTTTGATGTGAATTTGAGTTTAGTTAGATTTTAGTTTTGAGTCTTTTTGGGTGCGTAGTTATTTTTGTTAGGAAGCATTGTACACTAATATGAGTATTTTTGAAGTGAATCTGAATTTAGTTGGATTTTAATGTGAATATCAGACTCAAAACACAATTAAGATGAAGATTTGCATATTCTTCGTCTAATTCCGCTTTCTTTCCCTACCTCTTTATGTTTCTTTTCATGATCTGAATAATTAACATCGGAGCAATTCTCATCTTAGGATAAAAAGAGTCCAATAACAAAAAAAAAAAGGATGAGTTTGTAGGGAAAATGTGCAAGTCTACATTGAATATTGTGAAAGTGTATTGAACCACTTTAGTTCCTTGTGGAAGAAAAAAGTACTCAATATAGGGCTTTTTTCATACTCTTCTTAACCCTTTCCTCTTTTCTATTTTTTCCTTTGATGAGTTTTTGTAATGTTATGGTCAAAGATATTAGGGACCCAGAGATGCCCTAGAGATCTTCTCTTTCACATCTCATTCAAATGGAAAGATTTTGAGTTTGAATCATAAGAGTATCATACATATTTTCGATAGAAAATATTTTATTTTTAAAAAAAGATTTTTCGGCGCGACTTCAAATTAGATATATGGGCTTTATTAGGGTGGCACTTTGGCTTTAATGGTTGTACATGAACCCTTCATTTGGTTCTTGGTTTAAGTAGTAAAAAAAAGCTTAGCTGTTATTTTGGATTGTGATTAAAATAATAAAATGGGGAAAGAGTATATGTGAAACACTAAATAGCGGTCATTTATGGAGAAATGTGTAACATTATAATGCTTCGTAGAATGTTGCCCATATAGGACGGATGTGGAAGTGCAAACAAGACTCTTTGGTATTCAAGATGCTCCATACTTGACTTTCCCTTTTCCCAATGTTTCATGTTTTTAAAATTTGAAAAATGACACTTTCTTCGTTTTAATTTATCTGATATTATTTAATTTGATATGAAGTTAACAAAAATAGATTGAAAAACTTTAAAAGTTTGGTCGATATAACATTTTAACACATAGATTTTGTTACTAAACAAAAATATGTGTAGTTTTTTTTGAACTGATTAAAAAAATATGTCACATAAATTAAAACAATGGAATGAGTCCCTTAATTCACATAATTTTTTATTTATTTATTCAATATAAAATACAAGATAGTATAGTTTATTATTTTATATCTAATTTATTCTTACTATTCAATATTAATTATTTCAAGGGAAAAGAGCTCGATATACCCCTCAACTTTCTCATTTGGTGCTAATATGCCCATTGTTATGAAAGTGGCTCATATATATTCTTACCGTTATACAAACGACTCATATATGTCCCTACCTAATATTAGTTCATATATGATCCTTCTAACAAAGTTTAAGGTATATTTTAATCTTTTTCATACATAATTTTTTTTTTGACTTCTTTAATTATCATTATTTGAGTTTATTATTCTTATTTTATTTTTTTCTTAAAAAAATTTAAAACTAATTTTTTTATGGCTATATTATAATTTAAAATTATTTTTTTTGGCTATATTGTAATTTAGTTTTTGTATTTGAAAAAAAAGGTAATCTAAAATAAATTTTACAAGAAAATTAGTGAAACATAAATAAATTTGACTATCAAAATAATAAATTTAAATTAGTCATTGAAATAAAAAATTACGTGTGAGGAGAATTAAATATACCCGTATGAAATATATATATTTTTTAAAAATTAATTAAAACATTTAATTCAAATTAATTTTTTCACTCCCATTAGAGAAAAATGATATATGTGAGTCATTTTATAGCAGTAGCCAGTAGAGGTATATATGAGTCACTTTCAATTTTCATAACAAGGGATATATCAACTTTAAATGACAAAGTTGAGACGTGTATCAAAGCATTTTCTCTTATTTCAAAGAGTGAGATCAAAGAGTGAGATGAGTAATAACTACGGGTGATAAATTTTATTTTTATTATTTTTTAAGGAATGTATCAAATTATAGATGGACAAGTAAAAATAGACAAAAGAGTACAAATTGCCTTCATACAAATGGAAATTGATTAATTTTGCCCTCAATTACACTTTTGATCCTGTAGTACTTTTGGGCTTTGACATTAGAATTTAGAAATATATAGTTTGTTTTTGGTATTGATCCCAGACGGATCTTCAATCTTAAGTAACCTGAAATCATTGTTGAGATTTGAATTTTTTTTCCATAAAGAACTTGGACATGTGTAAAATTGTAATCCATTCATTTCATATTTGAGTTTTATATATTAAAACAAACAATTATAGTATGACATAAACTAAAATAGATGAAGTAGTTATGTGGATTCATATGATTAAAATGAAGCCAACAAAGTATATAAATAGTATACAAGTTATCTTATAACTGAACTTCACAAATTTATCAATCCAAAGCCAGATGGGAATAAGAGGTTCATCAAAACTTCATTCACGAAACATTACACAAAGGGTAAAACTATTTTTATGTTTACATAACATATGTAGAATTTCCTCGACTTCTTCATATTCTGAACACTCTAAATGAAAGTCCTGACTCTACCACCGATCCGTCACACTTTAATTACCAACTCAGATGGTAATTCAATGCTCATTTCTTGATCAGTGTGAAATTGATTAACCTTACAAACAAATCTCCCTGCTGCATGACCAACAACAGCCACCAGAAAAAACCTAAAATCTGTAGTAACAATAAACACAACAACCAAAAAAGCCATAAACATTCTAAGTCCATAAAATCCAGATTCTTGTAACAACACTTTAAGCCCTCTCTGCTCTTTCTTAGTACGAAAACTGTACAAAGAACAGAATTCAGACATAAATGCCATCAAGAAAATCAAACAGACAGGAAACAAACAGCCCCCTTTTGTCATTTCACAATCAAACCATCCTGGAAATTGTGTTTTTGTGTAAGAAATCCAATAACTTGGACTTAATGATAATTGTGTTTGGGTTGTATTTGCATTAGTAATGAAATAACTTTGCGATTTCAAAGAAACAGAGTAATTAGTTGAAAACATAACTTTGTTTCTTAAATATGTTGTTATGGGAACTTGATTAAAACTGAGGTGAATTATAAATAGCAAGAGGAAGATGAAGTAATGAAGTGGAGTAGTAATTTAGAAGCATAATTGGCTATGATTGTTAACACAATCATGAAGAGTAACTTGTACTTCTATAAGATCATATACTATGAAAGAGCTAATTGCAAGGATAGAAGCATAATTGGCAATGATAGTCATCACAATCATGAATATTTATTTACTTATCTTGAAAAGTATAGCTCTTGAGCTCTATAAGATGTCTAATATGTTATATTGTTCGAGCTCTTAAAAAGTATTATGTTAGATATATCATTAGGGGCGGACCTCTATATATAGGTAAATTTTCTATATTTTTGTAGATATATATATTTTAAACCCCCTCAATAACAAGAAGAAACTGATGGCGTAGCGGCAAGTCCCCCCTAAATTAAGCTTCATGTCACCAGATTGAACCCGTGTGATAGCATTTTGTATTTTAGTTTCAGTTGTTTTTTTTTAATTTTCAGTTCTGTTTTTCAAGTTTTTTTTTTATTTTAAAAAAACTTGCTAAAAGTGTGATTTTAAACCCAAATGAATTTAAGGATCCCATTTCTAAAGGCTTATTTACATGTTTATACTTTTATTTCTCGAACCCCCTGAGCGGAAATCATAGGTCCGCCATTGTATATCATGTGTTGGATTCTTCAAAATTCTAATATGTTATGTTGCTCAAACTCTTAAAAAGTACTATATTAGATATGTCATATATGTCGTATCCTTCAAAATATTCACCAATATTAACAGCATTTTGAGGATCCAAGCAACATAGCTAATATGTATTACTACTAGCTTCCATTTGCAAAAGGGTGTTTATCTCACATTTTCACACTCAGTTCGAATTTGCACCGAAAAGTCTTACATTGAAAAATAAAACGTTATCTAACAGAGCAACTCCGTATATAAAGAGACTCAAATCTATTATGCAAGTCAATAGAAAGTGATCCTTATTCTCAAATCTATTCTCTCTTCAAGACCATGCCAAACCCCATGATTACCAAATTGAAGTGCTAAAGTGCTTGCCAAATCCTTCAAAAACATATCTTTTTTATTAAGAATTCAATACGAATATGATAATATTTATTTAAAAAATATGCACTCCATCAGATAAAAACCAATCAAAAAACTAGAAATAGAAAACAGAAATTGGGCTAAAAAACCCGACCCGATTATCACCTATCCATATCTTTTTTGAAAATTGGGCTTCCAAAAACCACATAACCTACCGCATGGCCCAAAATTGCCGCAATGAAAACTCCTCCATTGTAAGACATTACAGCAAGCATAACCATATAAGCAAACCCTGCTCGAACCGCTTGTAGTCCGGTTTGGAAGAAAACCGCTGCATACCGGTTCGAACCGGGTTTAACCAACTTCAAATTTGAGAAAAACTCAACAAGAATAGCCAAAACAAAGACAAAAATCAAACCCAAACCGTACATTCCTCTGCTATTTCCAGGCCAATTTGGGAAAAGAAAGAGAGTATTTCTTCCCCAATAGAATGATAAGTGAAAGAGATGCGTTCTTGGGTGAATATGAGTTGTTTCATTTGAGTTGGTCCACGCCATTGGTAATGGTGGAGTATTTGGGTTCATTTGATTAAACCCGGTTCAAGTTCGACAACCACATTAATGGGGGTTTAAAAAGGATGAAAATGAAATGGAGAAGTGGAGACAAAGTGCATATTATTTGTCCTTTTTCCACGCCCTCTTTTTTTCATATTTAATATTATTCATTTATTCTTATGCATACTTTTTTTTTTTCGTTTCCCACTCGGTGTCCGAAGCATTCTTATGCATACTCACCAAACAAGAGGGGATATAAAAATCAAGTTGAGTATTAGTATGTTGCGATTATTTTTTATATAGTTTTAATACGATGTATTACGAGAAATTTATATAAAAATGTGTGTTTACAAGATACCCTCTATAGATTACAAATCTTTAGGTTTGAAAAATGAGAAATGTCTTGAAAGGAATTTGTATGATAACTATGTCGTTAATCAATTTAATACATGTATTGAAATCCTTTATATTACTAATACATAGAAATATATCGTATTAGTAATACACAATAGAGTGTATATACATTAATTATGAATAGGCTAAAAAATATATATCAAATAAAATATTAGCTAAAAAATATATAAAATTATAACATTACTTTTTTTTTAATATACTCTGCTAAATGACCCCTAAAAAAAGCGTTATGCTAGTTGCGCAAATATTAGTCAATAATTCCATCATTAAATTGCATAACTTTTATAAATTACATTTATGATTGTTTAATTTGAAGGTTTTATATATATATATATATATATATATATATATATGTTGTTTACATTTGAAAGTATGCATTTTCCTTTTAAAGAAAGAATCGAATGTGCAATTACTTGTTTTGAAGCAATCCTATTCACCACGCTTTCGGTCTGACAATTGTTCTTCTTTTTCCGACATTACCAATAACAAGAATTAAATTTAAATAATTACTTATCCAATCACTTAAAATTTAGCTAATAATTGTATTATATTTATACATAATTTACAAATAATAAGTGTATAATCTACAACACCATCAACGTACACCATGATAACTATGACCATCATTATTACTAGCCACTAGCAATAACTATCACTATCACCGTCATCACGACAAACTATCTCCACCATCATAGCAAGCATAAGAGTTTCATGTAATTAATTTGTATTTGAATTATATATTTACTATATACATATAAATAAATTATAAACAAACAATATTAATCATTTAGTGTTCAAATCTAGAGACAATGTTTTAATCATTCAGGTGTGTATTAGATTAAGACGTCTAAATTTTAAGGAAAACAAATGAGGCATAGAAAAAATTGAGTTGGACCTTGCCATGGCCAATTTGGGCTACTAAAACCAATTTCAGGTGCATAAACTTGGAAATTAACTCACCAATCAATATGGGCCAAACTCAAGAGATTTTATCTTATGGGCTATGGATTACAATCTCAACCCATAATTGCAAAGAAAAATGGGCCAAGTCTCCAGCCTGTTTCAGGTGGAGCAACCGATAAATTTGAAAGTTACATGTTTCATATCTTATTTATCAAAAAAAAATTATTTAGATACTCAAATTATAACATTGTATTAAAACTTTGAATTTATTATAGTAATGTCACAAAGATTGAAACAAATAATAATAATGGTCAAATAAGTTCACTATGATTGAGGTTTCCCTCAGAATTTGATGTTTAATTTAGGTATAATACATTAATATGTCTTTTAATTTAGTTTTAGCTGATACTTATGCCCTCCAATTTTGAGTGTACATAAGTAGACACTTAAACTTGTATAAAATTGAATAAGTAGATACACATATCTTATGTGACATAATATATGTATGACGCCACATAAGATACAAAATTGTTTTGTAGGATGTCGTGTAGGACGAATGTGTCTATTTATTCAATTTTATACAAAGTTAAGTGTCTACATATGTATACCCAAAATTAAAGGTCATAGTTATAAGTAGGGATGGCAATGGGGTGGGGCGGATGCGGGGGGGTCTGGTTTAAGGCTATGCGGCACGGTGCGAGTTTAAGATTTTGCGGGGCGGGTTGAAGTGGATTTTTTTTATGTGACAACTGATGTACTTTTTTCTGGCAAATTGCAGTAAACGGTCTTTTTATAACTTGCAAGTTGAAACCATGTTAACGGTCATGTTAATATATTATGCCTTTAATTTATATTTATAAATGAATTGCCTTTTGATACATCATATGCATTTGAAAAAACCCAACAATTTTGTTTCCATCAGTCTTCTTTACACACACAAAAATATTACCTTTTCTCCTTACTTTGATGTGACCAGGGGCGGAGCTACATTGCTTCCAGGGACCTCGGAAAAAAAATTACACTATATATATAAGATTGATTTTTTTCTGTATATGTATATATTTAAAATTGAACCACCTGAGTATATAACAAAGGCGTAGCCCAACGGTTGAGGGGGTTCAAAATTTCACTAAAATGAGCTTTAGGTCGTGGGATCGATTCCAGGCAACAACATATTTTTTTGTTGTAATTTTTAGCTATTTTGCAGGCATTAAATAGACCAAAAACGACGCCGTTTTGAAGTTATAACTAAAAAATATTATATTTTAAATTCTAATGAAAAAGTCAACAAATAAAATTATCCCTCTTTTTTAGGGATTGCAATGTTAAATTTTCCTATTCTTGATTTCTTTCTCCTTCAACTTCACGCTGCTGCAGTGCTGAGTGTTGAGTGTTGCTTGCTGCTTGCTAGTTGCTGCTGCTGCCTGCTGAGTGTTGAGTGCTGCTTGTTGCTGCAGTGCTGAGTGTTGAGTGCTGCTTGCTGCTGCCTGCTTGCTGCTGCCGCTGGTGGAGGATTGGTGGACTGGTGGTCCTCCCTTCAGGCTCCATTTGTGATGGCAGCTGTAAGTTCTCTTTTTGGTTTTTTTTTTTCTTTTCAAAACTCTATGTTTTGATTCTTGTATTTGTTGATGTGCTATTTTATTTAGCTAATTGAACTCGGATATTCACTTCTCTTAACAATTTTTTATTTTTCATATGAAAATTTCAATTATATTCAATTGGAATCATGATCTGATTGATTTGTATCCATGTAAAATAGAATTCATTTAAGAGGAAACACAGTAAGGAAGTGTCGGCACATATCATTGCCCCTCCACTTGGATTAGCCTTAAGCCTTTAACTAAAGTTCAAATTGCTCCACATTTCATTGCTTTCGGACTGTTGTAGAACCTATACAGTAGCACGAGTTTGATGATTTACTAGTCTTTGGCTGACTGTTAGAAATTACTTATAGGACAATAGGAGCATTAAGCATGGTGAAATAGCGGCATATTTCCAGAAGTATTGTAAAATGCTAACAGAAATAGTTGAATTGTTGTTATGGCCCTATTTATTGTGAAGTTCATGCCTGAGACCAAAGGCGTCTCTTTCAATGCATCAAGTGTGGGAAAAACACTTGCTTGGGGTAGCTATGTTAAAACATTAGCCCTACTGCCACATCAAAGAAGTTGAATTGATTATGCTAAACTTCATATGTTGCTTCCTCAAAAAGAGAAATTTTATCATAAGTGGATCATTAGGCTATAGCCAGTGTGTACTGACTAGTATTCACTGATTATGAGAGTTATAATTTTATTTGTTTGGGCTTATTTGTTGATTTAATATGTTTATTATGGACATTCAACATTTGTTCAGTAGATATTAACTTTTATTTGTGAGATTCAAACTTTTGTTCATTGTCTATAATTTTGTTTTGGTCCTTATTGCATATTCAATTTTTGTAAGTTCTGACTAAATTTTTATTTTACGATTTAGTCTCAATATTCAGTGAAGAAGTATTTTACACAAGTACCGAAATCAACTTTAGCCTCTCAAAGTCATAGTCAATCTAATCAAAAAGAAAATACTAATCATTCAGAAGTGTCATTAGATTCTTCTCAAGAATTTGATTTGAGTTCTTTGAAGTTTGATCCTGGTGAAAGAACATCAATATTGAACTATCATCCAAACCACCGTGATGTTATTAGAAGAGCATACCTTTTGAATGGTCCTTGTCAACCTCGTTTGGCGGTGCAAGAGTATCCTCAAACAAATATTTTTGGATCAATGCGTCGTTTTAATCCTGAATGGTTTGATGATATATATCATGATTGGTTGGAGTATAGTGTTAGTAAAGATGCAGTCTATTGTTTGTATTGCTATCTTTTTAAAGATCATAACACTAATCAAGGAGGAGGGGAGACATTTTCAACTATAGGATTTAAGAGTTGGAACAAAAAGGGTGGTCTTGACAAACATATTGGTCTACCGAATAGCATACATAATTAGTCAAAAAAGAAATGTCAAGATTTACTACAACAACGGCGATCTATTCAATTTGCATTTGAGAGGCAATTTAATCAACTCAAGCATGGATATTATATGCGCTTAAGTGCATCGGTTGATGTAGTAAGACTTCTCATAAGTCGGGGATTTGCATTTCGAGGTCATGATGAATCTAAATCATCACTTAGTAGGGGTAACTTTCTTGAAATTCTCTCATGGTATGCAAATAAATGTGATAAAATTCGTGATTATGTTTTGAAACATGCTCCTGTAAATGATCAACTGACTTCTCCAATGATTCAAAAAGATATTGTGAGTGCATGTAAGATAGAGACTGTTAAAGCTATTCTTGAGGAATTAAATGGTGACTACTTTGCTTTACTAGTTGATGAATCCTTTGATGTGTCACGCAAGGAGCAAATGGCTATCGTATTTCGTTATATTGATAGAATGGGATTTGTAATGGAGCGACTTATTGATATTGTTCATGTTGAAGATACTAGTGCTTCATCTTTAAAGAAGGCAATTTTTAATTTACTTGCTCAACATTCTTTGAGTCCATCAAGTGTGCGTGGACAATGTTATGATGGGGCAAGTAATATGCAAGGTGAGATCAATGGCCTTAAAATGTTGATTAGACGAGAAAGTAAATCGGCTCATTCAATCCATTGCTTTGCCCATCAACTTCAACTAACTCTTGTTGGGGTCTTCAAAAAGTGTGTTGAAGTGGGAAAACTTGTAGTATTGGTCTCAAATATTTTTAATGTATTGGGATCTTCTTTTAAGCGTATGGATAATTTACGAGATTCTCAAAAATCAACAATTCAAGTGGCATTAGATATGGGTGAACTTACAACCGGTAGGGACTTGAATCAACAACTTGGTCTTTCAAGAGCTTGTGATACTCGTTGGGGATCTCATTATAAATCCTTTAACAATTTTATTATTATGTTTGGCTCTATTCTTGAGGTTCTTGAATCACTTGCTCTTGATGCAAGGAGTATGGATGAAAGAGCCAAGGCAATGGGACATCTTGAAGCTTGTCAAACATTTGAGATTGCGTTTATGTTGCATTTGATGAGAGATGTCTTAGCAATCACAAATGATCTTAATAAATGCTTACAAAAAAAAGAGCAAGATATTGCAAATGCCATGCTACTTGTTGAAGTAGCAAAAAGAAGGTTGCAAGTCTTAAGAGATGATGAATGGGATTCTCTTATTGCCAAGGTATCTACATTTTGCATCAAACATGATGTTTTGATACCTAACTTTGAGGAGCCATATGTTAGCTCTTTAAGATCACGGCGGAAACTAGCTAACTATACAATCTTACATCATTATCGTGTTGAAGTATTTTGTAATATCATTGATTGGCAACTTCAAGAACTTAATGATCGTTTTGATGAGGTGACTACCGATTTGCTCCATGGAATTGCTTGCTTGAATCCAATTAACTCATTTTCAAGTTTTGACATAAGAAAAGTAATGAGAATGGCTGAATTATATCCAGATGACTTTGATGAATCCAATATGAGTATTCTTGAGAATCAACTTGCAAGTTACATTGTTGATGTTCGTGATATTGATGAAAGGTTCTCCGATCTAAATGGACTTTGTGATCTTTCCAAAAGATTAGTGCAGACAAAGAAACATTCAAATTATCCTCTTGTATTTCGCTTAGTGAAACTTGCTCTACTTTTACCAGTTGCCACTGCCTCCGTTGAAAGAGCTTTTTCGGCAATGAAGTTTATCAAGAATGACTTGCGGAGTCAAATAAGTGATGATTTTTTTAGTGGTTGTTTGGTGCCTTATTTAGAAAAAGATGTATTTGATAAGATTTCTAATGATGTTATTATTAAGACATTTCAAGATATGAAACCTCGTAGAATACAATTGTAAAAATGTATGTAGTTGTATTTTCAAATGTAAAACTATGTTTTGATAGGTTTATCCGCATGTCTGGTTTCTTAACCTCCCTTCAAGGTTGTGTAGTTTTGTGATGTAATGAAGTCGTTTTATGCCAAAAAGAATTTTTGTGAAGAAATAGTATTTTCGCTTTGATTTGTGTTTTTTGTTAGTCTTTCTAATGTTAAATTGGTGCTTGCTCTCCATTTGCACTTTCAGGAGCCGAAGAAAATTCTAAAGGAATTGAAGAACTTGTAGAACTTTTTGAATGAGTTGTGCTACTTTATTATCATTTTATAGATATGTACTTTAAATTTGTTTCTTAAGATAAATTATAATTGTAAGAAATTATTTGAACTAAGGATTTTTTTTTGTCAACCCGTTTGTTAACTAATCCGTTCATAACTTTATATATGACCCAACCCGTTTATTTATGGATAATATTAGCGTGTTTAACTTTTTTTTTGAACCCCCTTGATAGAATTCCTGGCTCCGCCACTGGATGTGACAACTGATGTTCTTTTTTTCTGGCAAATTGCAGACTTATTATTGGGTCCATATATCACAATAATAGAGAAATAAAGAATTCTTTTACTATAGAAAGTCAAACAAATATGGCTAAGGTAATATTCTACACGTACATAAAAAAAAAAAATTGGACATAGTACATAAACATGATTTTTTAACTTGACGTCAATTGACAATTATGATCATTAACTTTGAGTGTGCATAAGTAAGAACTTAAACTTGTATAACATTGAGCAAATGGATACATTCGTCCTATCTAACACCCTACATGATAATTTTGTATCCTACATGACGTCCTACGTGTTTTATGTCATGTAGGACACTTGTGTATATTTATTCAATTTTATACAAATTTAAGTGTCTACTTATGCATATTCAAAGTTGGAGGGCATAGTTGTTCGTTGAAACCAAGTTAAGGGTCATGCTTATGTATTATGCTAAAAAATTGATACAATAGCATTAATATCATGTCTATACTAAGTCCCACGAGGGGGTTGGTGTGACACCAGTCGAATTGTGATCAAACATGAGGCTTATTTGGTGGACTTCGTTAAGATATAAATTTGTGTTCTTACTATTAGCTATAATTTTTGACATTATGATAAAAACTTGATTCTGACAGATATATTTTCATTGAACTTTCAAGTTCCAAAACAAAGTGGCCATAACGAGGAGCATACATAGCGTAGACAATACATCATGTCAATGACAATTATATAACCATTTGATGTTGATTAAAAATATAAAAAGTAAATATACGAATGAAGAAGTTAGAAAAGATTTAACATTTACTATATATACATAAAAAATAATTATAATTATAAACAATATAATTTATCGACTAGAAGGATAATAAGATTTTTCACTAGACACTTCTAACAATTATGGCTTCCACTTACTTAAAATTTAAAATAAACATACAAATAAAGGAGCTTGAGAAGGTGTAACATTTACTATATATATTTAAAAAAATTATTGTAATCGTGCATAAATAATATAATTTATCAACGAGAAGTATAATAAGATTTTTCACTTGACATTTTTAACAATTATGGCTTCCACTTACTTCAAATTTAAATAAATACATGAAAATAAAACTAAAAATATTACTGTACTAAACATATCAACGAAGAATTCATTTAGGGGGAACCCATCGGTGGACTTCTAAATTTGGCACTAATTTTCATTTAGACACCTCAAGTAGGCTTTGTTTATTTTAAACACCTCAAGTAGGGGTCCGTTGTATAATTTTGACACTTTTTGTATTTTCAAAATCGCATATTAAGTGCGTACATCCAGACGCAAGAAGAAGAAGAAAAGAGGTGAGGTCATGGGGTTTGGGATCTGGAATAAAGGAAAAAAGAAAGTAAAATTGAGTCTTTAAAAAATAATTAAAATTTTCACGTGTCACATATCAATTCGTTTATTTTTCCACATAAGAGCGTCTGGATGTACGCACTTAATATGCGATTTTGAAAATACAAAAAGTGTCAAAATTATACACCAGACCACTACTTGAGGTGTTTAAAATGAACAAAGCCTACTTGAGGTGCCTAAGTGAAAATTGGTGCCAAGTTTAGGGGGCGACCGATGGATTCCCCAATTAATTTATTTTGGGGCTACTTTTTGGGCCAATCCAATTGCCCCCACTAAGTGGTAGATAGGACCATAAATAGTTATTGATGTATGTGTGTGAGGCGTCTCTAATGCAACCACTCTTTCCTACTTTTTTTGAACTAAATATTCATAATTAAAGTTAAAATATATGAAAATTATACATTCATACAAAATCAATACCACTTTATGATGAAGCATAGATATTGAATTTGGGAACCTATTTAAATCATTTATTGATAGTGCGTAAAAATTTACAAGTGTATTTGAAACAGTTTCATTTCAGATACATGTTTGAAATTTCATAAGATTGAAGTTCAATTACTCCTGTTTAAACTTTAAACATATTTGACTGAAGTTTAACTATTTTTATTTGAATTTCAGTCGTATATAGTTGAATTTAGTTATTTTTGTCTAAACTTTAATAAGAATTTCCTAAAATTTCAAACACAATATATCTAAAGTCACTCCAAAGCAGATAAACATGTAAAAAAAAATAAGTATAAATTAAATAACAGTATTTAAATGAGTTATCACATAAAATATTTACCAACTAGTACCTTGCACTGAAATTTAGCAATATTACCAAATTTTGCCTTTTGCTTAGTGGGACGGTTACACCAATCGTACCCTATAAAGTATAATAAAGAATTGAGGATAACCTACTAATATTCAAAGATAAATATAATAAATAGCTACAAGATTATGGGCATAATTACATAAGAGTGGACCACAATTAAGACTTTAACCCTTTAACCCATTGGTCTAAAATGGTGCTTTCAATAATCTATTCCAAAGAATAATATTATAAACCGAGTTTGGACATAAAAATTGTAAAATTTGAAGAATAAAAAGTGGTATTCTTTTTTTAAAGTTAAAAATAATATTTACAAACTAAAGTTGTATTTGAATGTGAATATATGTCAGAGTCATTTTTAGATTTTTGTGAGTGAAAATTGTGTAAATAATTTTTTTGAGTTTTTTTTATGTATAGGGATAAAAGATTAGAAGGTAATAGAGTGTTGTTTTTCTTTTCAAAAATTTAAAATTGTTGATATTCGTCATAATACTAATCGTAATCTTATAATAGTTCTTATTTTCTATATCTATAATCATATGTTGTTTCAATTGTTTTTTAAAACATTATTTTGTAATTGTTGTTATTGTTCTCATTTTATAGTTTCTATGGTGCTTTCTTCTTCCTTTACTTGAATTTATTAATATTTAAATCGTAGATCTTTTAATAATATTTTAACGATTCACGGTGAAACAGGTCCAAATAATAATGCTTCCCAAAAAAGGAAAGAAATTATTCCTATGTAGACCCCATTTGTGTTCAATTTTCTGTATGAATGAATGAGTTGCTTGGTACTTGCCTAGCTAGGAGGTTGTGTAGAATTTATAGATGGATTTCCCAAAGATTTTGCTACTTTTTTTGTTTTAAATTTCTAAATTTAAAATTTCAAAAATAGCAAAAGTATAGTTTTTGGAGTCCGTTTGATTTGAATTCATGTTATGATAAAATAGTTATGATTAGATTAATTAGGATGAAATACGTTATACTAAGATTATTTTTTATTAAGTCTTTGATTGGTTGTATTTGAAATAATGTAAATTTAAGAACAATTTATTTGTTTACGAAAACACCCTTCATGAATGTGAAAAGTGCAGGGTCGTCTTAACTCCTAGGACACTAAAGTCATCGTTTAGGACCCCATATTTTTGAGAGATCCCGTTTTTAAGAAAAATAATTACTTATATATGTAGTAGTTTTTTTTTTATAAGAAAAACATTCTATGAGTGTTATGATTACTACTAAGGAAATTGTATATGAGTAAATATAGAACCTGAATGTCGTAAGAAACAATTTGATGAAAGTACTGATAATGAAATCACAAAGTCGCTTGAAGAATCACAAAGGAATACTTAAAACAAATCGATCGCAAAACAGTAATTAATGACTTCACATCTAAAAAAGCTAGAAAAATAGATTTTAAATAAGGAAAAATTGTATATAATAGCAAACTATTAATTCAAATTAATCATCAATAATAACCAATCCTAAATGAATGGGTTGTTTGGTGTGAAGGATAATACCAAATAGTCTTGAAATTAAATTGTATTTTCATTTAATTTGTTGTTTGGTTGGCAAGTTTGGAATAACTTATTTCGAAATTAATAATTATTAATACCCGAATAATTTATCCCTCCCTTTGGATGGTATAATAATCCGGATAAAATTAGTAAATGACAAAAATATCTTTTTAAACCTTTTTTATACATCACTTTTTCAGGGCTGACTCAACAAGACTGGGGACTTAAAGCAAAACTTAAGAAATGGGGCTCTATTATTTTCTTTTCTATATTGTATATACTTTTATTTAAAGAGTTGAGTATCTTTCACATGTAGCAAACATAAAAATCATATTTGTATGTTATAGCTATAAGTTGCATAATTGAGCTCCATAACAAATTTATGTTTGCTATGGAGCTTTTAATTTGTATAATTTGCTAGATACATCCAATTTTATACATATTGTTCAATTTTGTATAAATTCATTTATATATTGTAATTTATATAATAAGATATGTATTTGTATAATTATAAGTGTTTATGACGAAATTATATGTATTTGTATTTGTATATACACTTTTTCTCGCTTTATACAAACTCAAACGCATTTTATATCAAAATGTATAAAATGGCTAATTGTATACCGAATCAGTTAGCAAAAAAAGGGGATGTTTGCTGCGAATTACAAATAAACTAAACTATGGCTTTAACACTTAATTTGAATTAATAGTTTGATATATTATATAATTTTTTCTTCTAGATATCGTGCCAAGACTCTCGTGACTTCATATTCTTCGAAATCATATTTTCAACCTTAATATACCACTCACTCTATTCAATATTAACTGAAATTGTTTGATAATGTACACATATTAAGAAAAGCATTTAATAACGTAATTTAAATTATATTTTTCACTATTGCCCTTTATAAAATCATAAATATAACTTTATAAGTAAGTAATAATAGAACTTCCCGTTTGATGATTAGTTCCATGTCTAGTAATTGTATGTAAGTTCGATTGAATTCATTAAATTTTATTTAAATAATATATTTATATTAATAAATTCATTACATATATTAAGCTTTTGTCATCTCTTTTGTAGTGTTATTAATTAGGTGAGATATCTCGAAGTTTTGGCTACTTAGATCGTTTTTGTCATCATTTTGCCTTTGCCATCTCTTTTGTAGTGTTATTAATTACTCGATCGAGTATAATATCAACTAAACATCCTTAAATAAGTTAAATTTATCGGTAAAATTTTATTTAAATACTTAAATTATAATTTATTTTAATTAACTATTTGACATAATAGAAATAATTTTATTAGATATTTCACCGTAATCAAATACTTATATAAGTTAAATAAGTTAAATGAAACGTGCTACTTACTTTAATTATATACATCAATCTTAACTAGATTGTCATGCAAATTTTCATTTTGCGTAGATTAATGTGTATACCTAAGTGGGTAACAGACTTTAATGAGTTGTTTAGCAAGTGAAATAAGAATGATAATTTCCTGATATTAACTTTATTCTATGTCTGATTTGAGGTATCAACTAATTCTGAAAGTATTTTATCTCATAATTTGCACTAAAATGAAGACACTACGATGGAATGTGAAATCAAATAATTTCACTATATATTTACTTATTTCATCTCACATATCAAACAGTTCATAAGTTATTATCTTATATACATAATGAGTGTTTTTAAAAATTTGAGGCGAATATGTCTCTAGAAGTACATTATCACACTTTCAAGTCCTCAATCGAAACATATTATAATTCAAGTGTCTAAATAAAAGTTACTGGCAAATTAAAAGATTTGACAATGTTCGCCTTAATTATTCCTTCGTCTCAATTATGTGATGTTACTTAATAGACAACTTTTTAAAAATATCAAATTTAATATTCAAAACAAATTATAAATATTTATAAAATTTTAAATTATTTTAGACTGACTTAAAAAAGAATGCATGAATTAATTCTGATGTACTACTTCTTTTACCTTTAACCATAGGTTTAGAACTTAAAAAAAATCCTATTGAATGTATCCTTTTAAATAAGTGGCTCAACCTAAATTTAATTGAAGCTTCAATTCGAACTCAATAAATTTGAAAGTCATTTTCAGGAATCTGTAATTTCATCGGACTTTAGTAGAGTGTTTAGAGCGATTTTGATATTAGCATCTTTCTCTCAAAAGCTGTGTAAAGCAAAAAAAAAAAAATCCACCGTTTTTCTGAACTGTCGCTCCGTGTTCAACTCCTCGGCAGACATACCAAATGGAGAGAGAAACTTAATTTCAAAGTAGCATTACCAATTGACACACAAAAAGGAAAATCAATCTGCAGTAAATTTTTTACAGAAAAAAAACTCCTTCCTGCTAGACTGATTTTCCTTCAACTTTTCTACAGAACTCATTGCCTGTTGAAAATTTGCTTTTTTTTTTTCTCTCTCAAAACTCAATTTGGGGAATTGGGTTATTTTCAAAAATCGGGAATTTTGGGTTTTTATGATGAAGGATGGTGACATTAAAAGTAGGTTTATTATGATGTAAATACGAAAAAAAAGAAGAAAAAAAGATGTCGTTTTACATTGGTCATGAGGCTCCAAAGGTTAGTTTTTAAGAAAATAATGTGTTGTTTTTTATGTTCTGCTTTTGGTTATTTAATTGTGATAATGGTGGTTGTTGTTGTTGTTGTTATGGAGAGTAGCTGTGGAGGAGAATTTGTGCAGAGACAACAACAGAGATTAATCTTCTTGCCGAAAATTGGAAATATATTCTTGGTGGTTTAATATTTCAGGTTTCTATTTCTTCTTTCCTTTTCATCAACTTTTGTCTCTCAGAATGACAAGTTCTTCAGATTTGCAACAACTGAAAACACGTAGGAGAAAGGCTTTTCTTACAGTTTTTGGCAAAAGCTGAACTTTTTTTTTTTTTAATCTTCAAAGCTTTGAAACAAATGCTACAAGTTTTGGGCATGGAAAAGGATATAACCTTTATAAATTGGGTGTGTGTTGTTTTTGTTTGGTATAATACATGAGCATGCCCTTTTAACTTGCTCATTTGGCATATATGGCCTCCAACTTTAGTGTGCGTAGACACTTAAACTTTTATTGAGTTGAACAAGTAGATACACTCCTTCTACTTGGCGCCCTACACGCATCCTACGTGGCGTCCTGGTGTATTATGCCATGTAGGAGGTGTGTGTTTAATTGTTCAACTTTATACAAGTTTAAGTGCCTACTCATGCACACACAAAGTTGTAGGGCATATCTCAAATCAACTAAGGCCAAGTTAAAATGACATATTTATGTATTATGCCTTTTCGTTTAGATGAAAGTTTGTTATTAGATTGTCTAGTGATTTTACCATGGTATCTGGTTTGCCTAATGCAGGAAATAGTACTTTCTGATTAATTGATGTAGTTGTAACTTTGCGTAGAGTTAACGTCTGCCTTTTTGGATTCAGAAAATCAATCTATAATGGTGTATATTAGCTTAAAAATTAAGATGACTACGATTTTCCCTGTTTTCTTTCTGCTAAGGTATAGCTTATCTAGTATTGACTTGCATAAGTAGCAAAATATTACTGTTCAAATTGCGGACGAGGAGAAATTGAGAGACATAGAATTTTGCTTTCTTTTTCATTTCGTGTAACAATTTGTGGTTTCACATATCTTACGTACACTTTTTGCTGCCATTGAAAAGTGTCGTTGACTACTGTATGATGTATCACCAAGTTGTGCACGAAGCCATCAGGCCGAGGGCATGCTTACTTGGGCGTCACGCATTGTAGGGAAAAAGACGTTCTAAAATTGAGTTTCTACTTTTGATCATCATTAATTTAGATACATGAGATAGAGTTATGGTGTTTATCTGTCTCCTTTCTTCAGTACATCCATGGACTTGGTGCTCGTGGGGTTCATTACTTACATCGACCTGGACCAACTCTTCAGGACACTGGCTACTTTCTTCTTCCGGTTAGTTTTATTGATCGTCTTTCTATATCTGTCCGCTATCTTGGAAGAGGTGTATTCTTATTTTTTCCTTCTTCTTTCCTTGTAAACTTCCAGGAGCTTGGGTCAGACAATGCTTATATAAGCGAAACTGTATTCACTACCATTTTTCTATCTTTCGTCTTGGTGAGTTGGTTTTCACATAAATCTTTCCATCACTAGCTAACACTGAGTCTCTTTGTTCCCTCTTTTTGTTAGTTATAAACTTTTATGCGTACTTGAATATGTTCAAGGCAAACTGTGAGGCCAAGCTAACTTTAGGTTTTAAAAATAGGGAAAACCTGGACATAAGACTCTAGAAATTATAACGTGGTGCCACAATGACTTTCATAATCCTCATCTGGCTATTATCTTGTCTTAACGTTTATAGTTTATTTGTTTACCTATGAATTGAATTTTTGTGTGATATTGATCTAATTGTTACTCATCTTTTACTGCAGTGGACATTCCATCCTTTCATTTTCAAGACCAAAAAGATATATACGGTTCTGATATGGTGCAGGGTCCTGGCATTCTTAGTTGTAAGTGCCCTTTTTCTTATATTTCACTTTCTTTTTGTTTCATAAGTCAATTTTCAATTAGAGTAAATCCTTTCATCATTATTATATATGGTTTAAGTTGGGCAAAAGATGACTTTCTGTTCTCTTCCTATAAAATACCTATGTTTGTTCTTAGCATCCGACATATAGAGAGAACCTCGACTGATGTATTCTATCTTCTAATTTGTTAAATAATTGTTTGGTACAGGTTTGTCAATTTCTTCGGATGTTAACATTCTATTCTACACAGCTTCCCGGTCCAAATTATCACTGTCGTGAGGTAGAAATGGTCCAATTGATGATTTATTGGTTTGCGGTTGGTTAGTGGTGTCTATGCGTTGTGCATCACCTTACAGTTTATTCTGCAATTTCCAGGGTTCAAAGCTTGCCACACTTCCTTGGCCTGATAGTGTTTTAGAAGCTCTACTACTTAATTGTAAGTTGCATTCACGTTTACATATATAGCATTTTGGGTCTTTGGTTTGGTTATCTTTGGTGCTTAAATGATCTTTATGGCAGTTCCTCGGGGCTTACTTTATGGTTGTGGCGATTTGATATTTTCATCGCATATGATATTCTCCCTAGTCTTTGTGCGGACGTATCAGAAATATGGCACGCAAAGGTAATATAGTTGCTTTGATATTACTATGTTGTTCTTTTATGAGTAGGAGTTAGGACTGATGTCCAAATTTAGCTTTACAACTGGTGAATGCGACTGTGCAAGTGATATTATAGATGATGATGGGGATAAAGCTTGATTTGAGTTGTACTAGACAATGTTGCTCGGACTCTTCAAAAAATGTTGATGGGTGTGTGTCGGATCCTCCAAGATTAGTGCATTTTTGGAGGATTCGATATGGGTATGGCATCAATGGATCAGTCCCAACTCCTACACATAATATCATTGATCTTTTTAATTAAATCTGATATTAAAGAAGAGAATGAATATTTTGTTTTTCCAGCGCAGTCTGAACTTGTCAATGAACATTTAATTTGATTCTGCAGGTTTATAAAGCAATGTGCTTGGATAGCTGTTATTGCTCAGAGCTTTTTAATTGTTGCATCACGTAAACATTACACTGTAGATGTTGTTGTGGCATGGTGAGTCCCTTTTTTCGGCTTGAGGTGCTGTTTTGCATAATATTCGCAAATGAGTAACTTATTTTCCCCATACTGTTTTCCTACAGGTACACTGTCAATCTAGTAGTGTTCTTCGTTGACAAAAAATTACCAGGTTAGGCATTCAGTTTTAAACTTCCCTCCGAACAAATTCTTTGATCCGGCTTTATCTACCTCTTATTAACACTCAAAAGAGAAGGGTAAGGAAGAGCTGAAGTATGAGCTGTTTCTTGCAGAACTGCCTGACCGCACTAGTGCAGCCTCGTTGCTACCGGTAAGCAAGGATAACAAGACTAAAGAAGAGAATCACAAACTTCTGAACGGAAATGCAGATCCTGAAGATTGGGTATGGAGATTTACCCATTTCTTTTCCAGTTAGACATCATCTGTAGCTAATGAAATTGCTTTGACATTGCTTTCTTCATTGTTTATAGAGGCCTAGAACCCAAATCAACGGGATGATCATGGAAGATGGTAACGCAGTCCATGTTGAAGAAGCAATGAACGGTGTATAGACAGTAAAATGCATAGAGCGCAACTAACTGAACCTGGTTGACGCACTGCTGTTCAATCTCACTAAAGTTGGCGTTCCACAACTCATTCGAGGTGATCTTCCAAGTTCAATAGTTTTGGTCTGTAGTGTAGGATACGAAATCTAGATGATATGCTTTGAATGCCTCTATGGTCCCTAAACTTAACTTTCGTGGCTTCAATGTATCATGGAATTCGATGTTTTTTCGATAATGCAATTATTTTCTAGTTGTGCTCACCAAATTTTTAGTACACGTGTTCATTTCTTAAAAGGGCCGAAGAGAAATGTGAAAATATGTAAAGATGTCCGTTGTTATAAGCATTCATGATGAATTTACAAGTTTTACGCTGGTCCTTTGAGACTGAAGCGTAGCTATCGTTATGGTTATTTAGTTGCACTACAAGTTTTACACATCAAGAAACACTATGTATTCATAAGTAGTAAATTTCTTTATGTATAGCCTCATTTACATGTTTGCTGCAGATGAAGATAGAGATTGCACCTAAATAGCCCCTTCATTTGGGGTATTTTTGTCATTTTAATTATTTTATCATGGGATAACTAATTCTGGTAGTATTGTTCTACCCTAGTCGGGTACGAATTACTAGTCCTAGTATAACTTATCTCAAAGTCAGTAACCAAATCTAGTCTTTTATAACTTATCCCAAAGTCAGTAACCAAACAACGAATAAGATAGTACTAAATTTTTATCCCAAAACTATTATCTTGTTTTATATAGTAAAAACTGATATTATATATGGTTCGTTATAATGACAATTCTGGTAATTCATCTTTGGACTAATGAGTTCAGGATTTGTGTATTATAATAATTTGGGAGAATTTTACTTCCAATCAAAGGTTATGCCACCTTCATGTGTACCTTTTTTTTGTCATTGCTAGCTGATTTTTTTTCCCAATCTTATAACTAATATTTTATTAAATACTTCATATTGCATAAAGTTGTTTCTATTGAACACAAATTTGACAAAAATCAATGTAGGACACATTATGCATCATGTCAATGACAAGTATCTAATTGGTACATATCTTGAGTGGAGTAGGTCTTGCGTGACTATTCCTACAAATATTTTGATTAAATCGATGAAAAAAAATCATCTCAGTATTTCAGTAAGAATCTCTTTTTCGCATTTTTTCAATGAGTTGGTTTGATGAAAACTACATAGAAAAGTCTTATCTTATAATATAGATTCACGATAGAAAAAATCTGTATAAGTTGTAGTGAGTGATAGATAGCCTGTCAACAGCTAGTTATGCAACTATTGTAGATACATTTGACAGGCAACATGTTAGTGAGTGAGATATTGAGTATGGATATTGTCATAATTAGGGTATGTTTGTCTGTCTAACAATCACTATTCTTACTGTTATTAAGTCTATATACTGTTATTGAAGGGGTCCTCTTGACACCTTTGTAGTGCTACACATTATAAACATAATGGACCTACTTGTTTCTTTTAGTGATGTTGATCATCATTCATTTGGTCCCAATTCATTATTAGGTCCAAATTTGAGGGATTTGTAATCGTTTGGTTCTAGGGATAAAAGGATTACATATAATTTTAGAATTTAATTTAGGATAGTATAGTAATTATGAGATTAACAATTTTGGGATTATTTATATCATAGTCCATAATTATGAATACCAATCATGGTTAGTTAAACATCAAGACAACACATTTGCCTTCTACAAAACTTTTCTTCTAAGGTCCTTTAAGATATTTAGATGAGGTGAACATTGAAATAAAAGTTTATCGTGATTTATGATCTAGTTTAAATCAAAATATATGGTATATTTTATATACCTTGTATATTTTATTTTTAGTTCAATGAACCAAACATATGCTAACAAGAATATATTTATATAATAATCATATATGTATATATAAAAGAGAATCTTAGGCTATCCTATGTGGCGCTACCACAAACAAGGATTCCCTTTTAATTTATTTATTTTCAAAACTAGCCTTCACCTTTCATGAAAAATTATAACTTTTATTGAAAGTAGTGATTTTTATGAAAAGTTGTAACTTTAATGAAAAGTTGTGACTTTAATGAAATATTGTAACATTTATGAAAGTTTGTGACCTTTCCGAAGAGTTGTGACTTTTTCAAAGAGTTGTGACATTTTCGATAAGACACAATAAACATTTGTTTACACTACACTTTGTTGTCTATAAATAGAGGGCTTTCCTCTCATTTTAAAATAATGAAAAATTTGAACTTCTTCTTCTTCTTCTGCACAATTAAATATTTGTGTATTTTGCTCCTGTTGAGTGGCTCACTGTCACCATTATTTTTATATCATAACATTGGTGAATAAAATTGTTTCATCCTGAGAGGATCTATTTCTTTAAACCTCGGGTACTAGAGGAGAATAATTTCCTTAAGAAGACACTCTACATTCAGCTGTTTCATTCTATTGTTACATATCATGGTCTGTTTTTTACGGTCATTAATTTATGCTTATGATATTAATTGTTGTTTTTGAGTACATATTTTAAACTTTGTTGTTTATGCTTCTTCAAAGTTAATGTTATAAGTATTTGTTAGTACAGACTCTATGTAAATCCAACTACTGCAGATTCACAAGGGAAAAAGGGCAAATATACCCCTAAATTATCATAAACGGTGCGTCTATACCCTTCGTTATACTTTCGGATTGTGTATACCCTTACCGTCAATATTTTGGAACGTATATACCCTTAAAATAAACTGAGGGACACGTGTCATGATCTTAATGGTCTATCCATTAAGATCATGACACGTGCCCCTCAGTTTAAATTTGGATAGACCATTAAGATCATGACACGTGTCCCTCCATTTATTTTAAGAGTATATACGTTCCAAAATATTGACGGTAAGGGTATACACAACCCGAAAGTATAACGAAGGGTATACGCGCACCATTTATGATAATTCGGGGGTATATTTGTCCTTTTTCCCGATTCACAAAAAACTTTTCACAAAATATATTTTTTTAAAACATTCTCCAAAGAAATCTTTTCTTCTCCAAAAGATCAAGCCTAAAAATTTATATGATTTTTTTTTTTGTCATAATAATGTTAATATTAATAGGAGTAAAAAAAAAATAGAAAGTCAAATGATAGAATTAAAACGAGCAATTTATTACAATTGTATGATACGCAATGATGATTATTCTCTCGCACCAAAGTACCTTTTTGAACTTTTTTTTAATTATCCCTTCTCTTTTACCCTTTTCAAGGATCCTTAATATTTTGTTCGTGCACAACATCAATTCCAAAACATTATCATAACTATATTACATATGAAATTTGGATTTTTGAAGATTGTATTTTAATTTTAAAACACATAATGACTACATATTACTTAATGGCATATCATATGATTATGGAACCTTTGCTCTTGATAAACACATTGGTTATATATATATATATATATATATATATATATATATATATATATATATATATATATATATATATTTAAAAAGATTTAATATTTTGAAAATAATTGACAGTGTTTATACTAACGAAATTTGCAAAGAAGAAAATTGAGAAAAATATTTATTTAACTCTCTAATTGAAGACACTATGTAACCATGCATATAGATGATAAAAATAAACTAATCATTGTAAAATTTCAAAAGCAAATTAATGAATCTGTAAAATGAAATTATGTAAACTAGGACAAAATAGTGTTATGATTTGTAATTTTGCCTTTTCTTTTAATAAAAGAAATGGTAAACTACAATTGAATAACCTCTTTGCTCTTAAAAATAAATTTATATTAAAATACTAACATTAAAATATCAGAAAAATTCTATTCTAATAAATTTTAAAGAAGAATGTTCTAACCGTGCGAAGCGCGGGCACATTTACTAGTTATAGTATATAATAATATAATCATTATTAATTTCAAGATAACTTATTTACCAATAAAATTATTAAAATTACTACTAGCCCAAGATTCAGTGATGCAACACCTTCTAATTAATTATTACAAATATAATATACTATGAATTGGATTTGCCAGTTCCAATCTTAGCATTTTCCTCCCATATACTGACTAGGTCAAGTCACTATTTATTTTTTTTGAAAAAAATTAGGTACTTTTTGAATTCAAGATTCATAATGGAATAAAAGTAATAATTTTCTTTTAATATATAGGGGAAGATATGAAGTTATCCATTGGCTAAATTGAATAAAAAAATGAAAATGACTTGACTTGACATGGTCTAAAACTTGGTTCATAAAAAAATAATATTGACCAAATTCTAATTGGTGATACTTCACCTAGAATTGCATGAACATTTCGTGCGTCTAAATCAAATCCATTGGCTTTTATCATTTGAAAGCTACAGTACTTATATTGGATTAACCCCCACCATGTAACACTTTTGATTTGACGTTTGGATATTCGATATGAAATTATTATTTTAAATTAATATGTAATTTGAGATTTTATGATTTATAAAAACAATATGGAAATATGCAATTTATTAATGAGATCTCTTAGAATATTTTAAGTTGCGTATTCAAACAAACTTCAACTTCAGATCAATTTGATTTCACATCCAGTTCAATGGGGCTCTTAGTGTTTAATACTAGTTTTGAAGTCCAATGAATTGAAATTTACATAGAAAAACTTCACTTTGCGAAAATGCACAGTTTGAATTTCCCAATTCGAATTGATATGTGATCTCAAGTTTTGAGTGTGTCGATAAATTTTATGTTATTTGAATGCAAATTGAAAATTTCAGATATCAAATAAGTCTATGACAAATATTAGAAGCATTCTTTTGAGTTTTAGTTGAAATCATTCAGGTTTATTCAACAAAAATATATTCGCATAAAAATGTTCATATTAAATTAATAAATATAAGCCATGTAACTTTTTATATATACATATTTTATTACTAAATCATAGTCAAGGTGATATTATTCACCTTGAGACTCAATCCTAGGTTCTAATTTTTTTTATAGCAATGAATTAAAAAGGGATTGTTTGGTTTGAATATAAGTTATGTCGGAATTAGTTATGTTGAGATAAGTTATGCTGTGATTATTTCTTATTAAGTGTTTGATTTTTTGTATTCAAAATAATATACATTGATAAAGTTTAAGAACAAGTTGTTTGTTTACAAAATTACCCTTTACTTTATTTAGTTTTATATATATATATATATATATATATATATATATTTTCTTTGCAAAAACGTTTATTTTATTTAGCTTTAATATTTTTGTTTATGTATTCCCATGATAAGTATAGTATATATTTAAAAATAAAACTTTTTTCTTATTTAGCTTAAAAATAAAACTTCCCTCTTAAGTTTGTTAAAGAGAAAAAGATTTATGAGAAATCAAAATATAAATCAACATAAGAATTAGTCAAATAAATTCATAAATAAATATTATATTTATATAGTGTAATTTTTTAATAGAAAAATATGAATAATTATCATAAAAAATAAGGAGTAGTGAATATTATTACACATGGTATTTAAAAATAATGTAAATATACATAAATGCGAAAAATAATGTATAAAGAGGATTTAAAGGGATCTATTTGTCATTTACCTATTTTATCCTGAAATTACTATATCATCCAATGTGAGGGATAACTTATCTCGGTACTAATTCATAATCCTGCGATAAGTTATCCCAAGCTTTGCAACCAAACAAGGAAATAAATGGTACTTAAAATTTATCCTGGGATTAACTCCTTTTATCAATTACACCAAATGACCTAGAGATCACCTAGGACATTCTCCTTTTTATTTAAATAGATTAATAGGACATCATTATGTTAAGATGCACTAGATGTACTTCAAGATGACTCAATTAGTTTAAAGGAGGTCATTCACATAGACTTGAGTCAATTTCCTAAATGGTTACCCAACTTTAGAGAATTGCCTTGAAATATCATTTATGTTTCATTTAGGACAAAAAATCACTCAACTATCCCTATTTTCCTCCAAATATACTCGATACTTCAAAAGCCTCACTCTTTCCTAGTTGGCATGCCATGTCATTGAAGGTTTTTTTTTTTTAAAAAAAAAATAGACTTATTTAATTCATAAAACTCATTTAACTAAAATAATGATCTTATTATTTTCTAAAAAGTATATTTTAGTTTATTAAGAAGAAATTTTCATGCTTAAGAATCTTTTATCATAATTATTTTTTATTTTTTTATGCTATGAAGAATAGTTTTTTAAAACTTACTATAATGTCATCAATTTTGAATACTTATAGACACATATATTCAAAAATATTGATATATGAATTACTCATGAATGTCAACTTACATCAATTGATCATATATTATATAATGGATCAATAATATTAAAGGTCAATTAAAAATTAAAAATTAAAAATAATTAATTGGGTACTTTGAAATCCATACTTACAATATCTTTTTTGAAAAGAAAATAAAAAGTGAATAATATTTATATTAGAAAATAAATTTTGATCTTTATTTATCAGTATATTAATCTCATATAATATGTATATTATTGAATTATAATAGGCAATTCAATCAAATATTACTTGTATTTCATGAATTTGGGATGTGATGAGAATATATATCAGTGTTTAATTGTATGATAAGTTAGAATATAATATAATATAGCACTAATAAGAATAAAAAATTAAATAATAATTTTCTTTTTCTTACCAACTTTTTGTCAACCTTACAAATTTATTTGAATACTTTTATAAAAAATTGCTTAAAATTTTCAAATAATTTACTTAGGGATTTTAAAAATTACCAAGTAATAATTGCACACAAAGTTTTTTTCATTGAATTTTGTTTGGTAAAATAATATAAAGGAAATTAGTTTTTTTTTTTTTTTTTTTTTTTTTTTTTATAATCTTCATAAATTCTAATGTAATTTATATATTTGCCTTGTAGAGACATAAGTTTGATGAATTAAATAGGTCTATTATTTTTTAAAATGATGATTTAATAGCATGACATATCAACTAAAATAGAAGGAAATTTTTGAAATATTAAGTATTTATTTTTTTTGGATAAATAACAACAATAATATTATTCACTTTCTACTTTTTTCCAAGAAAAAAATATTGTAAGCATGAATTTCAAATTACACAATTAATAGTTAATTGACATTTAATATTATTGATTCATTGTAAAATTTATGATTAATTGATGTAAGTTAGCATTAATGAGTGATATGTATATCGATATTTTTTTTTTAATGTATGTGTTTATAAGTATTCAAAATTGATGATATTATAGTACATTTTAAAAACCTATTCTTCATAACATAAAAAAATAAAAAGTTTAATTATAATAAAAGATTGTATGAAGTATTCTTAATAAACTAATATATATATATATATATATTCTTTTTTTAAAAATAAAATAAAATAAAATAATATGATCATTATTTTAGTTATATGAGTGATATTTTGGTCCTAAATGAAACATAAATGATATTTTAAGGCAATTTCCTGAACTTGGGTGACCGTTTAGGAAATTGACTCCATAGATTCAAAATTGATTCCCTTTTGATATTTTTATAGACTCTAATAGAGATTATAACAATTGCGGGTTATTTGAGTTTTCAAGAAAAAAAATACACTAAACCAAATATACCCGTCGTTTAATTAAAAAAATTACCTCGTTCATTTCTTTTTCGTGCCCACGCCCGACCCAATTAAGAAAGATAAATTTTCATCTATTTAGACCTTATCAAAAATCATTTTATAACTTAGTAGAAGAGAAATTGATTTTTTTTGTTTTCATGTCGAGTCTAGAGGTGTAAAAAAGGGGTGAAATAATTTTCGAAAGCCACGTAAAAATTTTGAAATTTAAATGGCAATATTATAATTTTTTAATTAAGTAAATATAGATATATTAATGAACAAGGTAAATATTCATTATTTATTAAACGATATTATTATATGCTTTACTTTTTAAAATAAATATATATGCTGTAAATCACAAAATTAAAAGAAATATTTACTTTTTTCCCTTTTTAAAAATTGCATCTAGCTAAAAACATCATATATTTTGAATCAGAATAATTTTTTATAGTAATTTTGTGAGATCTGGTGAATCTGATATCATTTTCTCTATCAAAAACTTAACAATTTAACTTAAAACTAAAAGTCATAATTTAGTTAAGCAAAATTATTGAAACGTTTTTTTATTTTAGGAAAGTGAGTAGGAAGAGAAATCAAAGAGCAATACTGTGTAAGCAACACCAAGGGTCGTAGCAAAGTAACAAGTGGGTTTGCATCAACCGGTTCAGTTTTATATTTATTGGTTTTCAATTTTTAAATACATTAAATTAATAATCAAACTAATATGATATTTTTTTATCGATTTTTTATTTTTAGTTTAATCAACAAGAAAATGTTTATCAAATAAATATATGATTTCTCTAATAAGTTTTTCGTGACAAGACAATAATAAAAATTAAGAGGAATAGAGTTCTTACTTTAGATTTTGAGTTTCGATGGTTTGTATAATGTGGAGTTATGAACTCAAAGTCATAGTGAAGTATGAATTGAAGGCAAAATGCCAAAGACATTGAGATTAATATTTAATATTTATGTATAGGTAAAAATAGTAAATTACTATAGTCTTAATGAGTTATCGGCTTACTCAATAATCCAATATTAAAAATCAATACCAATCAAATAATAATTTTTTTTTTATAAAATCATTAAAAATAATTAACCCAATAACCAATAGCAATAAATCAATAACACTTTCTTTGTGTTCGATTTATTAATCAATTCAATTTTTTATACATTCTTAATAATAAATATTTTTTCATCATTAATTCAAAAATTTCGAATTTAAATTCAATACATGTATCGAACACCGATAAAAAAAAAGTGTGTAAGCACAAAAAAGGAAGTTCAAAGGCAGAAAAGTTAGACTAGAATAGAAATAAAAAAACAAAACAGAGACATGGAGAGAGAAATATAGATACATACATACATATATATCTCTGTAATCTAGAATAGAAGTAGAAATGAAGAAAGAAAAGGTCATTCCCTTTGCAGCACAAACACATCTTTCTCTGAAAAGTTGAACACATGAAAATCACCGTTTCTTCATCATTCAACCATTTTCATATAACCCATTTTTCTCCTTTTCTCTAATCTTCAAACAACAAAACAGAGCTTACAAAGCTTTTAAAAAAAAATCCATTCTTTGGATACCCACATAGTAATTATCTTTTTCCTTAAGAAAGAAAGTTGGTATATACCATATAGTATAAAAAAGACACCTTTTTTTTTCTGTCTCCAGTACCCCCTTTTGTTCTGTTGATACTTGAAGAGGTATAAGTTTTTTTGAAGAAATCTGATAGATTTTGCTGTGAAATGGGTGGTCGTTCTTCCAAATTCTCTTTCTGCTGCTGGCATTCAAGCCGTAAATCATCTCCTCATGATTTATCTGATCTGGGTATTTTTTCCTTCTTTTAGAAACTCTCTATTTTCTATGTGATTTTGTTTGAATGGGTTGATGCCATTTGCTGTTCTTGTTCGCTTTGTTAGTTTATTAGTGTAATCTGTGCAGAGAATGGAGGGGACAATGGCAAAAACGCGTTGCCGAGTTTTACTGAATTCAGTCTTGATGTGCTGATGATTGCAACTGAAGGATTTTCTGCGGATAACATTGTGTCTGAACATGGAGAGAAAGCCCCAAACGTGGTTTTTAAAGGGTTGCTGGAGAATGGTCATTGGGTTGCTGTTAAACGCTTCAATAGGTCTGCTTGGCCAGATTCTCGACAATTCTTGGTTAGCTTTAATGAGACTCCAGTTCTTTATTGAATTATTATGTTAATCATAGAAAAGGGACACATTTATCTACTTAAAGTGGGGCTAATTCTTTGTTGTACACATGAAAAGATTTGTTTTTGATAGGTGGTAGTAGACACTAAGCTAAACCTTAGCCTGCTTTAATCAGAGGCAGATCCAAGATTTAAAATTTATGCATTCCTACTGCAAAATTTATGGTTAGATATGTATAGATGTTTGGTGAATTTCTTAATGCATTTACAAGGCCTAAGAAAAAGCTACTGGATCCTGTAAACCTGTAAACTGTACTCTAAGTCCGCCACTGGGAATACAATCATGTTGAATTGTGTATGGCCACCTTATCTAAATGCTCAGAGAAAGAGAGTGAGAGCACATATTTGTCATAGTACAAGCTTTGTCAACACGATTTCTTTTTGATCTATCCAATTTATTCTACCAGTTTGTATGTTGAGCTTTGTTTTGGACACTGTTTATGTAATGCACAGGATGAGGCTAAAGCTGTGGGGAATCTGAGAAGTGAGCGACTGGCGAATCTACTTGGATGTTGCTGTGAAGGGGAACAAAGGTTGCTCGTTGCTGAGTTCATGCCAAATGAGACCCTTGCAAAGCATTTATTTCACTGTGAGTTTTCACCGAAGTCTTGATTAAACAATACTTGAATCTTTATAACTGCAATGTGGAGTGTAGGAGCATTATGTTATAACTCCTTGAAGCTGATGCTGTCTAGATTATAGAATTTCATGATTTAACAGTCTAAGGAATATGATGGGCTTAAAGAATTGTGTTCTCTAAGGGTGGATTGACTGTGATGTGCTGTTTTGGTGGCTGCATCCTTAATTGTAGTATATCTTTACAAGGCCAATGAATCAGTTAATTGGTTGAGTGCAATTGCTGATACTTGATTTACACTGAAATGCAATAGGGGACAGCCAACCTATGAAGTGGGCAATGAGGTTGAGGGTGGCTTTTTACTTAGCTCAAGCTATGGAATACTGCAGCAATAAGGGTCGAGCAATATATCATGATCTTAATGCTTACAGAATCTTGTTTGATCAGGTAAAATTAGTTTTACCTTTATGTTAGTTAACCTTAATGAGTTGCCGTTTGCGTGGCTTTGTAATTTTGTTTTGTATTCTACAGGATGGTAATCCTAGACTCTCTTGCTTTGGCCTGATGAAGAACAGTAGAGATGGAAAAAGTTATAGTACAAACTTGGCTTTCACTCCTCCAGAGTACATGAGAACAGGTCAAACATCTGTTTTTCTTAGCTATTATTTACTCAGTTTAGTGTTCTATATTGTGTACTCCTGGTGTCTTTTAGTTGTTTGCTGCAAAAAACTAGCTTTGAGATGGTGCTGCTTTGTTAATTTATATATTTCTTGCGGTCAGCAATTTCCTTTAGTACCATATTATGATTTCCTGCCTTTATTCAACTATTGCAAAAGCTGAGACAAGAGTTTTATGATTGGCAGGAAGAGTGACATCTGAAAGTGTAGTTTACAGCTTTGGAACAATGTTGCTAGATCTTTTGAGTGGAAAACATATACCTCCAAGCCATGTAAGTTTTGAAATATTGTTGGACCCTTTTACTTGAAAATCACGTCATCTCTTAATGTGAAATCCATGTATCAGTGGACGTTATTGACTCTATTATCTAAGTACCTAAACGTAAGCTTTCATTTTACCTTCCTGTAGGCACTTGATCTGATCCGGGTGAAGAATTTGTCGATGTTGATGGATTCTTGTTTGGAGGGTGATTTTTCTAATGATGATGGAACCGAGCTAGTGCGGCTAGCCACCCGTTGTTTACAGTATGAAGCACGTGAGAGGCCAAATGCAAAATCTCTTGTTAATTCTCTTATTACCATTCAGAAAGAAACAGAGGTACAATCAAAGTTACTGAATCCCCCTTGACTTGCTTTGAGATCATTCCAACATTTGAAGAGTTGCAATCTCTTTTCATATATGATATAGAAGTGATCGTATAATATACACTCTCCTTCATCTTTGGCACTTGAAATTTGGTGGTCTGAGTTCTCAGTGAGGTTGGTTCTCACAATAGAATAGAAGTGTTTCCTGTGACCCTAGTTTATGTTGTTAACTATTCATGGAACTTGAAAGTGCATCCATGGTTGTGGAGTGACATTGAATACAATCTTCTGACTCTTGGAAATGAAACATGTTCTAGTTATCTTTGTAAAATGTGCCTCAGAATTAACCCACTAGATTTTTTTCCTTTTATTTATTTTTCAACTGTCTCTTACAACTCGATAAGAGAGTGATGGCTTAGTGGAAAGAAATCTCCCACCTCCAAGCATGAAAATGGCGTTTCTAGTCACATAGGGGCAAAAAGTAGAAATATCACTTGACCTCTTTAAAGGATTTTGTGCGTGTGCAGGGTGGGGTGGGGGAGTGTGGGGTGAAGTTTACCATATCAAACAAAATGATAATTATTGTATCAATAATGCTTGATGCTCATACTTCCTAATGATGTAATTCCAGGTACCATCACATGTTTTGCTGGGAATAAGACATGGAGCTGCAACCCCACCCCAACCATTGGTGTTGACAACAATGGGTGAAGCATGTTTGAGAAGAGATCTAACTGCCCTTCATGAGATATTGCAAAAGACGGGGTACAAGGATGATGAAGGAATTGCCAATGAGGTTTGTCCCTTTACTATTTATTGACAATGAATGATTTTCCAAATGTACTCTGCCCCTCTTGTTTCTCGAAAAGTAAGACTACAGAAGCTGCTTTCTTGCTAAAGTATTCTTTCCGTGGTCTCACATACTTAATCTTATTTCCTCACCCATTGAGCACTTTGTATGAATGACGTCCATTTTCTCAACATGTTTCTTCTACTGGTATCTTAGTTACCATCGACTTATTTCATTTTCTGCAGCTTGCTTTTCCATATTTTCATTTCCTTGGCATCAGCTTTGTTTATACATTAATACAATCCTGACTCCTCCCCAACAACAACATACCCAGTGTAATCCCAAGTGGGGTCTAGGGAGGGTAGAGTGTACGCAACCTTATCCCTACCTCGTAAAAATATAGACACTGTTTTTGGTAGACTTTCCACCCCAGGACCAGAAAGGAAGAAAATAGTGATTCAAGTTTGTTATCATGTGTATAGTCGAATAATTCCCATGTAAGAGCCCACTTTGTTTTCCCTTTTAGAGAGATTTTATGCATTATCTCCATGTAAGCATTATTCTTGTCGATATGTAAGCATTCTAAGATGTTTTGTGTTAACTGTTATAACAGTAACTACTGGAATAATTAGCAGTAAGATATGCTAATGTTATATTGTGACTTTTTCATAGTACAGCACTCCATCGGTTAAAAACATGATTACTTCTATTCAGCAGTCTATTCTCTTTCTTTTCCATTAGGCGTAAAAAAGATTCTCGATTTCTCCCCTTTTTTATTTTATCTGAAAACTTTCCCTTCTGTAGGGTAGTTTTTCTCATTACAGTGAACAAATTTGGGCCATAAGGTTCATAGTTCCCCCTCGCCCTCTTGTATGTTTAATTTCGTCTGTCCCAAATGAATATCCCTGCTTTGCTTGAATACTGTAATAGTATTCTCTTAATTGCTATTGTAGCTTGTCAGATCTCATGACAAATATACTTTGCTACCAAATGCGTTTGTAATGTGTTGGCATTTACTTGAACCTCAGTCTTCCTAATGCAAAGGCAAATAATAGAGTGATATGATGATCATGGACAGTAATTTGTTTAAATAGGGAGAAAATGAACTTATTGTTATGATAGTTTTAGCATAAGAATTGAGTGATGTGTTGCTCTTCTTACTGTGTATGAGAGATACTTCGTGTAATACTCCTTCCGTTATATGGGGATTCTACCTAAGTTGATCATTGATATGTTTGCAGCTTTCTTTCCAAATGTGGACAAATCAGATGCAGGAAACCTTGAATTCAAAGCAACAAGGAGATGCTGCTTTCCGAGCCAAGGATTTCATAACAGCCATTGAATGCTACACACAGGTTTGACCATCTAAAATTGTTCATCGTCTTAATGATTTACGTCTACTTTATCACAGGCTTACATTAATACTATTATTGTTGTATCAGTTCAATGATGGAGGGACCATGGTGTCACCAACCATATACGCGAGGCGCTGCTTGTGTTATCTGATGAGCGACATGGCACAAGAAGCTCTAGGAGATGCAATGCAAGCTCAGGTTATATCCTCTGAGTGGCCTACCGCCTTTTATCTTCAGTCTGTTGCCCTTTTTACCCTTGGGATGGAGAATGATGCCCAAGAAGCACTAAAAGAAGCCACAAAGTTGGAAGGCAAAAGGAGCAAAAATTAAAATACTAGTGTGTAGATTTACATTTCTTGATTTTTAAAGGGCTTGTGATATAAAGTTGTTACTATGTCAATAGTTTATTTCTAAATTACTTTTGATTTTGTGCTCACATTCTGGTTGGAGAATTATAGATTGCCCCTTTTGTTCTTGATTTGTTTAATAGAAATGGAATCTCAACTTGTTTGGCTTTGCAGTTTTAACATAGTAAGAAGGTTCTTTTTTCTAAAAATATTTTGTTCTCCCAAGTGCCAATAAATTATGTAACGTATACTTGGTGCGTGTAGGTTTATTAATTTCTATTGTGTTTAAGTTATTTAGAAGCAATCTTTCTACCTCCACGAAATAGTGATAAGATCTGCGTACATCTTATCCTCTCCACAGACTCCAAACTCAAAAATTTGCTTGTTTTGAGGATCATGAGTCATATTATGATTCATTTAGAAACATGTTATTCCACAACTCGAACACCAAGTCCCTTGTCTCTTTTGATACAATAGCATCCCATGTGAAAAGAAGTACTACAACATAGTTGAGTGTGATGAAAACAATAATAATCAAACAAAAGTATATCATAAACCGAATCTCTAACAAGTCAAGCAACCTATTACATGATGGGGCAACAAAAAGAAAAGATACCGGGCTTATTTTAAGATTTAAATCAGAGAAAAACTACCTAATTACACAAATATTTCTAGCTTAAATACTTATTCACTCTATAGTTTGAAATAATTACATATTGACTTGCTAATTAATAATTTCGTACCAAATTTTAAATAAGATACACCACTCTTTTAGATTTCAGGTCAGATACATGTATCTTTGATATCAGATACATTCTAATATACAGATCCATAGGGAGAGAGGCGAGCGAGAGAGTTAGTATATCCAAATACATGCAAATCACACATGGATATAATATATCTGAAATAAATTACATTTAATTTGCCCCATATACATATATCTATGTGTCTGGTGAAGTAAATATGGTACGCAAGACAATTTTGATAACTAGATTGAAAAATAAGAGACATGTAAAGAAAGAAAAACATTTTATTAAAGTCTCAGCAGAAGAAAAACTGGTAAACAGATTCTCTCACAACAACAATTTCGTATAAATCCTATGTAAAAATAAATCAACAGTGAGATCAAAATCCCATTTCTTACTATACTACAATCTTAATAATACAAGTAACAAATTCTCCTGTCCCTTTTCATGAACAAATTCCCAAGGAAAACAACTTATAGAATATAGTATACAATTAGGAAGAATCAGGGGAAATATCAGGAGCACCAACAATAATATCTTCAGAAGCAATAGGAGCAGAAGCATCAGTAGCAGCAGCTCCACTGCTCAATAACTCAATCATTGCGCGGTGTGGGCTGCTCCTCTGTTTGCTGCACAAATCTGGCAAATATACTCCTGCAAATTTCAATGTAACGTTAATGAAAACAGAAGGAAAAACTGTGTGTGGAACGAGCATATATAATCATTTAAATAAACAAATCATAGTATTTACCTTCTCCAGCAGCCAAGTTGAAGTAAAGATCAACAACGTTGGGGCAATTGCGATAACAAGAAGGGGAACAGAGTTTTGCAGTAAATTGAGGTTCAAGTAAAGAATCAGAAGAAATGCCAACAGAGTTTCTGTCAACACCACATGAGTTAATACATTCATCTGTTTCAATATACTCTGCTATGTTTGCAACAATAACTTCTGATGTCTTGCATTGATATTCCAATTTTCCATCTTCATTTGCTGAATTCTCTAATAAACATCTCTTTCCAGATGATGAGATTGAAAATGAACAAACATTTGTTGGCAAGTTTTCACATGTGATTTCCCCTGTAACAACATTTTGATATGTTATATATAATCGTAATAAAGAAAAAAAAAAGTTAACTTGGTAATAGTTGGGTGTGGTTAGATTATGACCTATTGTTTAAACTATCTGGCTCGACTCATTTCAGCTCAAGTAACTTTTGAACGAGTTATAAGTTCATCTATTTATTAACTCAATCCATTTTTACTTGCTCTGACACTTCTGCATAGTATACCTATCGATTGAAAGGAAATCTTGCACGATGATAAGAGTTGTTGTTTTGTGACTAGGTCATGAGTTAAAACCTTAAAAATAGTCTTTTCAAAAGAAAAATGTAGGATAAAGCTACGTAAAATAGACTCAATGTGATTTTGAATGTTTGGAGCTTTGTGCATTGAAATTCCCCGTTTGTATACATATGTACATGAAATTCATATTGATAACGAGCATCATATGATCAAAATTACGAAAAATAAATTTAATATAAACATACCTAATGCTACTTGGAGGAAAAGGGTGAAAGCAAAGAAAAGAATAATGGAAGAGTGCTTCATGGATAAAGCCATTTTTCTTCTTTCTTTGTTCTTTTGGTTATTAAGAATGTGTTTTTGTAAGGATTTATGTTGTAATTGAGAAATAGTGTAAGAAGAAATGAAGTTTAATTAGTAATTGTGTTTGTAATATGAGAGGGGTTTCTTGAATATATATATATATAGGGAAAATATGACAATGAGAAATCAAAGATGACATGCGGTCACACGTTTACTTTCTATGTTTGGTCGTCCCTTTTTTATTATACGTTAATGCAATATGAAGGGATTGTTCATGGCTGGTAGCTCAAAGGGTCAAGGTCCTTGTGTAAACATAGTGGAGCCCACGCGTTTGCTAAACTAATTATTTAATTAATTTTCTCTCTTTTTTTCTTTGCCAATTATAAAAAACATTATTTCTTTGATTCTCTTATTTATTTGTATTAAGTTTAGTCGTGCCTTGTAATTGATGACTAAAAACACACGCGTCTTTTTTTATGTCTGCTTGTTGAAGGTTTCAAACTCTTTAGATGTTTCTACGAAAATCAAGGATTTGTTGTTCAGTTTGTTATTTGCCCATTACTCTAAGATTTCACCTTTTAATCGGCTTATTAACTTGAACTTTTAGAGAAATATTTGGTTAAGTTTATGAGTCGGTCAAATTAGTTTATAAGCACCTTGTAGTCTGTCTACGTTGTTAGGTAATATCAAAAGTGTTCATAATTTGAAATCGGGTAAAGGTCGTAAGTCGAGCACCTCAAATTTAGGATTATAGAACTACACTTTTATTTTACCAAATACACTAAGTTTATTTCCAATTCCATCGCTTTTGTTGAATAAAAGAAGCGTTATAGTTGGAAATAACGTTCCATTGACAATACGCAGCATAATTAATTGATTGTCAAATCATTAGTGGTGGAATTTGACAAATATTGGACGTACCGTGTAGTTGACGGTAGAACACTTGCAATTTTCTGTTAAAAAATTCTATTTTGTTTTGTTTTGACAAGTCAAGAAGACTAGTACCAATCCATGCCACATTTTGCCAAACTATGCCAACTTTCTAGTTAATTTACTTTAATGTAAGGTTTGGCCCCTTCCCAAACACAGTGGCTGTATTTTGTAGGAAAAATAATATAAGGGTTTTAAAAAAAAATACTTATTTTATTTTATGGTATTTGATAAATGATAAGCAAGTAAAAAGATCGTCCAAATGGAATATAGAAGAAACTAAAAGCAAGCTGATTCTGCATGGAAGAAAGCGGTCCATTAATAAGTCGTGCACTGGTGCCCAGCCCAACTCATGATTTCCCTAAACCTGTTCATGGACCAATGAAACAAACATACAACTTTATTTTCATCAATTTGTGGACATCTCATTAAATTTAGTTAGTATATTGGAAACTGTTAGGCCCAATCACATTATAGCTTCAAAAAGAATATTAAAACTGTTCTAGGAAAACCACAAATTATGGGCCTCTATAATTTGAATTCCAACTAAAAACATACGATGAGCCCAATCACATATGGAGGTTCATTAGAAGTGCTAATGTGGTTGGATTGCACTAGCCACCCCATAATTAGTTCAGCTCCATCCCTATTTCCATGTCTTCCAGGATATCAAAGATGATGGATATCAAAGATGGGTACTCTTGAATATGGAGGAGTACACGGACCAAACTAATGAACAAAGTAAACTTGATCTTAATTCCGAATCATCCGGTACATTTTGTCCTCCATACGAATCAACATTGGTACTCTTGGCTATGGAGAACTATGGACTATTCTCACCTTACAAGTGCAATATCCTCGTCTCTGGCAGTCATCTAGCCAAGACGATGAAACATAAAAACAGTAAAGTAAGCAGACAACACCACAAAATAGAGCATAATAGCTACACAGAATTAACCACCAAGGGACAAAACCATTTAATGTCACAACATTGAAAGTAGTCTTTCATAGCAAATTGAACTATTACAAAATATTAAAGCTTCAAGTTTTGAACTATTACATCTCATAGCCAAAAAGAACCTCAACTGGAAGTTGCGGTTTGGCTTCATCCATACCAAAGAGTTCCAATTACGTTTCAATTTACTCCTCTTGAGCCTCTTCTTCATCCTCATAATACTCTCCCTCTTCATCAGCAGTTGCATCTTGGTACTGTTGATACTCTGACACGAGATCGTTCATGTTACTTTCAGCCTCAGTAAACTCCATCTCGTCCATTCCTTCTCCAGTGTACCAATGCAAGAAAGCCTTTCTCCTAAACATAGCAGTGAACTGTTCGCTTACACGCCTAAACATCTCCTGAATTGATGTCGAGTTACCAATGAAGGTGGAGGCCATCTTAAGTCCAGTAGGTGGGATATCACAAACAGTTGATTTCACATTGTTAGGGATCCACTCAACGAAGTAGGAAGAGTTCTTGTTTTGCACATTGAGCATTTGCTCATCGACCTCTTTTGTGCTCATTTTGCCCCTGAACATAGCTGAGGCAGTCAAGTATCTGCCATGGCGAGGGTCAGCTGCGCACATCATGTTCTTGGCATCCCACATTTGCTGCGTAAGCTCGGGGACAGTCAAAGCTCTGTATTGCTGTGAACCACGGGAAGTCAAAGGCGCAAACCCAACCATAAAGAAATGGAGCCTTGGGAATGGAATTAAATTCACAGCCAGCTTACGGAGATCAGAGTTCAACTGACCAGGGAAACGCAAACAACAGGTAACACCAGACATTGTTGCTGATATCAAATGATTCAAATCTCCAACTGTTCCATCAAACAATACGAAAAAACATAAATACCTTCAACAGTACTGAACAAAACAACTATAAAGTACAACCAAATCATAATGCTTAAAGGAACTTACAGCTTGGGGTGGTAAGCTTCAAGGTTCTGAAGCAAATATCATATAAAGCTTCGTTGTCAAGAACCATACATTCATCAGCATTTTCAACCAATTGATGAACAGACAGAGTAGCATTGTAAGGTTCGACGACGGTGTCGGATACCTTAGGGGAAGGGAAAACCGAAAACGTAAGCATCATTCGGTCTGGGTATTCCTCTCTGATCTTAGAAATCAAAAGGGTACCCATACCAGAACCTGTTCCTCCACCCAATGAATGACAAACTTGAAACCCTAAAAACCAAAAACCACAATGAAAACACATTATACATAACTCAAAAAAATCCCAGATCCATAACAATAAACCCAAAAAGAAATGAGCAACAAACCTTGAAGGCAATCACAGTTTTCAGCTTCCTTACGAACAACATCAAGAACAGCATCAATCAATTCAGCGCCTTCAGTATAATGCCCTTTCGCCCAATTATTACCCGCACCAGATTGTCCAAACACAAAGTTATCAGGACGAAAGATCTGTCCATAAGGACCAGATCTAATACTATCCATGGTACCTGGCTCCAGATCCATAAGAACCGCCCTCGGAACAAACCTTCCACAAGTAGCTTCATTATAATAGACATTGATTCTCTCAAGCTGAAGATCAGCATCTCCGGCATATCTTCCGGTGGAATCAATGCCGTGCTCCGCACAAACAACTTCCCAAAACTTGGCACCGATTTGGTTGCCGCATTGTCCACCTTGAATATGAAGAATCTCACGCATTTTGCTGAAATTTGGGAGAATTTTTGAGATACAGAGAGAAATGAAAGAGAATTTTGTGTGTAGGGACGGAGAAAGGGGGAGTTGAATTTATAGTGAAATTTAAATTAATTTAGGGTTTTGAGAGATATGTGGTTGGCGGAGCCGGGGCTCCGGGTAACGGTTACTAAATCAACGGTTAGATTTGATTTGACCTCTTGGACTCTGTGGAAATGAATTTGAAATTTGAAAAATTGTGCGGTACAGCTGGATATCACAAGGATTCTTAGTTTAAAGTCCTTTTAGTTTTTTTGGTTGGCAATATAGGTCCTTTTAGTTTACTAAACTACGATATTATACTCTAGTTTTGAAATTTTGCTTGTACATAGTACATACTAATGTTTGGAGAGTTCTTTGCATTTTGCAATTTTTTGACTTGTACTTTGTCCTCTTATTTTCTACTAGTATATAGATTTCTTATACTATTGGATAAAACATTTTAAAGCTCATTGTTTATCAAAGAAATAGTTATTTTGGTTAATGTAAATTTTGTGAAAAAGGGTTAAAGACAAGTAGATTAAAGACATTCAAATTCATATGCATTGGGCTAAAATGTCAAGATGGTGATTTCATACAAATATATGATCTAAAAGAAAATGAATGATACAAGGGGGAGGGGAGAAGGAGGGGGGGGGGGCATCCAAGACTTCTTTTAAGGAAATGTTAAAGGGGACGAACAAAATAATAACGTAAAGCTTTTAGGGATTTTCTAATGCCTTTGGTTCTTTGTAGAGCCTTCTTTTATAGTTTGGCCACTAAAACATAATCGTCTTCTGAATGTGAAACGATGGCACACTTGATATTAAAAAGGTCCTCTTATAGCGCGCTCCTATGTTCTAATGCCGATTAGAGATCACGAGCGTGTGACTCGAGGTTGATTAATTATAAGCTTCCGATGGTCATTATGATAGGCTCTTCATGATATACAAGGAATGATTTCTTCCACTTCTCCCGGGTTTCTACAAACGTTATTTCGTATTTAATTTTGTCAAGTTTCGTGGGCTTGAATTTAATTTGGTTTTTAAATGAGTAAGGGCTTGAATTGAGTTCAAATTATCTTGTTCTCCTACTAAAGTGTGTCCAGTGTTTATTTCACAATTTTGGTAAGCAAACTTATGCTTTCATTTAAGATTCAACCTGTCCTAGGATTGAAGGATCAATATGAATTAACCTTTTTCTTAGCCTGTTTTACCCAATCTTTGCAAAAACAATCCTGTTATGATGTGTTTTTCGTCTATGATATGCTACACAATCAATCTAATAGTGAAAAAATTGGAGGAAATACAAATAAGTCTTTCACTCCAAACAATGAACTTGTACAAAGAGTTCAACGTTTAGTTCGTTCATAGATTGGGAAGTGGAAACGTAAAATTTGAGTTTTTGAATTGTGATTCTTGGGACTTGACAAGTTGAATTCAAACATGCATTTTACTTGAAAATAACGTAAAGTTTCTAGGGATTTTCTGATGTCTTTTTTTCTTTGTAGAGCTTTCTTTTATAGCTAGGCCACTAAAACATAATCGTCTTCTCAAGGTGAAACGATAGCATACTTGGTATAATTGGAAAAGGTTCTCTCATAGCACATTCCTATGTTCTGGCGCCGATTAGCTATAATGAGTGTGCGACTCGAGGTTCAACGTTTAGAGATCATGAGTGTGCAATCCATAGTGAAAAAATTGGAGGAAATACAAATAATTCTTTCACTCCCTACAATGAACTTGTACAAAGAGTTCAATGTTTAGTTCGTTCATAGATTTTAAGGTTGAAACTTAAAATTTGAATTGTGATTTTTGAGACTTTACAAGTTGTATTCAAACATGCATTTTACTTGAAAAAAATGAAACTCATGTCAATTAAAAACTGGTCAATTTTTTTAGAGATAAATCCTTAAAATGTATAATCAAACCCTAGCGAAATATTAGAAATGTCATGATAGGCTCTTTCCAATTTTTGAAAATTTCATTTTTTTAAAAGAGAACACGTCAAAAAATAAAAATTGAAATTTCAAAAATTCAAATACAAGCTCAAAAATGAATGAACCTTATATTTGAGTTCTCATTGAATAGTCAAAAAACATATTATTCATCAAAGCCTAGTTGCATAAGACATTTCTAATGAATGCCTCAATATTGTGGACAGTCAAATAACTTTATCGTTTACCATAATTGTACAAATATTTTTAAATATTTAAAATCATCTAATCTGATCTAAAATAATTTCTTTCAATTCATATGACAAATTTGATTCAATATAAATTTTAAAAAATTATTTTTTAAAACTTATAATTAGAAATTTGTCATAACTCCTTAATTTTTCCCAGGAGCTATTCCTATTATTATCCCACGTCTTAAATAGGAAGTGTTAAAAGTTAAATTTATTCAAATATAAATGTCATTTTCTTAGGACAAACTAATATGGAAATAATCTCACATAGCTAAAATAGAGAAGCTTTTCTTTATAAATTTTAGAATATATACAAATAGTATAGAAATTTACCGGGGATTCAATTGAATATTTATACTTAACTTTCGCTTATTGATTATCAACTTTTAATTGACTAAACCGCAATCGAAATCAACGATTGATTTGATACTATTTCAACAATTATCGATTGAAAGAATATTTTTTCAACTTTCTACATTACATATTTAAGACCACACAATGAAAGAATATTTCAGTACATTTTTATATTCTTACTTTAAAACATTCAAATATGTCTATTACTTTATTAAATTTGTGTCAAATTAAATCCAAAATTAGATAAATAATCATTTTTTATCACTATGTCCACGCTAGCTTTTCACACACCTAATTAATTCCATGAAATACCGTATCACCCAACCAACTACAAGTAATTTTATCCACCAAGACTAAAACAAATAAAAAGAAATTAAACTTGAAACCTCATAATGGTCGGAGATACATATTTTCATGAGGTGCAAATAAACAAGTAATCGTGGCAAAACTAACTCCACACAGCCTTTTTCTTCTTTCCCGCTCATCAACCACCATTCATTTTGCAGCAATCGAAATTCAAATGTCTTTCCCCAGTCCTTTTTGCCGGCCGGCTCTTCAAACTTCTACCGAAACTTCCTTTTCTTCTTTATAAGTAGCAATTCACTGCCAACTTTAACTATCAACATTCTCAATTTACATTTCCAAAGAAGTAAAAAAAAATATCAGAATTTTCTCTAAAATGGGCATTGTTTTCGGAAAGATCTGTGTTGAAACACCGAAATACGAATCAATTCAATCTACAGCTGATTACGAAATCCGCAAATACCCAGCAGCTGTTATAGCACAAGTCACATACGATCCGATCCAGTTCAAAGGCGACAAAGACGGTGGATTCAAACTACTAACCAATTACATCGGCATATTCGGTAATCCCCAAAACTCAAATCCTGAAAAAATCGCCATGACAACCCCTGTAATCACCAAATCGTCTGAGAAAATCGCGATGACTACACCCGTGGTGACTAAGAGCGATGACGGAGAGAAGAATACGGTGACTATGCAGTTTATTTTGCCGGCGACGTATACGAAAGGTGAAGAGGCACCGAAGCCGTTGGATGAGAGAGTGGTGATTGTAGAAGAAGGGGAAAGGAAGTATGGGGTGGTGAAGTTTGGTGGGACTGCAAGTGATAAAGTGGTGAAAGAGAAAGTGGAGAATTTGAAGAAATTGTTGGAGAGAGATGGGTGTAAGATAATTGGGGAATTTGAGTTGGCTAGGTATAATCCGACATGGATATTGCCTCCATTTAAGACCAATGAAGTTAGGATTCCAGTTGAGTGATGAGCTGAAACTAGTTTATTAAAGAAAAACGTATTGTATATCGGCTGTATACTTTGTATATCAGACTGTATTTTAAAGTTTTAGTTTACATTTAGAGGTGGGGACTGGCCTGCTTTATAGTGTGTTATATCGAATTTATTATGTAGTTCTTGTTTATTTGCTTTTGTTAATAGAGATCCAAATTCTATGCAGCTTATTTGTTTTATTAAATTCAAAATTTATCATCTATGTTTATTTGGTGATTTTCTAAGAAAAAACTAGTCTATAATTAGACATACTCTACTACCATATATATTATTAGCCATACTTTTAAAACATTACGTTTATTATTACTAATTAAAAGTTTTTTTTTACCATATATGAAGGAAGATACTCATAAATAAATATATGTATTTTTGCTACAAGATACACTAAAATAGAGAGAAACAAGCGAGATGGGGAAGAAGACGAGCAAGATTTTGTTATGTATCCCAGATACATGCGAATCACACTAGATACATGTATCTTGATGTGATTCGATCTCAGATACATAGGAGAGTGGCGAGCGAAATTTATTATGTATTCTAGATTCATGTTAATTCATTTGAATACAATGTATGTAGAACAAATTACACATAATTTTGACCCCATGTATTCAAAAATACATGATGCACCAAAATTTAGTTAGGTACATAGTATTGCGAATTAGAGTGTATATAAGTCACCAATCATCACTCATAAACGAAAAACTTTATTATGTATCTCACACTCACATCATTGACATTAGTCGCATGCAAATATTTTTTGTTTAATTCCATAAATTACATTCCTATTAGAAAAAGAGGTGAAAATGATAAGAAAGCATCATCAGCCTACCGAAAATGTTGTGCTTCCCCTCATTCTGTCATCAAAGCTTCGACAACTTGAAAAGAAATTAATCGAAAGTATTTTCTACCTCTCACCAATTTTATAAATATAAAATAATTTTGTACGTCAAAACTTAGAATAAATGATGTATTACTTGCATTTGAGATTTTATTTTCAAATTGAATATTTTAGGGAGTGGATTTAGCTCAATTTCCATATTTGAAAAGATCACCCAAAAATATCTAAAGGGAGTGTGGATAGCTCAATAACCATACTTGGAAAAGATCACAGGAAGTTTTGAATATTTTAGGATATGATCTTAGCTCAATTATCATATTTGAAAAGATTACCTGAAGATTTGAATATTTTCAAAAATTATGTTAGCTCAATTTCCATATTTGAAAAGGTAAGGCGTAAATAGAAAAATTATAGGTAAGAAAGTCTAATAACAACTAAAAGTTAATAGTTGTTTCTAAAAAGTCCTCAAATAATAATGCACCAAGACCTATCCGAACAAAAATCCACTACTTCTGACTGTCTTTACTAATAATTTGTTGTTTAAGAATTCTTATTTAAGTAGTTCATACCTCATACATGTCTTACTTTTATTCTTTGTCCATTTAAATAAAATTTCTCTTTTTCCCTTTAATAATTCAAATAATTTCAATTTTATGTGATATGCTTAACAATGAAAGATTTTTCTTTGATACATTATATGTTCAAACGCTGATTTCATCTTGTCTATGAGTGGAATAAAATCGAGGGAGCATTTTTTCTTTTGATGCAAGAAACAAGTAAACGTGGCAAAACAAACTCCACAGTCTATGTTCCCCCTTGCCCTCATCTACCGCCATTCATTTTGCAGCAAACAAAATCCCTTTTCCAAATCAATTTCGCACCAGAAGCTTCCTTTCCGTCCATTTAATCTCAAATTCCATTTTGCAAGAACTAATCTCATCCAAAATGGGCATGATTTTGGGAAAAATCTCTGTTGAAACACCCAAATTCGAATTGATTCAATCTACAGCTGATTACGAAATCCGAAAATACCCAGCAGCCGTTATAGCACAAGTCACATACGATCCCGCCCAGTTCAAAGGCAACAAAGACGGCGGATTCATGCTACTAGCCAATTACATCGGCGCATTGGGTAATCCCCAAAACTCCAAACCTGAAACAATCGCCATGACAGCACCAGTAATCACCAAATCGTCTGAGGAAATCGCCATGACTGCACCGGTGGTAACTAAGACCGGTGAAGGAGAGAAGAAAACAGTGACTATGCAGTTTATTTTGCCGGCGAAGTATACGAAAGCTGAAGAAGCACCGAAGCCGTTGGATGAGAGAGTGGTGATTGTTGAAGAAGGGGAAAGGAAGTATGGGGTGGTGAAGTTTAGTGGGACTGCAAATGATAAATTGGTGAAAGAGAAAGTTGAGAATTTGAAGAAATGGTTAGAGAGAGATGGGTTTAAGATAATTGGGGAATTTGAGTTGGCTAGGTATAATCCGCCATGGACATTGCCTCCATTTAAGACTAATGAAGTTATGATTCCAGTTGAGTGAAACTGAAACTAGTGTATGTAAAGTTAAAAAAAAAAAAGTGTTGTGTAGCAAGAGCTTGTGAATTTTTATTTATTTTGCGTGTTTTTGTATCGAGTTCTTGTTTCTTTGATTACGTTGTTGAATAATAGAAGCTGATACAAAATTTAAGTTTTAATGAGTTTTGAATTTCGAAATATTAAAAAAGAAAAAACACATGAACAAGTCAAGGAGATACAATATCGTCTGCCAACTAGATTTGGATAAACTACTCGTGTCCCCTAAATCCATTATGGAATACAGACGACAAATATGAAGATGAAGAAACATGCAACCATGTATAAAGACTAGTATAATAACGTTTGTAGTATGTTACATTGTGAATCTGTGGAAAACCTAATAAATAAACCAATTACCAAAACCAACTCAGAATAAATAAGAAATTGAATAAATATCCTATACTGCACACTAAAGAATGATTTGAGTACCTGTGTTGTACTGCCTCCTCTGTTTTTCTCATTAGCCGCCATCTCTCTTGCTCGCTTCTTTAAGATTTGTTCATCAACGTAATTCATATGGCATAAGTCCTCTTTGATTCTGCTTGCCGCCTAATACTGTAGATCAAATACTAATATTTGTCTAATCTACAACCAGTTACCAAGTTGAGATAAATCCTTATCTTTGTGCAGCAGCATTCAAACTCGGTCTCTTGTTAATTTGATGTTTGTTCGCTTGCATCAAAGATCTATCACAAATACAACCTGGAAAAGGATTTGCATAAAAGTTCTCTTCTAATCTTGGTGATTCTCCCGCTTCTCTAGAGTAAGGTGCTCCTAATCTGTTGGAATGTAACGCCTTGACCTCGGAGGTAAACTCTTCCCGAGTGATCGCACCCTTATCCAACAAATCAATCAATCTTACAATATTCAGTCTGAAATGAAGAGAAGTACCAAAGAACATTGTTAGTTTTGCTTGAATCCTATATAAATGAAGTGATGACAATGTAAGTACAAAAATCTGAAGAAATAGTAATAACCTGTCGGGGCTTATGGTCTTTTGAAATCCTTCAAACCTTCTATGCCCTTGCACGGCCTTTGCCATATTACCATCATATGTGTAAACAAAGACATCACTTTCAAGGGCTACGAGATAATCTAAGGCAGCAAGACGGTTTTGATAATGCCTGAAAGTCTGTAGTTCTTCCGTTGTTGTAAGAGTTGAGTGAGAGAAAACATTAGGATACTCATTTCGAAACGCATCCATGCTGTTGTTGCCATAAATTTCCCCAGCAACAATATAGATCCTGGTCGTGGAGGGATAGCCCATTGCTTTAAGAAACAAGGCAGCCTCCCTAGGCGACATAGGGCAGCCCCCTTGTAGTCGTTTCTCATTGCCGTCTATCTCTTTCTCTTTCCAGTGTTTCACTTGATACCTCATATAACGAAGTTCTTCAGCCTCTTGAGCAGTTAAATTGTTGCTGCAGCCAGTAAAGGCTAACATGTCTTTTTCATATCTGCAAACATGCCAAGTACTTACTTAAAAATGAATGGTTGAGAAATTGGCCAAGGGATACCATTTTAGAGAGATTACCTTAAGTGGAGAGCAATGTAGGGTTCACCATTGTCTCTAAGTCTATCCACCAACTTCTTTCCAAGCTCCTCGATCTCATTCGTGTACTGTAGGGCCTCATAATTTGCTCGACAGCGAAGCCTCTGAATAGAGGATGCCAAGCCATTGTTAGCAAGCCTTGAATCTGTATGCGTAAATTGTATTACCTTGTGCTTCTTTAGTAAAGGAAGAACCTCTCCTCTATAGTAACTAGCCTGCAGAAAAGCAACAAACTATAGTTCCGGCATGCAAAAGATCATCGCTTGCAAACAGTAGTTCAATTTACCGACCTTTGACCAAGAGACCGGTGCCTTCTGAATAGGGGTCACAGCTGCATATTTTGGTGGCAAAGATTCAACAATCTCAATATCATCTTTTAAAACATCAATGAAGCGTCTCCAGTCAAAAATATCTTTAAAATCACTGCAAGAGACGAAAAACGGATTAGAACTAAAACTAACAGATGTATGAAGAAACATAATGAAAAACTAAAGAATTCTACCTGGGATCTGTCCAAAAGGATTCATGATCGAGAGAAGGAAGAACCAAAGTGGCATTCAAAAATTTTGCAATAGCCACCATATCACATATCTGCGTTAATCCAAAACAATGATCGTCATAAATAACAGCATCACAACAGCTGAAAATATATAGAATAAACAGCTTGAAGCTTCATTTACCCCTGTTCTCATCTGGTTTAATCCTCCGTTGGCATGAACCAAGACATATCCATTAGTCGATGATCCAGTTCCTAAAATAATCATATAACATAAATATAGCCAAACTAGGTAGTAAGAACTGGTCCAAATGGGGGAAGTGGATAGTAAGGAATCAAAATCTAAAAAAGAACTCGACATACTTATTCGATCCCTAGGCCGAGCAATGCATTTGTAGTAAGTATCACTAGGTGGCTTCATCCATATTTCTGGTACCTGTCCAAACAATCAGTATTGAACTAACAATTTAGACAAGTCAATCGAGCCAAACAAATCGGAGAAAACCATATTCTGCTCGGCATAAAACATTGTTCGTAAGCAATCAACAAGAAATAGAGCAGTAATCAAGGTTCTAATAAGGAAATTACTGAGAAAAAAAAAAATTATTTTGAGAATAATAACTTGAACTTAAAAAATCAATATCTCATTTAATTAGCAAAAAAATAAACCAATATTCAAGATACTTAGGACCACAATTAACACCTAATTACTAAGCAAATTTTGCAGTCAACATTCCCAAAACCTAGTTAGTCACTGCCTACATACAACCTGTAAACTTTGTTGCTGCCTACTACTACTTCCATCCTTCCAGCACAAACACGGAGCCAGGATTTAAAGTTTACGAGTTTTTAACTTGCTACTCACTTCATAGCTCGTTTTACTTACCGGATTCACAATTAAATATTCACACATATATAATGAATTTCCTAATACAAAATACAGAATCTATACAAAAGTTATTATTTAAGAGAACTTACCGGCAACTGCTTCATCTGGCGTTTCCGGGCAACTCCACCAGAAGACGAAACAGAAACAGAGGACTGTGTTTCAGAAACAACTTTTTGAGCATTAACCCAATCATTCTTAAAATTCTGAACAACAAAAAGCCCATTATCTTTACTCATCAGATTCCCATTTACATCACCATTCATAACGATTGAAAACTTAAAAAATACAGAAATCATCACCAAAATCAACAATATCCCCAAAATCGTACGACCCATATTATTTCTTGATCCTAAACACGCCATAATTGAACAAAAACTCAATAACCATTCTTCTACTCTAAAAATCAAACTTTCCGGCACCCATTGACACGCTAATAAATATCGTATTATTGTACGAGGATGATGATGATGGTGGTGATAAGGGAGGTTTCCGCTACCAGCGTTAATAATATTTGCATTGTTGTTATTATCACCATAGTAATTATCAAATCCGATTTGTATGTGATCTGATAATTTTTCAGGGTCGTTCTCCATAACCGGGCGTCGGTGGTGGATGGTGAGTCCGCTGCCGGCCACTCTGGGACTACCGCTGGCGGAATTGGTGGCGGTGCCACCGGTTGACATATTACAAAATACAGAATCAAATAGAGAATTATGGGTCTATGAAAGATTTTCGCGAGGGGAGGGATGTTTGCCGATTCAGGATGGTAGAAGGTGGTTTTAATGCTTTGTGTGTGTTTTTTTTAATTAATTTATTTATCCTCTTTAAATATGACCTTTTTTTTCTAAAAGAGAAAAGAAAATTAGTCAACTTTTAAACTAAGCTAAACATGTACAAATGGTCTAAAAGGAGAATTTTTTAACAACACATTATGTCATCGACTTATTAAAGGTAAAATGAAAAATTAAGTTAAAAAAATTAATTCTATAAATTATATCATCATAAAATGTACAATCAAGTCACTTGTTAATTATAACATCATAACATCTTAAAATTAATTCTATAATTTATAATATCTCACTCGATGTTCAGAGCCGACATTGAAACCCAATCAAATTTAAATCACATAATGCAGGAGCCAGTTGACGATGACAAAAGTAAAATTGAAAGGTTATAATTTAATGAATTTTCAAATTTGAAAGGGTGTTAAATATACTTTTTTCCAGAATTGTTATATATATATGTGGGGGGGGGGGGGGGGGGAGGGGGAATGAAAGACGTCTTTTTAATATATCATAATTTGGTTGAGAATGAATTTAAAACTGTAAGGAAAAACTTAAAATTTCATGATCTTAAACTTAAAACATGCATAATTTGTCAATAATACTTTTTAAATTTGTGATCTTAAATACTATGACATTCTATTTCTATGAGGGTGTATCATAATTAAAAGGAACAACAAAAATGTTAAGATTGAAAACTTATTAAAAGCATAAAAGCGTTATTCTATTTTATAAAGAAAGTAAAATACATAAATTAGAATAAAATGATTAATAAGCACTATACTAATATTTTTTGCTATGCACAACAAAAGTTGGGAAAAAATGTAAATAGAAAGAAAAAAAGAATGAAATACCAAACGTCACTTCAAGCAACGGCTTAATTATATTATAGGAGAAAGTAGTGATTGTGTGTGTACGGTTTGTCTTGGTTTTCAAAAAGATTACATCAGAAAAGTTGTAAACACTGATGAAAGCTTTTGTCTGAAAATATATGCTTTATTGTTACACTAACGTATGGTTATTAGAAAAATGGTTAAATAGCACGGACATAATTTTATTTCTTAACTAAACTTACATAATAATAATAATAAGTATCATCCTAATCATACGTCTGACCCTCTTGTAGTCATGTCATAAACAAAATAATAAATTGGAGTTAAATTTAATAGACTTTGAAAATTTCAAATAACGATTTCAAGTGATATAACTGAATATTTCAACTTAATATTTTAATATATTTAATAAGTTATTTAGTTTGATCGAACTGTCTTTAAGCGTCTAGCTTAGTCCTTGATGGTGATTTACTTTTTGGTTCTTTTTCCTCAAATAACATAGCAAGAAAAACGTGCATGATGGTTCAGAATTCAAAATTTTAGGCTTTAATTTTTCTTTTTCTTTCATTTTCTGCTACTACTTTTTCTATGATATTGATTTATTTTGCTTGGTTGTGACAATAAGAGGTTACTTTGAATGTCTCATGAAAAAAAATAGTTCTTGCAGTGGGAAAATTCACATGAATATTGCTATATTGGCAGTTGCGTCCTTTGTATAATAAAGTTGTGCTGAAATTTATAGAGATAAAAAAAAAAAGGTAGAGCAACGTATACCACGTACTTTTGGTTAGGAATGCACATAGGTCGGTTTGATTTGGTTTGGTTTTTCATTAAAAAAAATCTAAACCAATTATGTCGGTTTTTTAAATCTAAAAACCAAATCAAACCCCGCAAAGTTGGTTTTTTCAGTTTCAGTTTACTCGGTTCTTTCGGTTTTTTCGGTTTTTACAACTATACGGTATTTGAAAAAGAGATCAAATATATTTTCACTTATCTGTGTGATAAGCTAAACTTAAGAAATGTTAAATGAATAGAAATTTTTGTAAACATGGTAAAATTCATATGAGTATAATTTATTTTTTTTGAAATATCAACGTTCATTATGTTAAATTAATAAGATTAAAGAATATAATCAAACTAAATACAAAACGAAATATTTACAAAGTAAATAGTTAACATTGAATTTGAAATACTATAATAATATAATTGCAACTTCGGATCTTAATACAAAATAAAATATTTACAAATTTTACAAGCCCAAATTTGAAATAAAATATATAACCATTGAAAACTATAAAATAACTAAAAATATATTAACAAAGTAGATTATAATTAATATTTTTTATTTGTAAATAAAATAAAATTATATATATAATAGTTACAAAATCTTACATGCCCAAATTTGATATAAAATATATAAACATTGAAAACTATAAACTAACTGAAAATATACCAACAAAGTAGATTATAAATAATGTTTTTTTATCTATAAATAAAATAAAATTATATATATAATATTTATAAAATTTTACAAGCTCAAATTTGAAATAAAATATATAAGCATTGAAAACTATAAACTAACTAAAAATATATTAACAAAGTAGATTATAAATAATATTTTTTTATCTATAAATAAAATAAAATTATATATATATATATATATATATATATATATATATATATATATATATATATATATATATATATATATATATATATTATGTCGGTTTGGTTTGAGTTCGGTTTGACTTTTTTTCTTTAAATACCAAACTAAACTAAGAGTGATCGGTTTTTTTAACCGCCAAAGCAACCAAACCAAACCACAAATCAGTTTTTTTTTTTTTTTTGATTTGATTAGTCAGTTCTGTTTGACTTTTGATTTGACTTGTACACTCCTACTTTTGGTATCACATGATAAGTAGTAATATTGCATGTATTGTAATTAAGACATGGAATTCCTAGGGTTCATAGAGGGAAGACATGAAATATAAACGTACATTTAAATTTGAGTATGCATGTCTAATTAGATAGCTTAATTCGTTTTTACTATGCCAGTTGAACACTTTGAGGGATGTTCTAGATAGAAAATGTAATATTAATGTAACATTGACATTTTATGGAACTCTATTTGATATATGTGATTTCATTTAGGATTATTGGAGGCTATTTTATCCTAAACCTTAGTTTATACTTATTTAAAAGGTACAATATTACTTTGAGAAACATCTCAAAATTCCTAAAAAGGATAAATCTCAAGGAAGTGCATATTATTCTGATTCAAGAAATACGCCACTATGATCCTCAAATTTCGGATAAATCTTAAGAGAGATAAGAACTGTAATCATAAGGGAGATAAAAACGAAGGGAGAAACATAATTATATTCATATTATTTTATCAATAATATCCTTACTTTTTAAAATTTTATTTATGATTAATTTATTTTTCGCATATTTAAAATTTGTTACAAATAATTACCAAAACAAAATAAAACTATTATAGTTCTGGACAAATAAGTAACTCAATAACTGTTGATTTGTGATGAATCGACGATCTATGATTTTGTAAGATAAATATAATATCTTAACAAATCTCATAAATACAGGGTGTGTCCGGTAGGGTGGGAAATTTGTTTGAAAAATATCTTCTAAAATAAAGGTATGTTTCTTACTTATTTTTTGAATTTTGTAATTAACAAGCAAAATGTTTTATTTTAAATTCATTTATATATAATCTAATTTAGATAAATATTATGAAAAGTGAGGTGATAGAGGTAGGTATATGGTGGTGTGAAGTTGAGGATGACGTGTCATGAAAACAAAGGCGAATCTAATTTTTTTAAAATATGGGTGCACTCCTAAAAAAAAGTCCATAATCGTTTAAGTAATTAACTCAACATTCAATATAGTGTATCTGCATCATTTAGCCTTCTTTTAGATGATTTCAGAAAATAATACCATATCAATTTTTAAAAATATATACATAAAATAACTAATTTTACGGAGAGACCACAAATTCACATGGTCCATTCGTTATGGTTGAAGAGTAGGAGAACATTATCAATATGAAATGTCACTTGCAATTCAACTTGTTTTCCCTACTTTCCTACGGAAATTTTTCTCTCATTTTTAAGAAATTTGTTTTCCTAGAAGAAATATTTTATCAACGAACATTTTCGATATTTTAACAAAAACCCATAACGTTGTATTTCAATATTTTAAAAATACAAGAACCCATAATGTTGTATGATCGTCGTTTCCATGGACCATAGTAGTGCTCGACCATAGATCAATGAGTTAATTAAATGATATTCTATAAGAACTACACTAGGTTTTTTTTCGATATTTTAACAAGAAAATACATTACACTTGTCATTTCAGTATTTATTGGAATATGAAAATACTAGTAAATCTATTTTCTTATTTAGTACTATTAGCCACTAGTCACCATTTGGGGGTTGCATTTCATGTTTGACTAGTTCTACAAGGACACGTACAAGTCCAATTAATACATAATTAATTAATGTATCCTTCAGGAGTAGTGTCAACAACATGTTTCAAAGTGTAATGGACTACCATAAACAACAACATGGGATTTAATAGCAGTCAATGAATTAAGAAAACTAAATTTGTTTAATTTATCATAGGTATTATGACTATGTGTTGTCCTTAAACACCTCTATATTTGATTTAGTGATCTTAAATACATTTTTGAACTATTACATGACATATCAAGTGGTCTCAAATTTCTATGTCTTTTACTCATTTGGTAAAATCATATGTGTATTTAAGTTCAGTTAGTCAAGTAGAGGGATATCTTTATGGTTGACAATAATTCGGGGACGAAAATAATAATTTATGCCAAGTTTAAAGGTGTTTTCAATATTTTTTTCGTAGTAACTATTCTCACAATGATCAATCAGCGGAAATAAACAATAGTAATATTTTCGTATGGAAAATTAGAAATTTCTCACTCGTTTAGCGAGATTTGTTTTCCACCGTATATTTTTGAATTAGTTCAGTGACAAATGAGTATCAAAATGACACAAATTCTTCTTTAATTCAAAGTGAAGAAAACCTTTGTTTCTAGTAGGGAAAAAGGTCTAAAATATATTTGAATATTGATCAAAATTATTGTTATGATATCGAACTTTGGAAAGAATCTTTTACCCTTCTGCATTATTTAATAGTGTATTTTAAAGGTATATATGTGTCCACGTGGACATCATTATAAATAGTAATATGTTATTTATTTCTCTCCTCACCATTATTATAATTTACTAAATAGTAAATACTTTTCATCTCTCCTCATCATCACTACTACAATTTACTTTTTTCCACCTTCTATTCTTATAGTTTTTTAAAATAAAAATTCTTGTTGATCTCTCCTCATTATTATCCTAATTAATTTTTCTTATCAAAAAATTCTCTTTTTCCTTAATTGCTTTATTTCCTTTGATTTATAATTTTTTTTTTAAAAATAGATCTTAAATATTTTATTCATCTTTCTATGCACTATTGGTATAATTTATTATAATTACTTTTTGGTTTTTTCTCGTTGTTGCTATAAAACAGTTTCTTTAATTCCTCTTTTGTTGCCTAAAAGAAAATCTTATTTATCTCTTCTCCTTATTATCACTATTATTAATTTATTATTATTATTATTATTATTATTATTATTATTTAAATAAATCCTTTTCTTTTCTTTTTAAATTTTTCTTATATATTTCTTTGACCAAGAATTTAAATTATCCTTTTTCTCCTTTTCTTGACTTTTAAATATTTTTTTCTTATTTATATTTATGTTTAAAAACTCAAAAGAAGTTATAAATAGTATTTTAATTAGTAGTAACTCTTTAACATATTTATAGTACACCCCTTTATATTATGATTATGATAAATATATTTATCTTATTTATCTATCTTCTTACCATTACTACAATTTATTATTTTTCATCTCTCCTCATCATTACTATAATTTATTATTATTTTAAAATTTATTTTTTACCTTCTATTTTTATAGTTTTTTAAAAATAAAAATTTTTCTATCTCTCCTCGTTATCATCGTAATTTATTCTTATTATTATTCACGAAAGTTTTCTTCTTTACAATTATTTATCTTTTAATCTAAAAATTAGTTAAAATTTTTTAAAAAAACAAATATTTTATTTATCTCTCTCCTCACATTATTACAATTTATTACTTTTTCTTTCTACCTTTTATTTTTAAATTTTCCCAAGAAAAAAAATATCTTATTCATCTCTCTTTCTTATTATCATAATTTAATATTATTTATGAAATTTATTTTCTTTCTTAATTTTTTTATCTGTAAAATTTATATGAAAAATATTTCTTTGATCAAGAATTATAATTAATTTTTTCTCTCCTATTCTTGATTTTTAAAATATTTTTTCATATTTATGTGCTATGTTAATAAAAATCAAAATATTCTTTGAAAGTTTAGTTTATATATTTTATAATTTTTTTCTATTTTAATGTTAAATAAAAAAAAAATAGAAGGAGAATGATGTAATTAGTAAAACAAAATAAAACGTATAACTCCCTTTCCTTTTTTGTGTTTTCTTTTATGGTAGTATTTTTAATTATTATTTTTTCCTTTTTTTTCTTTTCCTTGCTTTTACTTTCTACTCCATTATTTGTAAATAAAAAAGGAATAGAATGAGAGAATTAATACGTCATGGTAGCATAATTTCCACTTTTCACAAGTTGAATGTTAGAAGACATTTTGATATTTTTTGATCTTCAAGTATATTAAATTCTTAAATAGGATTTCACTCTTATTTTGCTAGATCCGCTTGTTGTAATTCTTGTTGGCATAAAATTGTCCAATCTACACGGTCTATTCTAACGAATTCATTCATACAAACAAATCAATTTTTTTATTTATCTGAGATAGTAAAACATCTCTTGCTACGAGTTCTTGATTTCATCTCTTGGATAATGTTTATTTACACAAATAAAGCAAAAATTCAATTTACCTGAAGGAGTAAATCTGCTCTTGCAATGATTCTTCCATTTTATCAATTTACCTTCAGAATATGTACCCTCCCGCCTAGTTTTATTTGTACAAACAAATCAAAAATTTGATCTATCTAATTAGTAAAACTTTTCAAAAATTAATTTACCTGAATTAGTAAATTTTCTCTTCCAATGATTCTTCCATTTTGTCAAGTTACTTACAGATTATATGATCTCCTACATACTTTTTTATACTTTTTTAATTGGTTGTTTACAAAGCCATTACAACTGTTCATTTTCTATTGCAACAATAAATATATTCTTTATGTAAAACTTTTCATTATCCTCTTTAATTGTAGGTTAATTGATGCATTAGAGGTATTTTATAGATTATTATATTAAGAAATAAATTTAAAAAATAAAAAAATTGAGGAAAAAAATAAAATGAAATGGTGGTCATAGAGAAATGTCACATCAACTTTTTTTTTTCTCTCTCTATATATATAAATAGATTTATAATTGGTAATTTTTTCGCGCTTCACATGGTTATAAATGACCACATTAAGCTTACGAATTTGAATGATTAAAACAGGGGGTAAATTCAAAATATTAAAAACATATCAAAAAAGAAATTGCCATTGTTACTATCTCAAGAATTTTTAATGAAATAATGCAAGTGTCATTATCTTCTATAATTTTTTGAGTTGTAATATTTGTTCCTTGATATATTATTGTCTTCTAAATATAGATTGGTCTTTTGTGGAATAATCAAGCACAATTTCTGTACGTGAACAGAAAAAAAACGTAGAATGCTCAATTCCACGATAGACACTATACTTCTCTTGAAGACACAATACTCTCTTCTCCTTTTAATAAAAATATAACTACACACAATTCTATCTTAAACTTCAATTTCAAATTTTTTGAATATTATAAAAACTATTTAATTTCAATGACCAAACCCCTACTTAAATTTTGGTGCCAACCTAGCAATTTTTTTAATATTGTCAAGAAATACCACCAAGGAAGCACCACCATTAACCAAACATGAAAAATGAAGACATCAAAAAGCGATATTTCCAAAATAATTAAGAAGGACCAACTCCTACTCTGCCAATTCATTTTTTTTAATACAAAGTCATAAGCATCACGTGTTAATTATAAATAAGCTAAATTTCAAATTTGAATAAAAAAAAGACAATAAAACAATTATCCTTGTCTTTTAGTTGTGAAATTACACTCTTTAGAGATGTTTCTATTTTGCTCAATTTTAAAAGAAAAACTCCTACTAGCAAACGTAATTGAAATCTGAGAGAAATCTACTTACTTTGTTTATTATATTTATCTGGACAGAATCAATGATCGATCACAAAGATTTATGACCTAGGCTGATGATTTTTACTGTACTTTAGGGTGCGGGGGGGGGGGGGGTGGGGTGCCCATTTAAAATTGACATAAATAATTGAACCTACGTCAAATCATAATTTGTGACAACAAGAGCCTATATATACGTTCGTGCGGCACCTACCAAAACAAATAATCCTATTACCTCTTAAATTATCCGAGAAAATTAATGTTAGAAAAATAATGGAAAATATAATTGAAGAAGAAGATGACTTAGAGGAGTGTAATTACTTTCTTTAAAGAGATATTGCCCATATACGTATTGGGATAAATACAAATAATTCTCTTCAAGGATACAACAAAGTCCTTGGTTTATACATGCAGATTTTCTTAGGCTACTTCTAGAGAGTCTTTATATTTATAGAACTTACGAGATGACTCTTCATAAGAGTCGTGGTGTTCTTTTATGAACATATGACTCTTCATAAGGGTCATGTTCTTTCATGAACATATGACTTTTCATAAGAGTCATGTTCTTTCACAAATAGATTGTTCATTCAATTTAAAACCTCTATATAAAACAAAAAATTCGATAATTAAATCAAAGATGGCTTCACATCAAGCAGATATGAATATGATTTGGTAATGTCATGAAAAGTCTTTAAATAATAAAAAGATTAATATGTCCTTCAAATTAAAATATATGCCATGATGATTAATGGCTTTACTTACTTTGTGTTCGGTATAAAGGAAAATATTTTATAGGAACATAAGTGAGTTTATTTTTTTATTTTTTTTGTATTCGGTATTTAAGAAAAAAACAATATGTTAAAAAGAATATTTGTATATAATTTTAAACAAACACTATGATAAAAAAGTTACTCAATAGATATGTTACTGTTATTTTTTTTCCTGAAAAATATATTTATATATATGTAGTTTTTTTATTTTTTCTTTTAGTGGTGTAGTTTCAAAATTGAAAAAAAAAAAGAAGAGAAAGTTTCAGACAGAAAGTAAACCTCTTAATAAACTTTTAACAAAAAAATATCGGGGAAATAGCGATTTTAATGAATGTATATATTGCATAATTTAAGTTTTAATTCATGTGTTATTTGACTATACACATTCAACCTTCAATTATTTGAAGTATGCGCTTTTGATCCTTAAAGTTAACAAAAGTTAACTATATAACAAAATGATTATTTTTAATAATGTGTAGTATCATTATAATTTTTTAAGATCACAAATTTTATAAATATGCTATTTATTTTTAAACTTCATATATCTAATTCAATACCATCACATAAATTAACACCGAGAAAATACAAATACTTCTCTTCCACCTTTTTAGGGCTTCGTATACTTGTACAACTTATCTAATTATTATTTTTTCAATTTCAACTTTTAGAGGATACTATATTTAATATACGTAGTTCCTCTAGTGTGGGAGAGGGCACGCTTGACCAATAATTTGGCTTCATATATTTGATCCACGTTGTTTCTTTAATATAAAATATAACGTCTCCTTCGAAGTTGTTAAACACTCACATCTCATGCAAAATATATAGTTTTAAAAACATATCGGTGACATTATTAATTAAAGATAATTAATATATTAAAAAAAATTAATTTGTCATTTTGCTATCCAGTTACTTGCTCGATCGTTGTATCTTCATCACATTCAATTAGGAATATTAAATGAACGAATTTAGCTGAATTTGAATAAATTAAAATATATCGAGTTAATAAATGATAGAAAATGATTGAATAATGGGTTATATTTTTATTTTTTAATGACTATCTATAACATATTAAATAAAAAATATTTGACAAAGTTTTTCATATACAGTAAAACCTCACAAAATTAATGCTCGGTTAATTAATAATCCCTCTAAAATAATAATTTTCTCCAGTCCCGACTTGGGCTAATGGAAAAAAATTGCTCATTTCGATAAGATAATAAGATAATGTGTTTTCAGAAGACCCCTATATAAATATATGGTCCCATTAATATAATAAATTAATAATTCTTTAAAAGTACAAATATATCTAAGAAAATTTAGTGAAATATGATTATATTATGTTCTTTTTTTTGTTAAAATTTAAATCTAGTTGAAGCCCGTCTCTAACTTTTCTTAATTATTGCATCCAAAAGTTTCGATGATTTGTTTTATAATTGCACCATAAAATTGTGAAGAGTTCTAGATGTACGTGTTTCTTATGCATAACTGGTTCCAAATGTATTGTATCATCTTCAACTTTATCATCAACATTGCTTTTTCAATGATATCCACAATTTGTTCTTAGTTCTAGACCTCTGAACATGCATCATTTTCACCCATCCAATAGGTTATGAACGTCCATTTTATTGTGGTAATCGAGATCATTAATCATGACCTCAAGTTCTCTATAAAATAATAACATTTTATGGTCCTGTCTATATTAATTTAAAGAGGTTTCACTATAGGTCCAATTTTTATATGGACTAAATTAATAAATGAACATACATTCAATGTTCTTGCGTGTCCGAAAATAGTTAGAATTTTGAAATATTAAAAAAAGGCAAAAATACAAACACTCATTTTTTGCATGGCGAGTTTAGAAATTAAATAAAGCCAATTTCATTTTTGGTCAATTGTAGCGTGTTTACTGCACCTCTCTGTCATTTTATGAATTTGTTGAAATTAATTAATGGGGTGGTTTGGTTCGAAGATAAGTGTAACAACGCAAATTATCAACATAATAATGATATGTATTATAATTGCTAAAGAACACAAAATACAATTGAGAAATGGAAACAACAAGCTAATAGCAACAAACGTCCTTAAAACGAAACTGAAAAGGTTAACCGAAGGGAAGAAGATCGGAAAATGTAGAGATAGATAGAAAGGGATGAGAAGCTCGATTACGAATGAAGAGGAGAGAATCAAACTGTTTTCTCAATAATTTGCATAATTCCCCAATCACATTCTTTTTGATGGAACCGTTCCTACGCCCACTTCTCAACCCGAATCCCAAATTAACCCGGCTGATCTATTGCTTGTTCTTGGCCCAATAACTTTTGTTAGCCCAATAATTATTTTCGTAACCCTAATATTCATATTAGACTGGACTTGATTCATAACAATAAGTTATGCTAGAATTAATTTTGCACTAAGAGAAATTCAGCTTTCAATGCTAATCCTGATAGTGTATGTACGCACTCACCCAATATTACGTACCGTCTTCTCCGAGTTGTTTTCTTTTGCATTGGTGTGTGAATATTCGTGATTATGAAATATAAGAAGTGTATCTACAATTGAGTCTTATTTGAAGAGGCCTTAGTGTTATTTACTCAAATTACATATATTAATATATAATTTTAAATGTTAATATCGTTTTGGTGAAACTCTTACCTCCACTAGATATAGACCGCTATTGTTACACAAATATATTAGAAATAAAAGTATGTGATAATTTTAAACTTCAAATGATATAGTCTTGTTTAAGTGATTGGTTTTTTTTGCAAGACTTGTGAAATTTATATTCCCCAAGTGTACGTTATTTTTTGTTTTATTAGTCTTTAGAGAATGTAATTAAAAACTATCTTCTTAAAGTTGAAAATTTAACGATACTCTCATGTTGACAGCATATAAATCTGATTAACTTGTAAATAAAATTCCAAACATTGAATTTTATTTGGCGATTACATTTCTTAAAGAACATAAATGTTATGTGTGTTTTTGGGCTCGATAATAGTGTAACCTAATGAACAAATTCACGAGGCATATTGAGACAACACTTATCGTGAAGTTTTTATATAAGATATTTCTAAGAAGAATAGTTCGATAATTAAATTATGAGTCCTCATGTTTAACGTTCCTAATTTCCTTTCCTTATCGAAGATAATTATAATTACTAAAAGTTATGTCTGGTGTTCTCTAGAGAAATAGCAAGTTACAGTACCCTATATTAGTTAAGCTTAAAAGAAACATAACAAGGAAAATCTATTAAGCATGCTGGTAAAAGTGTAGATTATATGAGATCTAGAACAAATACTAATTAATTACGTAGTACCATAATGCATGGACCCCTTATAATAATCTTTTATATATATATATATTCTTTAGTTAATTAGTATTTTTATTTTCAACACGTTTTCTATACTTCATAATATATTCATCCTAATTTTCTAGTCCCTACAAATACCCTCTTCCATTCATTTTTTGCTTGACCATAACTTTTCATTAATTAATTTCCTCTAAGTAACAACAACATGAGCGCCGCCGCAAGTACCACCGTGTCCGGGGCGGAGCACAACCGCGTTATGTGGTGGATGCGGCTGCACTCTGCGATTCGGACCGTGGTAGCATATAGTATAATCGGCTGCTCCACCCTATACGGACCACCTTGGTTAAAAAAATTCGCTACATTTCCAGCATTTGCATACGTAACAGCCACTCTCGTCACTAGCGAGTCAACGCTAGGTGACACATTGAGTGGCTGTTGGGATGCAATACTCGCCATGGTGCAAACCATGCCGCTATCCATGCTAGGCGTATGGGTAGCAACAGCCAATGGACGCAACAGACTGTCGCCTATTGCGTCCTCCCTGGCATTGGGGGTAACTTCGTTATTGGTGGCTATAGTAGAGTGTACACATATTCGGTGCAAAAAAATTGCTTTTGGGCAGTTGGTGCTTGTGTTTGCTGATGGTGTTATTCGTGGAGTGCATACGAGTGTTTTTGTTCACCCTCTTCGTGTTGCATGTAGCACGGTACTTGGGATCGTTGCTTCACTTCTTGCTTTTTCGCTTCCTTATCCGAAGCTAGCTTACTTTGAGGTCAGCATTGGGCTAAAATAACCTAAAGATACTCTTAACTTAACGTCATGATATTATTTTTGTAGCCTTATTTTTCTTTCTTTGTTAATATATCAGGTCAGGAAACTGCATCAATTATATGGTGAAATCTCAAAAGAGAGAGTGGAAATATATTCAAGGGCAATCACTTCCCAAGACAATCTCATTGCAGTTGAACTTTTGTCCAAAGCCAAGATCCTTTCTCAAACTGGAGCCAAGCTTCTCCAAAGCATCAAACTTTTGAAGGTAAGAATACTTGTTAATTGGACTTATCTTTTTGCGCTTTTTCTCTATTTGGATAATATGTTGTACTTTAATAATCATTTGGTATCTGAAACTCACTGGCTCGACTGATTCAAGTTTATGGGAAAACCACTCCAAGCTCATATGTATACTTCTTTGTTCAGGGAGGCTTAATGTGGGAAACACCTTGGATCCGATTTTTCAAATCATGTTCAGAAATTCCAGGAGACAATGAGATCCAAAACATGGAATTAACCATAAGAGGAATGGAAATCGCGTTAACATCATGTCCTTCCTTTTCCACTGGCCTAGTGAACGAAGAGTTAAAGGGCGCGTTACTACATGTATCTGAGCAAATCCATCGAAAATTTGATCAAGTCACTCATCAAGAAACAAAAGGATCAGACTTTGCCAATAAATCCATCTTGCTCCATAATCGCACCATATCTCCATCACAAACAAGCCTACCTGCATTTTTCTTCTTATTTTGTGCAAAAATGCTGCTCACCAATTCATCCACATCACATAACAATGATTCACCAACACCTTGCCATAAGAGCTGGACGAAAATTAGACCAAGAAAAGAAACGATTATGTTTTCGTTGAAGTGCTCTATTTCATTAGGCCTAGCTATGTGGCTAGGCCTGTTATTCGACAAACAAAACGGTTTTTGGGCAGGGCTAACAGTAGCCAGTACTTTAGCACAAGGCAACTTAGCAACATTTACTCTTGCTAATGCTCAGGCACAAGGAATTACATTTGGATCAGTCTATGGAGTCTTAAGTTGTTCTGTTTTCCAAAAAATTGATAACTTAAGGTTCTTAGCTCTTCTCCCTTGGATCATTTTCAGCAGTTTTCTAAAACATAGCCAGATTTATGGTCCAACAGGAGGAATTTCCGCGCTATTAGGAGCCGTGATGATCTTAGGACGAAAAAACTATGGCCCTCACAACGAATTCGCCATCATAAGACTAACAGAAACTTTCATTGGACTGTCTTGTTTCATCCTGTTACAGTTTATACTGTACCCGAAACGAGCAGCCAATCTTGCTAGGAATCAACTGCATTGCACTTTAGATATTCTCAAAGAGTGCATGAACCAAATAGTACAAAAAGATCATCAAGAATTGCAAGAGTTAATGAAAAAACAGAGGAAGTTAAAATCCAAAATCCAAGACTTGAAAAAATTCTGTTTTAATGCAGAATTAGAGACTGGTTTTTGGTTCCTTCCTTTTAATGCAACATGCTACAAGAAGCTCCAAGATTCATTGTCGAAAATCGATGATTTATTTTACTTCATCGTCTACAATATCAACAATGTATCACATGATTTTCAAAACAGCGGTGTTGATTACAAAGAGCTACAAAAATGTATGAATGATGAATTAAAGAAATTGAAGGAAAGTATGATTTCGTCGATAAGTACATTTCTTGATAAGCCTAGTTTGATCAAGTTGTTCCCAGATGATGATCTTGAGGAGGGGAAATTAAGTAAAAAAAATGATCAAATAACAGAAAGAGGAATGAGTTTTTGCTTTGAGAGATCAAAAGAGGTGATTGATAGAATATTGAGTAGCCAAGGAAAGGAGGAACTAAAAGGAAAGTCAATTATTTCATTGTATGCTTTGGGATATTGTATAAACAACATGTTGAAAGAGATCAAAGATGTTAAAATGGCTGTGAAGGAATTGGCACAGTGGGAAAGGTAATAATAGCACGGGCTAGCCACTTTCGAGCATCTATATGGTCACATAGTTTAACTTAGTGACTATTTTTCAATTATAGACGGTGAAAATTCCGCGAGAAAGTCCTTGAAGAGTTGGCAATTTCTTAAAAGTTTTCAAATCATAGCAGCAAATATTTGATTAGAATATTATGTATAGGGTATAAGTATTGTTCCTAAGCAGAATTTTTGGACAATTTAGTTATTTAAAATTAAAGAAAGCATATAAAAAGATTTATTGATTGTATAGTCAATTTTTCATCTAGCAGAATAAATCATGCCAAATGGGCAAATAACATACCATTGATTCTTCATTAGCAATACGAGAAAACAAAGAATTCATAACATAGCACGTGTCTTACTTTTTACTGTTTCAATTTGTTTGTCCTATATATTTTATTAGTCTATTTAAAAAAGGCTGTCATTTTATTTTTTTTAGTAATTATTTTACTTCTAACTTTCCAAATGACACATTTAAGATCTTAAGGTTACTAAACATTTTGATACATTTAGGGATGAGTCATTTAACTTTCCAAAAAGTATTTCTTTTATTTCATATTAGCTGTTCATTTTTCTCTTTACGCCCTTCTTAAATAAGAATGACAATTTCATTAATAAATTATAAATGTAAAGTTGAAAAAATTTGATCACAAATAATTTAAAATATTTTTTTTTATAATATCCATAACTATTTTTAATAACGGAGACAATTAATATGAGCTTTGAGCGAATACTATGAAACCGTATTGCGTCCCAAAAGAGTAATAAATATGCCAAAATGTTAAGGGGTAATCTTTTGCCCGGAGCAAAGACTTGTATCAAAAATACACTCACTTTGGAAAGTTCATTTTTTTTCCTCTTTAGATTTTTAGCAGTCTGAAATTGCGATACTCCTTCCGGTGATCTCAATGAAAGCTAGGGTTTTCCTACTCTGTTTTCTCTTATTATCTTCAAATTTCCGTTTTCTGCAATCTGAAGACACGACAAAGAACAAATTTCGAGAACGGGAAGCCACTGATGATTCCCTCGCTTACCCCAATTTGTAAGTTTTTCTGTTCGTTCCATCTCTCTGCTAATCGTTTTGATTTTGCATAGCCACTTAATCCAATATGTTACATAGAACTGTACTGACTTTCATTGAGAATTTTCGCCTAATTTTTTGGTGATATTACCAATTTAATGTCTTATTATCGAGATTTAATGATAAAAACACATTTAAACTATGGCATTTCCTGAGTTTTACATTTACTGCTTGAACTATCAGTATAGATGAGGTAAGAAATTGGAACAATTGATAGTTGAGGTGTGTTTAGTACACAGTGGTATTCAGGTAGGAAAATGGACCAAGTGACAGTTGGGGTGTGAAATTCACAAAAAGACGATAGTTATGTATGTTTTTAACCATTATCTCTATTATTACGCCTCAACTATTAGTTTTTCCCTTTCCTAACTGAACCATCACCATAGTTGAGGTAGGAAGTTGAAGTGTGTTTTAATACATGGTGATAGTTCAGGTAGGAAAAAGGAACAAATGATAGTTGGAGTGTGAAATTTGCGGAAAGACATACTTGAGTGTGTTGTTTTTAACCGTTTATCTCTATTATCAATATCAAATTGGAGGTGCTAATATCTTCCTAAAATATGTGCTTACTCCCAATATGGCTGACACTCTTTCTAATTTTTAATTTATTTGTATTTGTGTACAAACATATTGATGCCTAACATTTCTATATAACTTTCAAGAATTCACATTCATGAAACTGCTAAAATTGTGATAATACAGACTTTTTAACCATTATTTTACCATTTTCTTATACTACTTTTACTAAATTATACTTTATCTGTTTCAATTTATATGACAGTCTTTCCGTTTTGGAAGGTTCAAAATGTTCCACACCATTCTATTTCTATTCAAGCTGCAGAACTTCTAAGTATTCAAATACTTTAAATTATATAATGTTTAAAATTTGATGTGATGTTTTCTTTGTTTTCTCTCAAACTAACTTTCACTGTAAGTATATTAGTTTCTCCCATTATTACTAATCTATTATACTTAAGTCAAAACAAATACCTTAAACTTTGTGCCCAAACAAACACCGATGTATACTTTAGATGGATGGAGTATATAAGTCAAATCAACATCTTAAACTCCTTGTCTTGTCAAACATCCTAACAAAATGGGACAGAGGAAGTACCATTGACGTATACTTTTGGTTTCAGCGCCTGATATACAAAAGATAAAAACTGAAAAGATTTTAATATTGCTGTTGGTGTTTATGTTGGCAGAGATGAAGATGAATTGTTGAATACACAGTGCCCTCAGCATTTGGAGCTGAGATGGCAGACAGAAGTTAGTTCTAGCGTATATGCATCCCCCTTGATTGCTGATATTAACAGGTAATTTGATAGAAGCTTCTTTCTTTTGGGTTGTAATTCATTTGCTTTTACACTCTCTGAGTGTGTGATGACTGCCTTAAGATGAGTGTTGTTTACTTTCTGAGACTATATTTTATTATAAGTAAACGAAGAGGCAGGTGGTTCTCAAGGATAGGATGTAAGAAATCTGAAACTGCCCAATATGACCTTGCTCTTCAAATGACTTTGGAGATATAACTTAGATGGCAGTGAAGCCTGAAAGATGATACTTAGTGATATACATGGCAAAAAGGATGACTAGAGATCTTTTATGCTAGTGAATGTTAAATGGACTATCTGGAAGGGTATAAACATGCATGGAAAGAATTCATCAAATACACTCAGCTGGAGGTGGGAGATGGACATAGGATCAAAATTCTGGACAGATTTATGGGTTAGATAAGAAAGTCTGAAGGCTAAATTCCCTCTATTGTTTAATTGTTCTGTTAATAAATGAGTCTTTGTTGCTGAATTTCACTCAAACTCAGGTTGGCAAATAAATTTCAGAGGAATCTAAATGATTGGTAGGTAGAGGATTTTTTCCAAATGCTTCAGCAGCTGGAATCAGTCTCTATGGATTAAAGTAAGGTGGATTCTCTGATTTGGTCAACTACTGAAGATAAAATATCCTTGGCGAAAGTCGCTATATTATTTTGTTAAAGCAGACAGGCATCGGGATGAGACTTGGCCTTGGAAGATGATTTGGAAGGAAAACACTCCTGTTAAGGTAGCATGCCTGGGATGAATTGCAGCTCGGGAGGATAGTCTAACTCAAATTTACCTGCAGAAAACCTATGTTTTGGTAGTGTAATAGATGCAATCTGTGTAAAGAGGACCAGGAGACAGTTATTCATGTAATCCTTCCGTGTAGTCTCAAGACAATTTTGGGAATTATTCTTTAATATCTGTGGCATTTTATGGGTGATGCCTCAGGTTAGGAGCTTATTGGAAAGCTAACAACTTCAAAGAGTACTTAAAGAGTGTTGAAGCAGATTCGGAGAACTGTCCTAGTATGCATCTTCTGGAGAGGAACAAAGCTTGCTTTGAAGGACAGAGAAATCATTTTTCTAGAATTAAGAATGAATGTCTGCATAATCTGTATTTTTGGTGTAAAAGTAGTACCTTAGCAGTTTAGCTAGTCTGGATCGGTTTGTGGATTTTTTATTTTTTTTAAGAAGGAAAGGGTAGGAGGCTGTTTGTTCTCTGTACTTTTCTCTACCATCTTGGTACCTTTACTACCTTATTAATGAACTTTTACCTTATTTTAGAAAAAAAGTAATTGAGGAGATAACATGTATCCTGATACAAATTTGTTGATGAAAATGGGTGGTCTTTTGGAAAGGCAAATAACTATGTTTTCAAGACTTCCCTGATTATTGCAGAGAAAAGCTACAACTATCCTAATTGTGTGTGAGATTCAACGAGATCACATGCAGTTGTTTATTTTCAAACTTGAGTATCTTTTATTGTTTTCTGTTTCTTAAATTTATTCATTTCTGCTATGTTTCTGGATCATTACTACAGTGATGGAAAGCTTGAGGTGGTAGTTCCCTCTTTTGTTCATTACTTGGAAGTTCTGGAAGGTTCTGATGGAGATAAAGTTCCAGGTATGATTTGTGGAAAGCTAGTTATAAGCTATGTTGCTCTGGACACTCCAAAAATGTTGCCGCACCTGAGTCGGATCCTCCATAAATACACTATTTTGGAGTATCCGACACGCAACTATCGATATTTTTGAAGAGTTCGAGCAACATAGGTTATGAGAGTAAGTGCAAACTTATTAGGTGAGCTACATAATACCTCACATCCCGCTTGTATATAAGTTGAACACCAAGATGTAAATTTATGAACTATGAAACAACAAAATTCACCTCAATATGAAGAAATTATCTGTATGAATAATAATGAGGTTTGAGCTGCGTATATAAATCTGATGACATCTCTACAAATTTTATAATTCAAATCATCAGGATGGCCAGCATTCCATCAATCAACTGTTCATTCCACTCCTTTCCTATATGACATTGACAAGGATGGGGTGAGGGAGATAGGTTTGGCCACCTATGATGGTGAGGTGGTCTTTTTCAGGTATGAGTACAACAAATTTTGTAACTGTTGTCTTGTTGAGATTTTTTTTATTTAGTATGACCTTGTTAGATTTGCATAGGGTCTCAGGTTACCTGATGTCTGATAAATTGGAGATTCCTCGGCTGAGAGTTAAAAAAGATTGGCATGTGGGTTTGAAACAGGACCCGGTGGACCGTTCTCATCCAGATGTACATGATGACCAACTTGTACAGGAGGCTGTCATGGACTCCATAGCCAGTGAGTATTATCCTCTTACATTGCTTTTCATAGTCACTTTGTTTCCTCTTAATATTCCTGCTTGTTTATGGTATATGCTACCTAGCTGCCCCAGCATGGGTAATTTTTTAAAATGTGTTGTGACACTTTTCATAGATCTATAGAACCATGATTTCCTTATGTTCTATAAGTAAATCTTTTGTAACTAAGATCAGGAATAAATTACTGCTAAATATTCTTGATTTTGCAGTACTGAATTAGTTTACCTGTTGTCCTGTAGGGCCTATTACTCGAATATTTCTGTTGTAATTTGGTACCTTGGTCTATATTTTTCTCAGCATTGGTGCACATCTTATGTTGCCACTCGACTTTTTTCACCTATTTGCCAATTCTACCTCTTTGTTTGTGCTTTCTAGTATTCAACTGATTTTCAATGGGACTCCGACCCTTGTGCTTGTTTGACTTGCCACTGCAGAAAGACTAATTTTTCCTTGATTATTATCTCAACATGTCAAGAAAGGTACTCTTAATTTATTTTTTGTTTATTTGGTGATAAATTATGAAGATAACCTCTTTCTTTTAGACGTGGAATGCTAGATGTTGACCTTCATCAATTGAATTATATCTTAAATCATATCTTTAATTCAAAAGTTTTCTCCTAGGTCACAATGCATCCACTCATGGAGGCAACCATTCAAAATCTACTGCATCTGAAGTTAACACTGAAACCCATTCTATTCAAAAAGAAGTCAACCATGACGCATCTAATGCTTCAATATCTTTGCCGTCAGGAGTTTCACCTAACACATCAAATTCATCTAATTTAGAGGACCTAAAGGGGAAAAATGATAGTCTAGCTGGTGGAGAAGTTAAAATGACTAACTTAAACAATATTACTCTGAATTCTGATAATGAGAAAATCAGTGTCTCGGAGAATGGAACAAGTAAAGGGAGAAGGCTTCTTGAAGACAATGTCTTGAGAAGTTCGGAGGAAAGTGATTCTGGATCCAAAGATGTTAGAGCTGCAACTGTGGAAAATGAAGGGGGTTTGGAAGCGGAAGCTGATTCATCTTTTGAGTTATTCCGGGATAATGAGGATATCCCTGATGATTATGATTATGATTATGACGATGATGATTACCTTGATGATGATGAATTATGGAAAAATGAAGAATTTGAGGAACCAGAACATGAGAAATTGGAGAATTATGTTCATATTGATGCTCATGTTTTATGTACTCCTGTAAGTCTCTTGGAAAGAACAGCTTATGTGATTGATACTTCATAGTCGTTAAATGTCAGGTAATAAATTTTGGATGTCCGTGTTTCTATCAGGTCATTGCTGACATTGACAGCGATGGGGTGTCGGAGATGATTGTTGCAGTATCCTACTTCTTTGACCACGAGTAAGCTTTCTCACCATGGTGCTATTTTGGTTTCACATTGTTTCTCGGTTTCTGACTGAAGTCTCTGCTGATTTATATATTTGCTCCTTAAATGCTAAAGTCATTAGTTTTCACTGTATGGTATATGCTATTTAAGTCTTGCGGAGCATTTATTAAGGGTGAAACACCAAGCCTCCTCTTGTATGGTACTCCCTCCGTCCACTTTTAATTGTCATGTTGCATTTTTTGAAAGTCAATTTGACTAATTTTCAAAGTTAAATTAAATTATATTAATTCAATATTTTAAACAAGAGATTTAAATATTAAAAAACTGTATGAAAAGTACTATAAATTGTAATTTTTTACATATCAATAGTATGAAAAAATACATCGTTAAACGTTAGTCAAAGTTCTTATCGTTTGACTCTAAAAAAGAAAATCATGACAATTAAAAGTGGAGAGAGGGAGTATATGCTATTTAAGACATTCGTTGCTGCTATTAAATGGACAGTTGACTGAATTATGTAATATTGAAGTGAGTGTCTTGTTGATTGGATAATGATTACTCCTTCCAGAAAAAGGATGTTTACGTGGGTATGTAGGATTGTTTTATTAAAACTTCAGCTTGGTTATATTAATAGGCTGTGTTATACATTTCAGTCCTCATAATAATCCTTCCAAATAAATATGGGAGTTACAATTGTTCATGTCAAGATCTTTTAGTTAAATGCTATTTATCTCAGCCATATCTTTTTGACATAGCTTTGATCTTCTTGATGCGCATTACTGTATGAAACATATATACTACTTTTAAAATGATTGAAATCTCCTCCTTTTTTCGTTGTCAAATAGAGCCCCCTTTATTTTGCTCCATTTATTAATGACTCTTTTACCTTCTCAAAAAAAGCCCTAAAAAGGTCTTTTCTAGTAATAGACAGCTGATTAAAACTTTTGGAAGTCAATCTGCAGCCGAAAAAATAAAAAAAAACTGATGAATCATGAATCCACAGGTACTACAACAATCAGGAGCATATAAAGGAACTTGGAGACATTGAAATAGGAAAATATGTAGCTGGTGGTATTGTTGTTTTCAATCTAGATACCAAGCAAGTTAAATGGACTGCACAGTTGGACTTAAGCACTGATGACGGGAAATTCCGTGCCTATATATACTCTTCTCCTACGGTAGTTGATTTGGATGGTGATGGAAACATGGACATTCTAGTTGGGACCTCCTATGGCTTGTTTTATGTGTTGGATCACAACGGTAATCCTCTGTTAAGGTCTTTCCAGTCTTATTTTTTAGATTATTGTGTTGCTGATGTCTGGTTTAAGCAAATCAAGCAATCGACCACTACACCTCATTCCTATTATTGGATTCAGCAGTATGAATCCTATGTATCCATTATTCAGTTCATTCGATTCAAAAAATTCAGTAGTATTTTTCAGCTTCTATTATTCACCTTAGCACCATAGCTGTTCTTTCCATGTGATCTGAATTATTTTCCCATCATGAGATTGATTTAACACTATGTCCTTTCATGGTAATTATAATGCTCTGTATCACCTAAAGAATGCTGTTTCCTGCTAGATTCCTCTTTGATTAAGCCTATGAGGTCTGGCATCACTTGTAGTTAAACGTGCAAGCATGATACTGTCACGCCTCAAATCTGGAGAATGTGACCGGCACCTGATGCCTTAAACTTCCATCGAGGGAACCAACCTAACATGGTATACTCAACATAATCCATGCATTATTACAACATGTGCAAATTAAACATCCCTGAATAAAGGTATTTAATGACACAACCCACCTCATCTTCATTAAAAAAAATGGCACCATCAGACCTTTTCAAACTTCTCCATTTTGGTCCTTTTGTCCTTCCTACCTCTCCAACCAAATCCCAAACCATGTGAAACACCCGTTAACATGTTCCAAATACTTTACCACCCCCGTGTGTGTCTGCGCACACTTTGGAGTTAATTATCATCCATTAAGCTCGTAATTAACCCAAATTAAATTTTAGAATTTGCGGGGCTTTACCAATACTTTTGACTTACTCTCCGCTGGACAGTCGTACACGTCCCTAAGTGGCAATTAGGTTTGAAGTGTTGTCCATTCATTTCGTTTTTAGTAAATGTGTCATCCTCCTAATTCTCGTCTGCTCTGCTTCATATGATTGTTCTTATTATCATATCTTTTGAAGACTAATGACCTAACATCAGGCAAAGTGAGGGAAAAGTTCCCTCTCGAAATGGCTGAAATCCAAGGAGCAGTAGTTGCAGCTGATATCAATGATGATGGAAAGATTGAACTAGTTACAACAGATTCACATGGAAATGTTGCTGCTTGGACTGCACAAGGCACAGAAATTTGGGAAACGCATCTCAAGAGCCTTGTTCCTCAGGGACCGGTCATTGGCGACGTGGATGGAGATGGCCATACAGATGTCGTTGTCCCAACACTTTCTGGGAATATATATGTTCTGAATGGCAAGGACGGCTCATTTGTACGTCCATATCCTTATAGGACTCATGGTAGGGTGATGAATCGAGCACTTCTTGTCGACTTGAGCAAACGTGGGGAGAAGAAAAAAGGGCTTACAATTGTCACAATGTCATTTGATGGTTATTTGTATCTCATAGACGGACCAACATCATGTGCTGATGTTGTAGATATTGGTGAAACTTCGTAAGGCAACCATTCATTCTCTCTCTCCAGTTTTCTTTTTTATTTTGTAGAATTATCTTTGATCAGCTATACATTTTCTGCTTGTCACAGATACAGCATGGTCTTGGCTGATAATGTTGATGGTGGCGATGATCTTGACCTTATTGTAACAACCATGAATGGTAATGTCTTCTGTTTCTCCACACCTGCCCCACATCATCCCCTCAAGGTAAGTAAAAATTTGGTGTATTTGCTTTTGGTTAATTGTTTGTGTTCTTTGATATTGGTACCTGTACTCAGACTTGGAGATCTCCTAATCAAGGTAGAAACAATGCTGCTTACCGTAATGATCGTCAGGGGATCTATGCAACTCCATCTTCAAGAGCTTTCCGTGATGAAGAGGGCAAGAGCTTCTGGGTTGAAATAGAGATTGTTGATAAATACAGATACCCATCTGGGTCTCAAGCTCCTTATAATGTCACGGTGAATAGCTTTCACATACTTGGTCCATCCTGCATACTTTTTAAAATCTAATCAGTTATTTCTTCTCCATTGTGACACAGGTGAGCTTGTTAGTTCCTGGTAATTACCGAGGGGAACGAACTATTAAGCAAAATAAGATATTCGACGGTCCTGGTAAACATCGGATTATGCTCCCAACTGTTAGTGTAAGGACTGCTGGGACTGTTTTGCTGGAGATGGTTGACAAGAACGGACTATATTTCTCAGATGATTTCTCTCTAACATTCCATATGCATTATTATAAGCTATTGAAATGGATTCTCGTACTCCCTATGCTGGGAATGTTTGGTGTGCTTGTCATCCTTCGTCCACAAGAGGCCATGCCACTACCATCATTTTCACGGAACACTGATTTGTGATGTTGCAGTCACTTATATTACAACGAGTTTCCATCATGCTGAAGAAATGAAGCAAAATCATTCCTGGACCTTGAGCAGAGAACTAAATTACTGATCCTGGGTATGATCAATGGTTCAAACATGACAATTCAGAACATTTTCATCGTTCTGAGCGGATGTTCTTGAACATTAGAGTACTTGAGGAGGAAGTTCCTTGATCAGACCAATCAAGTCTGGTTTTGTGGGGTAATCTTAGCGGTCTTTGAACGGATCATGTTAAATATTGAGATGTTAAGGGACACTGCATTTTGTGAAGTTGAATATTTCCTTCTCTATGATAACCACATGTGTTACTAATAGAGTACATTGTGATGAAACGTTCACTGTGTAATGAGAAATTTACAATGTGATGCCGGGAAGTAAACTCTTTTACTTGTTATTACTGTGTATTTAACTTTGCTCTGATTTATCGAACATCACTGTGTATATCAGGTACAAAATACTGCACAGTGTGCCTACAAAATGTCAGCATTCTGTTACTGGTTTCGAGTGTTGGTTCATGAAAAATGGCCAAAACTCATCTATGCTTCTGCAAGAACCATAGATGCCACTTTGGTCTTGAAAAAAGAATCACCAAACCAAAATTATTGATCTTCAAACAAAAAGGGGAAAAATCCAGAAAAGCTATGAGGAAATGAATGGATTTTCTCCAAGAACTGATCAATTTGTCTTTCTACATGTCAGAGACAAATATATTTAGGTTTTTGGGTACAACCAAATTACAAAATTAGGTGCAAAAATGTTAGGTTGACCAAGTGGTTGAAATTGAAACTAGGGAAACGGCTTGATATACCCTTTTGCTTTGTCCTTTTGAGTTGATATACCTTTTGTTATGAAAGTGATTTATATATATTCTTACCCATATACAAATGACTCACATATACTCTTACCGTTACAAAAAGAGCTCACATATACCCTTCATCTAACGGAAGTGAAAAAATTAGTTTTAAATTTTATTTTTTTAACTTCAAATTTTAAAAAAAAATCCATGTAGGGGTATATATTATCCTTCTAGCAAAGTTCAAGGTATATTTTATTCTTTTTCATACATAAACTATTTTTTTTATTTCTTTGATTATCATTATTTGAGTTTCTTATTTTTTTTCTGTTTTTTTGCAGCTATATTGTAATTTAAATTTGTATTTGTAAGAAAAAAATTAGGGCATCTATAATCAATTTTACAAGAAAATTATTGAAACATAAATAAATTTGACCATCAAATAATAAATTTAAATTAGCCGTTGAAACAAAAAAGTAAAAAGAAAAATATGTGTGAGGAGGATCAAATATACCCCGTATGGACTACATCTTTTTAAAAAATTATAGAAAAAGTAAATTAAAAATTAAGTTTTTCACTTTCGTCGTTAAAGAAAAGGGTATATTTGAGTCATTTATATAACAAAAGGGGTATATATGAGCCACTTTTATAACGAAGAATATATCAGCTCTAAATAGCAAAGTTGAGGAGTATATCAGACCCTTTTTCCTTGAAACTATGCTATAAAATGGCCTCTACCTAAAATATTTAATTCTAAATAGCAGAGTTGAGGAGTATATGAGACTCTTTTTCCTTGAAACTATGCTATAAAATGGCCTCTACCTAAAATATTTAATTGTAATTTTGTTTGGGAAGCAAAATAAATTTACCCAGCAACTATAGTAATATCTTCTAAGATACTAGAATTTATCAAATTTTAGATGTGTAATGACAAAAGGGTTGCATATTTATTTTTTCTTTCAAATAGTTTTCTTTTAGCACCAGCATATGTTGTTTGTCCATATTTAGTGAATTGTCCTTCATTATCTTGTTTGTTCCATATTTGTCAAATTGTACAAATTCTTTTGGGTATCTGCTACATTGACACTTCTCTTTAGCTTAAAAAATGAATAGAAAAAACACAAATAATTTGATTTCACTTGTCAAATTAGATTCACTCAAATATTTGGATCACATTTTATTTTCTCCTTTTAGGATGACAATAGCCACCTTATTTTTGAGTTTTAACCATTAAGGATGTGTTAAGTAAGAAGTGAATATTTTCACACGGTTACTCCTTTTAGACTGAATAAAATTATTATTATCTTCCGGTTTAGCCCTGCTATCCTCCACACCATCACTATGGTTCATAACATAAAATTTATTATTTTGCTGACAGCAAATTTCCAATTTAGATTGATTGAAAGAAGATCTCACAAAAAAAAAAAAAAAAAAAAGGCATTGCAATTAGCAATAAGGCTAGTTTTATAAAGTGGCTCAATTGTGTGATTAAATGGGCTACTGAATGTGTAAGCCCAATGTAGCAATTGCATCCAGTAGCCACTTTTACATTACTATTTAATCCATACTCGATTTCTTCAAATTATTTAATTTGTAGTCACCATTGGCGAAGTACAATAACAATTGCATGCAGTAGCCACTTATGTAAAGGTATCTGACTATTTTGTTTATCAATATGATCGATACATTTCGACGATATATCTAGTGTATAATATATGTATAGAATATATATATATATGTTTAATATAAAGAGTAGCCCGATATTGGTCATGTTTGAGTTATTTATGTTTTATTGGAGTTAATTGAAATCTCAAAAAATCAACAGATATGTTTGATTCAAAAATGTCCTTGACTTCAATAGTTTGTTTCAAAAATACCACTAATGTAAATATTTTGGTAAAAAATACCCTTACCCTTATACTCAAATATTGACAATAATGAATTTTAGGTTCAAAGATGAAGGCTTTGATTTTGTGTGTATTAGGCTATGATTCAACATATTTGATGTCCTTTTTGGTTGTTAGATTCAATCTCCCTTGATTTGTACATATTTCTGTGCATGTGGGGTGAAAGTACTCTATTATGTTTGTCCTTTTTGTTTCCCCTTTTTTATCTTTTAAATCATGAAATACTATTCATTTTTCCCTTTTCCTACAACTATTTGTTTTAAACATTAATCTATAAGTAAATGCAACTCAAATTTTGACAAATATGACCAATATTTTTTTAAAAAAAAACTATTTTCTTCTCACAAATTAAACGTGCTAGGCGCAATAAGGGACCTAAAAGAGGATGATAAGATGAGCACGAGAATGAATGTCACACAAAAAAGTTAAGATTAGGCTACCTAATAAAATGCTTAATTGATTCATTCCATATCAATCGAATTGGTATGAAAATTATATAATGGAAAAACTACAAGAAACACGACATATTTAAATAATTCAATGATCTATCAATTATAGAAGTAGAAATTTTGGCAAGTGGTAAATATCTCTTTACACCCGAAGAGGTCTAATAGAAATACATAAAAAGTACATATGATGTTGCGATATAAAAATATTTTTAACATAAAGATGAATATAATAATATAGGAATAGGAATTAATATATAAGTATAGTATCTATTTAATAAATAAGCTCAGAAACTATCCTTGTTAATAATTTACACAAAACAACGGAGACATTTTTTTCCTTTTTTTTTTTATATCTCAGTTGCTTTGGAAGGTGTTCATCCATATGAATGGTCTGAGATCGATCCCCCCTCAATGCCTTTTGAGTCGAGCATGTCGTACAAGATATTACATCGCGGATAATAACCCAACTCATCAAACGTTTACTAAGTTTTAATTGTTTTATTTTATTTTTTTGGTACCTATTTATTATGGCTATATATAACATATCAAATTAAAAAATGTCTTTTTAGAAATATTTTCACAAAAAATTATATAAGATCAATTTGGACTACGTATCAAACTAGTAATTTTTAAAGAGCTGAACTAATAAATAAGCACCTTAATAATCAGTCCTACCTTTTAAATAAACTTATCAAATTATATTTTCATAAATTATTTTTATGACCGCTAATAAAGAAGAATTAGTAATAATTATGAAACAACATTATTCGACCTAATAATGAGATGGACGAAATTTGTGGAAACTTTGATGCACGCCTGTGCAATTATTCCATGGCCTCTCATTACTATTTTTCTTCATATCCCATCTCAATCAAAACTATAATATATAACAAATTAAATATATATTTAAACCTTCCAGAATTAGTGGGAAAAATTGATCAACCTAACAGTCACTAGGTTTTGATTATATTTACCTACTTTGTTATATATTGGTATACAATTACGGTTTGATTTCTTTTGAATGATCTAATTTACAAAATAGACAACAGAGAAATGTAGTTCTATCAATTGTCTGAACTTCAGCTTGAAATGCCTGAATTTAGTCATATATAACTTTTTTGATATTTTTTTTAACTTTTTAGTTTTTCATCGTGTTCGGTCTTTGCATTAAAGCCCGACTATTTGACACTTCTAATTAAAGAAAGAGCAGTCTCATCCACTACACCATATCTTTTGCTGGTGTATGGTCAATATTTTTTTAAGCTACTTATTTCGCAAAATAATTTATTTCAAAAAGTTAAAGCTCGTAATTTGACAAATCAGACAAAACAATGAGATACAGATTTTAAAATAAATGGTTTTACTTGATAAGACAATTGTAAATGATGAAATCCAGCTATTAAATAGACAAAACATTGTACTATGATGGTTACATATATGATATAAACCTTTTTTTTTTTAACACATTTATAATGGTACGATTTTGTTTCGATATTCCTTGTACTAAACAGCTAAAGAATTGTCTAATTAATCATTAAGCAGCATAATGTTGTGATTTGACCACACAAAATGTGGTATATTTAAAGAATATAATGTTGTCAGTGATTTCGATCGGAGACTAAATTTAGACGGATCAATATATACTAAATTAATAAATGGATAATCCGTCGAAATGTTACTTGAGTTGAGATAAATTGAATCAGAATGAGCTGAAGATTTGATCATCTCCATTCTCCCAAATCGTTCAACACCAACAAAATTTTAAGTTTTTATTTATTTTCGTATAATTTATATGATTACCAAATAAAATTAACTCTTTCTCTTTATTACAACTTCATCTAACATATCAAACAATAAAAAATTTAAAAATATATTTTAATACATTTTTATTATGTGTCAATTCAAACTAAGCATTTAAACCAAATCAATTCAATTTTTAGATGGACTGACTTAGATTATGGCTAAAACTTGCCATGAAAATGAACTCAACTCAGATAGGACTGACGAATCATATTTTCATGACTTAATTTTGTTATTTATAGCGGTGTGCGTATAGCTAGCTAATTTCAGGATTATTTTGGATGGCTCTTTTTTGGCATCTTTTTATTATAATATAATGTAACAGAAAAAAACAAGAAGTAAAGATAAAGAGAGCAGCTAAGCCAGAGACAAATGTGAAAGTTTTTTTTTTTTTTGTTTATACATATTTTTATTTTATTCTTCTTCAGTAGTATTAGAAAATAATAAAGAGAATAACAATATATAGTTGACGACAGAGATTCACTTTACGTAGCATGCATTCCCTACACCAGTTTAAATATAATTTACAAAAAAACAATTACACACACGTATGCTAATGTAAATCATGTCTCTATTATTTAAGTTAATTATACATATTGATAGTCATATATATATATATATATATATATATATATATATATATATATATATTAATTCATTTTAACTTTAATATGATATAACAGCAAATGCCGCTTAATAAGATCGATTGCTTAAAATTAACTTTAACAGAAGACCTTATTTTTTCTGTCTGATCAAAGTTTGGGATAAAATTTTTAGCTTTAGTGGTTTGACCCTATATGATACGTTAATTAGGAGAGTATAACGCTTTGGTAGTGTTTTTGATTATTTGAGAAAAACAATGTAATAATTAAATAATTTTAATAGGCAATTGTAAATTTTGAATGAGAGAAAAAACTCTAGAAAGTAGATTAGATTTAGCAAAGTACCAAAGGTTAGTACCGTAATCTACTACATTCCAAATCACCAACGCTTGTGGTTATATTTTTTTTAACCAGAAGTCTTGAGATTCGAGTACTGTATATGGAAAATAACATGATAGGAGCATTTTTTCGAATATTATAGTTCTACGTGATATGAGTTTAAAATAATCGAATTCTAATACGAGCACCAGAGCCATGTCCCATCATCTTCATGGACTTTATACGAGGACGGTTCCTGCCTCCTCTGCTCATGTGTTGTCTTTCTTACTTCAATTTTTTCCATCCTATCAAAATGTATAACAATAGTCAAAATCTTGTAGTTACTAAAAAAAAAAATCACTATATTTCTATTAAAGATTTCACTAGAAAATGTATAGTGGTCATTTCTATATATATATATATATATATATATATATTAATTAAATCAATAAGAAAAAAGAAGTAGTCGTGTTTTTACATGAAAAAAATTAGAAAGCTTTCTTATATTTCAGTGAAAATCTATTTTTTGTTTTATGTTTTTCAAGTGAGATGATTCGATGAAAAATAATGTGTATTTTTATAAATTGACTTGACCACCCAACAAGTGCTACTAGTCAGACACATTGCTTTTCTAGTTAAAAGAATGGTCATACATTTGAATTTTCTTGAAAATATGATATACATATTATTTAGATTTTAGAGGCCTCATAATCATTTGTCAATAAATAGAGGTTGTGTATAAAAGGATGGAATCAATGATATAACTCTCCCATAAACGAAATTTAACTAGACCAGTTGGTTAAAACCACATTTATATTATTTTAGGTAATTATGAACAAAATATCAAAACTTTGTGAAAGAATGTATTGATATTGTGTTTAAATGTTTTAGAATATCATTTTATTATAATAATTTGTGGATTTATTTATTTACTCTAAAATATGTACTTATATAAAAAAAAATGTAATGCAACTATTTATTTTGATTTTCTATCCAATATTCGATATCTATATTGAAGCCTGATTTAATTTAGATTCGCATCAGAAAGTCTCACATATCAATAAATCGATAAAGCGTTCCCTGATAAAAATGACTTTGTATTCAAAAATTCAAACTCAAGACCTCTGACTATATAATGCAACTAGATACATTACTTGTCATTGTTCCACTATACTTTGGCAATGATAAGTACTCCAAATAGTTGAGATAAATTTCACATAGCAACCCACAAATGACATGAGAATATTAATTAAAAAGAAAATGTAGAATTGTGGAACTCAAAATGAGGTGCCAAACAAAGGGGGTACACTTAAAAAAAACAAAAAAAAAAAAACAAAAGGGAACTCCAAAACCAAGAAAAGAGCAAAAAAAGAGAGATGTTTTTATTTTTTTAATTATTCAGTGTTCGATATTCGTATTGAGGCTCAACTAAAGTTAAATTCGCACAGAAAAATCTTACAACGAAGATAAAATGCTCCTCAACAAAGATAATTACACATCCAAAAAGACTTGAACTCAAAACCTGTAAACAAAAATAAAAAAATATTTATCACTCCAATACAACGATGTAAGAGAGAGATGTTTTATTAGTACTATATTAGACAAAAGAAAAAGCAAAGAAAGGGAAAAGAGATGTGTTGGAGAGAAAGAAATGAGACATTTCTGTATTACACATTCAGACTTATGTGTGTTGGCGTGATTTATTACTTTTGCTTTTATCTCTCACTATAAAGGAATCTTTGAAAATCAAAAGTTCCTTCACAAACACTATTAAAACAATAACTTTTATTTATTTATTAATTTTTGTAATAAAAGAAATCCATTCTATTTCTTAAAATTAATTAAAATCATATAGTTGTATGAATATAAAGAACTAATGGAAAATAAAGTGAAACTTTTGATTTTAGCACACATGGGGTAGACTTGTTTGACAATACCTAGAGTTGATCAGCGAATTAAAAAAGTTGACAAATTATGTGATATTAAAAAATACTTTCGAATAATGAAGTTTGGTTTTTTAAAAATAAATAGTTACGTGTTTGAATAAAATAATGGAACTTATAATAAATAATTAATGTATTTAACAATTAGATGTTGATAGTATTTTCTTTACTAATTAGGGGGCAACATGGTGCACAAGTCATTTTTAATCAAAATGAATGAAGTATTCTTAAAACCTTTTACATAATATAAATTTCAATGTATTCTGACATTAGAAAAAAGAGGAATGACATAAATCAAATTGGAAATAAAATTTAAGACAAGTATTTTGAAAATTATAAAAGTTATTAGAAATTTTAATCAAATTAAAAGCACTTATAGGCGATAAATTATAAATTAGGATGACCGAGTTATGATTCTAACTGACTTTAACTTATATACATTTTTAATATTTATCAAACACATAAATAAATAAAAAATTATTTACAAGCTAGTGTTTTTGGGCTTATAAGCCTACCAAACACCATGTTAGTTTCTAGGGAGTAATATTATTTCTAAATATAGAAAAAATCTATTTATTACATTGTTAATTAGGAATAAGGACAAATTTAATGGACAGTATTTTACTGTAACTGAAAATATAATTTATGGAACAACATTTAAAGGGAAAATAAAGGATAAAATTTATTTATATTAAATAGAGACAGAAAAATATTAGTATTCCTTGGCAAGCGAATAAACGTAGGTGATTAAAATAAAATAAAAGAGCATGTGTGAGTATTCGTTCCCTCTTTATGTATTTCAGTTTTTTATTTTCTTCGTTTAGGAATTATATATAATTTTCTAATGTAACCGTCTGAAATTGAGTAGTTTTATACTTTATTAGGCTTTTAATATAATAAATCTCATTTTTATTCTTAATTTTTAGATATTAGTTCCAATTTAAGAGTGAAATAAAATTATGATTAAAAAAGAATTATAATATGTAAAATAACGTAGGAAACATGATCGCCTCTAGTGAAATTTCTCTATTAATCAAATCTATGCAGAGTAAATCTACGTAGATGGTTATTACATATTATTTCATAATATATTATATTATTGTGTTGAGCTATATTATATGATATGGTATGATTTCATTTTAATTCAATATAAAATATCGCTCTTCATTATTATATAATGTCACACATTAATAATTTAAATATTGCATGTAAGGAACTGGTTGAGTGGTTGGGAGACGAGTCTCCCATGTTGAAAACCTAAGATCAAATTCAGCATACGTTAGTTATTTAACCATGAGCTCATTACACAGGGCTTGTCGCAAATTACCACAAAGTACTCACTCATCATAAAGTGCTCATCCAAAAATTAGAAATTGTGAGTTGCCCCGAGTTTCCAAAATAAAAACAACAAAACAATTTACATGTTAAGACGATCACACAAAATTGATGGTTATATAAAATGAGATTTTGCGTTGTTATCTAACAGTGCATTAGCAAGCCGAACAACTATGATATTTAACTAATAATATAATACATTACAATGTATAACAACCATCCGAATAAGGTGTAAATGATACACGAAAATGACCTAGAAAAAATCCATTATACTAGAAAGTATGAAATAATTTAACGACAAGGCAACAATATTTAGTCAAACAAATTAGTTATTTATAATATTTGGGAAAAAAGATGAAAGAGTGTCCGTTGTGAAGACATTTTTCATTCTTCTTTATTTTTCTCTTCTTCTTCTTCTTTGCTGTCTCTTCACTTTTCCCCATTGTTGAGAGAACCAACCCAAAGCTCTTCACAAATTCTCACAGTATTTCACTCTCTTTCTCTGATTTGCAGAACATGAGCAAAGTGCGCAGCATTGCACATTACCACCTGGTATGAATCCCACCACTGCGGACCCAACACAGCCACCGCCACTTCCACCGCCGCAGCCACCTCGTTCTTCTTTCAGTTGTGACAGACACCCAGATGAAGATTTCACCGGATTCTGCCCAGAATGCCTCTGTGAACGCCTCACCACCTTAGATCAGACTGCAGCTAATAACAATAATCCTTCTTCTTCTTCACGTCGACCTTCTACTTCATCTGCTTCTGCTATTAAAGCCCTTTTCTCTAAAACTTCTACTTTTTCTACTTTTAACCAGAAGCATCCTCCTCTTCCTCCTAAACCCTCTAAACCCACTTCATTTTTCCCCGAACTTCGCCGGACTAAGTCGTTTTCAGCTTCTAAAAACGAAGCGTTGAGCTATTTGGGTGGTTCTGGTTTTGAACCCCAACGTAAGTCTTGTGACGTTCGAGTTCGTAACACACTTTGGTCCTTATTTTCCATCGACGGAGAGGCTAAAAACCTTCATTCTGAGGATACTGGTGATGCATCTGTGAATAGGCCTGTTATTGAGTTAAAAGAAGAAGAGGAAGAGGAACCAGAAAACGATCAAATCAGCCATATAGGTAACGGAAATGTGGTAAATGAAATAACTGAAGAGTCCCCTGTGGAGAACAGTTTTTGCAGAGAGGTCGATTCAGAAATTGTGGAAGAAGAGCTGGTGAATGGGGATATATTGAAGCCGATGAAAGATCACATAGATCTCGATTCGCAGGTGAAAAAGCCTTCAGGTGGAAGGGACTTGAAGGAAATTGCAGGAAGCTTCTTGTCTGCTGCATCAGTTTTCAGCAAGAAATGGCACAATTGGAGGCGAAAACAGAAGGTGAAAAAACGAAACAATTGTGAGAACTCATCTACACTGTCATTGGAGAAGCCCATTTCGAGAAAATTCAGGGATACTCAGTCTGAGATTGCTGATTATGGATTTGGGAGGAGGTCCTGTGACACTGAACCTCGATTTTCTCTCGATATTGGGAGGATTAGTATTGATGATCCAAGGTACTCCTTTGATGAGCCTCGAGCTTCATGTGATGTCCACTTCATGGGAAGGAGCATTCCCAGGGTTCCGCCTATGGTTTCAGTGATAGAAGATGCACCAGTGGTGCATGTTCAAAGGGCTGATGACCAAATTCTGGTTGAAGAGTCACCTGTTTCAGCGAATTGTATTGGTGAGGAAACTGATTTGCCTGGAGGGTCTGCTCAAACAAGGGACTATTACTTGGATTCGTCTTCGAGGCGAAGGAAGAGTCTTGATAGATCTAATTCAATTAGGAAAACAGCAGCTGCTGTAGTGGCAGAGATTGATGAAATGAAGGCAGTGTCCAATGCTAAAGTTCAGCCTGAGAGGGATTTGAATTCGATTTCCAATTCCAATTCTTTAAGGGATGATTTCTCGGAGACTTTTGAATTGACAGGGTTTAAGGATAGTGCTTCTGGGATTGGAAATGGGGAACGAAAGGGATCGAAAAAGTCAAAGAAGTGGGCCTGGAATATATGGGGTTTTATACATAGGAAAGGTAATGGAAACAAAGATGAGGAAGATGACAGGTATAGTAGATCAAATGGAGTCGAGAGGTCATTTTCAGGATCTTGGCAAGACATAAGGAAGGAGACAAATGGTGATTTAAAAGGGAGTCTTAATAGGAATATGTTTAGGAGTAATAGCAGTGTTAGTTGGAGAAATTCGACTAATATTGGTGGATCTTTTGGAACTGTGAGGAATCTTGGCATTGACACTAATGGCAATGGTAAAAAGAAAGACGATATCGTGTTGGAGAGGAACCGGAGTGCAAGGTATTCGCCTAATCATATTGATAATGGGTTCTTGCGGTTCCATTTTGCTCCCATGAGAGGCAGCCGGAGAAGTTTACCAGCACAAAGTAGGCCAAATGGGAGGAGCGTACTTCGCCTGTACTGAAATCCAAGGTCCTTGGTGTTTCTTTTGTTTAATTGTTAATTTTGTCGCATTTGTTATAAATCACTTGTGTCATTGTATTTTTTGACTATGCATTTGTCATAAGAATGCTTCTTGGACTTGTTCTAATATATTTGACATGAAGAAGAAGTCTTCTTGATATTAATCTGATTATCTTTCTCATTTCATTCTCAATGAATTAGCTTTATGTCTTGAGTAGGATTATTGTATCTGTACATGCTTGTTTTGGAGTTGGTAATCTTACTTCTTGTCGTTTACTTCATTTTCTCCGATTGTTTAGTTTGTTAATCTTACCTCCTTAAATCCATATTCAACTGTATATGATATTCCGTGTTCCTTTTTAACAATAGTTCCAAAAAGGAAAAATGGTAACATAACTGTCATATTTCGTTAGTATGAACTATGACAGTTAAGGATATATAATCTCACTTGATACTAGTTTCATGGTGTGCTTCAGTTGTCGTCTTATCTTTGTCTTCTAAACTTTGTGTTTGAATCCTTTCTCCACATATTTAATACCCAGGATATGGTAGTTTCGCTCGTGAAGATATTCCTATACTAGTTATTATATCTTGCAACTTATATATGAAAACCTGAGGATCCACCTCCGTGAGTATATCAACTACACTCAGAAGCAAAACCTGATTTGACTGTCTTAAAAATGACCTGAAATTGCAAAATTTATCAGCTAACTTGTTGAGATTCTGGGTGCACGGAACTCCAATCTATTTGGAGGTGTCACATTGATCATTGTGATTCTGCCTAATACGAGTGTCATACTTACTTGGTCTCTAGATTACCTTGATACCTGCCTTCCCTTTACGGTAGTGATTTCATGATTGTTGCATCTTGAGTTCATATTATGTGTTAGTCGTTGTTGATAAAGAGTAGTCCTTTTCAAGGAAACAAAACATAGTGGATCATCCACCCAAAAAAGAAAGAAAAACAATTCTGTGGTTGATCGATCAAATGAACTGATAATTCTTTTGACTTTGTTAGTTTCTATGTTCTTTTTGACACAAAGTTTTATAGTTTCCTGTTGCTACCTCATTGGAACTGATCCTTATTTTGTTTCCTCATTTCATTTCCTTTTAATCCAGGAACACGATTTAAGGCTTTAGACATGCTGCAAGTTGTTCATTTCTTGGTAACAACTGTGAGAATGAAGTCAGTTCCTGTATAAGGTTTTCGCATGGAGTTGTTGGTTAGAGGCTCTAACGTAATTTAGTCAGATAAGGTTGGAAGAAACTCCAGCTTCACTAGGAGAACTGAACTTGCCAGAGGGCATTGGATTGCAAAGATGCCAAATAATCAGACTGTTTACATGCTGAAGAATTGATTATAGATTGAGTAGAAAAAACTGAATCTTTCTTCCTTCAACTGTAGCACATACATAAACTTTTTTACTGAATCGTTATATGTAGTACAATGTCTTCATGGTTCAGAAGTACGCGTTTTGGTCCTGGGAATATATATTATATATAGATTTACACCTTATTAATACTTGCTTGATTGGGGTCTGTAACTCTGTATCTTTCAATGGGTTGTTGGTTAAGTATAAAAGTGATAAATTGGTCATGTTGCACTTGAAAAGTCTTGCTAGTAAGTACTCCCTTCGTTTAAAAATAATCTCTTTTTCTTTTTAATCTGTTTAAAAAACAATGACCTTTTTTTTTAATAACATTTTAATTTTAGCTTTCCACGTGGTATACTTAAAGCCACAAGATTGAAGGGCAATTTAATACATTCAACATAATTTTAATTTAGGATCACAAGATTCAAAAGTCTTTTTTATTTTCTAAAATTTTGTGTCAAGTCAAATTAGGTCACTCTTTGTGAAATGGAGGGAATATTATTTTTCATCTTAAATGATCATTTTATCTTGATAGGCTCTCTTGAGCATATGATTATTTTGAAGCCTTAAAAGGCTTTCTCTTGTTCTTCATCCCAATAAAAAGATACAAGCTTTCTTAATCATTTGGATCAATGGTGAGACTATGATGCTAAAGTCCCTAACAAATCTCCTATAGACACTTACTAAACCATGAAAACTCCTTATATAATCAATGGACTTGGCGGATAGAGGATATAGGATAGAGGATAAAGGTTTCAGTTTCGATCTCTGGGTATGGAAAAATCTTGATAAGGGGTCTATCCCTCGAATGTAAATCTGAATTAGTCAAACTCTTTATTCTTACACTAAGCACTCCACAATATTATAGTGTTGAATTAGGTAAATATGTTGATTACATTAGCTCTATGTTTATTTTTCAGAGAACATAAATGGACGAAGTAATGATTATATGTCACATAGTATGATGTGTTTTCCTCATCTTAATGGGAAATCAAAGGAAAATCAACAACAAAAAGTGTCAATGATCAACTATGCTTTTACCCTTAAAGTCAAAAAGTAACAAATTTAAAGAACAATATTTTACATGCCTTAATAGTACTCAGTCTATACTAAGAAAAGATGAAAAAAAGTAGTAGTAGTAACAAGGATAGGCTCGAAATCCTATGGAATAATGTTCACTTTTATACCCATTAAAACCTTCTCTTTAGTGGAAATGGTTGGCAAAGATTTTCTTGAAAACATTTGGGATTTGCCCCTCTTTTTTACCAGTCAGCCAATAGGGATGTTGTACAATGTACTGTATGTTCGATAATGATTCTAACCCAGGTTATACCTAGCAAGAAATATTGCGAATATTATGTATTGTAGTAAATGATTATTATATTTTGAAGAATTGTGACAGTTATAGAAGTGCAAAAAAAAAAGACCTCCAAAAGTTTAGTACAGTGAAATAGTTGTTAGCAATGACAGAGTCAGGATTCGAACACATATGTTATACATAAACAATAATTTTAATCATTTATAAATAGTGTAATTTTTCGTCGAAGGGTTGAATGAACCCCTGGCTCCAAGCTAGCACTGACCCTGGACTTGTTGGGCTTGATATGCGAGAGTAGAATCCTGTTATATGTAAGTTGTATGTGTCCATTTAAATGATGCTCTAAAGATGTTTGATGAAATGTTTGAATGAAGGTTTCTTCCAAATGTTGCCCGTTAAGTATTTTAATCCATGGACCATGAGTTTTAGCAGCGATTAATAGGGGGGTCGCATTTGTTGGTTTGTATGATGAGATATGCAGTGGTTTATGTGGGTATTGCAAGTTTAATGAGGAATTGGAGTTTCGGGATGTGATGGAAAAACATGAGCGGAAAATGGATTTGTTTGCTTGTAGTTTCGTGAATTGCTTGTGGGTGAACAGGCAATGTTAATGGTATTGAAAGGATATTCAAGGAAATCATTGAGAATGCTATTGCTTTGATGTTGTGGTTTATAATGCATACTCAATGGCTGTTGTAATAAGGTTGGAAAGATTGAAGTTTTTCGAGTTTGCAGCAGTTGACGGGCTGTGTGAAAATGGGTATCTGAACAAGTCTTTAATTTTGTTGGGATTTTGAAATGATGGAGGAGAAATGGATTCTTTAGCATATTCGTCAAGTTAATGTAGGTTATGCAGAGAAGGAAAAATGAAGCATTTGATGTCAAATAGACACGATATTCTCAACTTACAATGCCTTATCAATGGCTTTGTCCAAGCCTTTGAAATTGAGGTTGCTAACAGATTTTTTGGTGAAATGAACACTAGTGTTGCTCACCCTCTATTGCCACCTATAATATGTTGATAGAGTTTTTACGCAAATCTGGGAGATTCGGTGATAGATAGATACATACCATTTCGTTCTAGAATGATGCCTGGTTCAGGAAGTCACCGCAACTATAGATGCATGGTAAAGGTGAATACACTTATTAAAGCTATCAGATGATTCTTTTTGCAAGTAAGAAGCTTTCAGGTTCTAAATTCACTCTTTGTTCTTTATTAACCTCAGTTTGCTTTCTCTAAAGTTGATTTTGGAATTTACAATGTAGTAAGAAAAAGATTGCTTCTTGGTGCAGGATTGCCGTTTTATGCTTCATATGAAGGCAAATTTACCCCACAATACCATGCTTCCTGCTTCGAACTGTAAGAGAAATCTCCTTTCACCTCAGGTGATTATATCATATCATCATTAGCATGCCAGGCTAGATTGGGTAAAAGTTATACTGTAACTATCATGCATGGGTTATTCTGTTGTGTGCATCTTGGTTTTCTATGAACATTCCTCGATTCGTTTTTTTTTGCTACAAGTTCGCTAGAGTATCCTTGATAATCTCTATGTTTGAGACTTCCGCTGAAAGACGGACTTTAAAGATGTTAAATGCACCTAGTCAGTGCACCAGATATTATGATCTTATGTGTACTGAATTTTGACTATAATATGCCTATTGATGCTTTTTGTAGTAGTACAAGTTTATCTAAGTGTGTAGTTAGGAGAGGAATAGTAAAGGGAACACAAAATTCAATTAACAGTATTGGACTTTTTATGTGAATGACATGATAATAATAGTAGTGAATGTACTGATTGTCTTTGAATTTCCTTTAACAAATGCAATAATTCGGAAAACCAGAAAGAATCCGTGATCTAGATGACCTAATCATCGATATCTCAGCCTTGAGTAATAAAATTATATTTGAGGTTATAACTCATGCTACAATACTAGTTGTTTTCTGTAAAAGCGATAGGATTTTACTTTTTGTTTTCTTTGGATTTCTGTTTTCCCTTCAGTTCTGTTTCTGATAATACACTCTGCTCATAGACGACTTGAGAAAGCAAACACACCAAAATAATCCCAAGAACTGCACCTTTTCTCCAGTCAGAGGACGAAGAGATGAAAACATCTGCAATTCCAACTACTACAAGGCCTATAAATGCAAGGTAAACAGTCCTTCTAGTCGTCGATCCAGCATTTTCTCTACTAAGTTTCTTAATCTTCTCCATCTCCTCCTTAGCTTTTGCTTTGTCCACGGCCACGGTTCGTCTTTGCCTTAAGTTCTTAAAGAAAAGCCATTCATTTCTTTCCTCCTCCATTTGGCCTTCAAATTCTGTTAACTTCTTTTCATTCTCTTCTATCTCATGTTTGTTCAACCCCACTGATTCTTCAAAAGCTTGCATTTGGTTCTCTATATTCCCCATTATCTGCTCCACAAACAAAACAAAAAACAAATAAACAACTATGCATATGTTATTCAGATATGAAATCCAAACTCTGTATTAAACAAACAAGTTATGGTCACTCAACTAATAGTTATTGTCTCAGTAAAGTCACTTTCTTTGTTAAATGTGACTATTAGTTAAGTGACCATACGAGAAATTAACTCATTAACGGACCCTTGCACCAGCTTCATCTAGTTCTTTGAGGGCATTTTCACCAATCTGTTCCATTTCACAATTAGCTTCTTCAGCAAACTGTGTTAGATATGCAGATCTTTCATCTAAGTATTCGGTTAGACGAACTTTCTGTGTTTGAAGCTGAACAATTGTGGCAAGCAATTCTTGTTTACGCGTATCTCCTTTACCATCTGAATCTGAATTTCTTGAGTACTTGCACAAGGAAATGAAGGTCTTTTTCCTTCTAAAAAAACTTGTCCTATTAGAAGAAGCTTGTGGTGTAGGTGTTAAAGAGGAATGAATAGATTTTACATGGATCATTTCCTTTGAAATTTGCTCAAGTTTAGGTTAGGAAGATAAGTGTGCAGAGCTAAAGATTAGTAACTATGAGAGGGATGCAATGTAAGAAATTTTGAACCTCTAATTAAAACCACATTATCCATTTCCTTTTTATTTTTTTTGAGAAAGAGGTCATTATTTTTGGGTGGTCCTTGTGGGACTTAAAAAAAGTTTGATGATATGGTTTCCGGACGATTTTTTTGCAAAATCTTTATGAACCCTTCGTAGGGAATTGGGGGAGTAGTATGTGAAGCCTAACCATTTTGCACATATTTTGGACATTTAAGAGTCATTTTACAGGAATTAGGCGCGCGATTTTCTCAGTTTTTCATGTGTGTTAATCCATGCATATTTTGATAATATGACTTCCGAATTGTTTTTTCTAATAAAATTTGTTTTTATCTAGGCTTCATCGTTAGGCTTTTGTTCCCAAAAAAGTTGGAATATGTGTTAATTTGGTTCCTTTTATGTAGGGTATATTTTATATATATATATATATATATATATATATATATATATATATATATGTTTAGAACTATATTACTCTCAAATATGAAGTAATAACACAAACTTAACATAACACGTGAGAAGTTAGATGATTTATTAGTGTATAACTCATAAAATTTCCGAAGGTTTTACCAGTTAAACGTTAAATGTGATTTAGACAGGTATTACAAGGATAACAATTAGAATTTTTCAATTTCTAAGGGATTTAAGAAAGAACAAATTTCCCTTAAAGAATTAGGTGTTTGATGATTAGTTAGAAAATATCCAATTTTATAATTGAAACCTTTTAAATATTAATTCACACCAGTATATATTTTACATACTTACATGATATGCTTAAGTTTAGATTCAGATCGTTACGCTTCACTATAAATTTTAGGACATAAAATCTCATCATTAGTTTCCATTACCAATTAAATTAACTTTTTATTAGGCAAAATCGTTGATGATATGTTATATGCTAATTTCCAACACCATTGTTGTATTTATAGTTGCTTTCATTAAGAACTTGGTCTGGATAAATTAAGTATTAGAAGGGCAAAGTGCACTATTACTCAATTTTGACATTGTCATTTAATTTATATTTGCTTTAAATTTTCTTTTACGTGTCTAAGTGTCTATCTATTCACATAATTTCAGTGGTATCTAAAGTTAATCTTAATAAGTTTAGTTTCATACACTGTGTCTGAAATTTCATATAGTAAAAGCTAAGATATATATACTAGTCTTTGGGAACTTACACTGCACGTTTATCCCCTATTATTTTCATAAAATTTCTACATGCCTAATTTTATATCTTCAAACCCACATTTTCAAAGACTATTATTTTTATAAAATTTGCACATGCCTAATTTTATGTATTATTCTACTAAATATGTGTTTAGTCAAACAAGACAATATCATCTAATTTTAACACAATTTTAGTTATGACTACCATTATTCCTTTTTCGTTGTCATATTACATTTTTTAAGAGTCAATTTGACTAATTTTTAAAGTTAATTTAGACTACACTAATTTGATATTTGAAATAATAATTTAGATATTCAAAAACTATACGAAAAGTACTATAAATTGCAAATAAAATTCTTATCAATATGATGGAACAATACATATGAAAATGTTAGTTAATGTTTATATCGTTTGACTATTTAAAAGAAAATACTAACAGCTACAAAAGAACGGAGGGAGTAGTTCACGAAATAGGAAATGTTGAACTATGTAAAACTAATTAAGATAATATAACACCTAACATTATCGGAGTTGCTGACATAGAATTAACGTTGATACTTATAATATTAAAAAAATGATTAAAACACCTCAATAGGACTAACTTGCTTTTTACCAACCAAAAAAAGGCACAAGTATATAAATAATGATGCACATTTCCATGTATACATGTCCAATAACGCCATTATCTTTAGAATGTGATACATAATCTTTAGATTTATTCAAAAAAATATAATTTTAATTTGGTTAAAAGATGCAACAAGAATATAATAAAAAAACTTCATTTCATACACCAAATACCTTTTCAAGAAGTAGCATATATTAGGCAACCAAGATTACATCCCCATGCTGGTTCGCTACTTAATCAAAAGCTCAATTCTGCTAAATCATGATTATAACTTCTAAACTCTTTGTGTATGGAAAAAATGAATGAAAAGGTTGGGTATATTTTATTAGGAAAATAAATCCTTGATTGATTACATGTACATTGACATTTCAAAAGTTAATATTACAATAAAGATCGGAAGATGAAGCAATTCAAGATTGACATTAAATATGCATAATTAAGTACTAAAGAAGTGATACAAAGTTCAAAAAATAGTAAATACACATAATTAAATCTATGTGAATTCAAAATACACGTTTCACGAACTATAAGGAGAAGCCTAAACCTCCAATTATTTATATAGTAATGACATAGAGTTAATATAGTCTCTTACTATTAACTGATTTATTAATTGTATGAATAGTATTTACTACAACTTTTGAGTTTTCTAGTGTTGTATAGTATACTAATATTTTATATAATTACTACTATCTAAAATATAATTAAATAAATATTTTATAACATTTTAATTTAGAGTAGCTTTTTTAATGGCATTATTGTAGTAACTCAATTTTATAAGGATATTTTGATATTTCAATTTTCAACTTTTTTTATCTCCACACACACATATATATAGTTTATTTGTGCCTCAATTTAGTTATTTTTGTTTGAATTTACTGGTCATATATGTGCATGAACTTCAAATAAAAATGATGAAGATAAAAAAAAAATAATTGAACTTCAGTCATATGTAACTTTAGACTATTTTTAAAAATACTGAATATATATTAAACTGCGGTCTGTGAAATTCTTTAGTGTTAGCAACTAAGTGCGTTTGATCTGAAATATCAGTTAGTGTAGATATTATGGAATATACAAAGATCTTAACTACTTACTGTATTATATTTCTTTTCACATTATTGTACAAACAATATAAAAAAAAACATGAAATATATCGTTTATTCCCTTTATTATTGTTTTTTAAAATTACTTTGGGATGGGGGAGATAGATGAGGCAGGAGCGGGTATACTTGGTAATGTATGAGTTCAGTCGAATTCAATAACTTTGATCTAAACTGTGTTATTAGAATTTGAATAAGTGCTCAAAATGTTAGTTCATCCTTTACTAATATCATGAAGTTTATAGTAATAACGACTTAGTATATCTACCATATATACAACTAAGATTTGTCAATCGTTAACTAATTGACAAGCTATATGAGAATTGTAGAAAGCTAATATATACTTAATAATATTAAGTTCGTAACTCAAATAGTCAATGAATTCAGTAGTATCTCGAATACATGAAATACGCCTCCATAGACGTATACGTATCTATATGTAAGTGTGGGTGGGTGGGTGGGTGACAATAGGATCCAACGATCGATTGGTTGAGGTTAAATCTTAACTTTGAAACAATGTATATATACTTAATTAATGTCATATTCACTGTTAGCTAGCTAATAAAGGTAATTTTAGTGATCTATCTTTTATATATAAACCATGAAAACAATTTAACAACTAATTTATTAAGTTTTTCGAACGTGTAATTAACTCCCATATGCTCTCACCAAAAATAATGTATATATTCTAGTTCCTAATTTAGCTAACGCTTCAATTTTATCCCTTTATTTTCCACCAAATTTGGTGGTAATTATTAAACTATGGTTGGGGTTTTGACACGTTTCGTTTCATTAACAACACAATTTTGATGTTTTGGTTTTACCATTTATTTAGATTTTTGGCTATTATATGAAAAAATTTCCCCCGTTTTCCCAGCGCTTAGTATTCGATATTCGTATAATCATATTTAATTGACTAATTCAAATTAATTCAAATCCATACAGAAGTTTTATATTAGGATAAAGTGCTCTCTATTAAACGAGGTACAAACATATCAAAAGAGACTAAATTCTTCAATTATTCTCACTTTTTGCCCTCTATATTGTATATCATAACCTTGAAAAGAAGCCTTTTTTTTTTTAATACTATTATATCAATGTGAAAAAGTTCTCTTTAAAACTGCCTCATGCAATGGACCGATGACTATAAGCAAGGTTTCCTCGTATAACTTTCTAGGATATTTTTTAATATTAAAAAACAATTTTCTACCTTCTATGATTTTGTTGTCTTGCTACTTACGTCCTTCATGCATGGGGATTTTCTTATATATAAAACATCCGCTTAATCTTTACTAAATCACTAATATATTTAATTATACATAATACATAAAAATAACTGTTAACTTGATCTCAATTTACATTTATGTTCTTTAATTTTAGGTGTGCACAAATATACATTTAAACTTATATATAATTCAACAAGTAGATACACACATCCTATGTGACGTTCTACATAGCAATTTGCATCCCACATGACGTCCTTCATGTATTATGCCACATAAGAAGTGTGCGTCTACTTGTTCAACTTTTTACAAGTTTAAGTGTCTTCTTGTGCATATCCAAAATTGGAGAACATAAACGTCAATTAAGAGTTAAGACCAAGTTAAAAAAATACGTTTATATATTATCAATATATTTATTTGATCATCTAATTATTTAAAATTTTTCTCACGCCTCATACATCCTCTTTTCTTCATAAGGTAAGTTAAAAGGCTAGCACAATAGAAATATCTAGGAGTGGCAAAATCAAACACAATCCGTCCAATCCGTTAAGTTTGGGTTGGTTATTGACCCGCCCATTCATTAACTCAATCCATTTAAAATTGGGTGGATATGTAACCCGAATTGACTCATAACAAATCTTGTCAAACTATTTTTTAAAAAACTTTTTTTTTTCAATTTGATATGTTATATATAGTCATAATAAATAAAAAAAATATTTTTATCATGTACTAAAATAGTTTAAAAGAACAAATAATACAATTAAGCTTAGTAAAAATTGTATTAAGTCTTGACCCGTTATATAACCTGTTACCTAACCCATTTTGACCCAAGCAAATTTGAGTTGGATTGAGTCTTGACCCAATTATTGTCTTAACTCATTATGATCCATCCAAATTTAACTCGATCCACCCAATTGCCACCCCTGAAAATATATAATTGACAATCTTTAAATTGTTAGAAAACATAAATTTTTATTTACTTACCCTTATATTATGTTTCAATAACTTGTCACAATGTTATTTTCTCTTTTTAAGTTTCAAAGAAAAAATTGGCATATAACACAAAAATTAATTGTCAAGTAGTTTCATCAATCTAAGGCTCTTCCCCTTTAGGCGATGTCAAATTAAGTTAGGAATTTCTCTAAAAAAAAATAATACATTAATTTGACCTACAAATCTAATCATATAATTAATTTTTCAATGACGAATATTCAACTGACTGTAATTATTCAGCCATGATTTTAAAATGTGTTGAGTGCATTATGATTAAAGTAATACTTAACACTGATCTAACTTACCTATACGTAACAAGCATCATATATTACTTCATAGATATTCATGAATTTGGTTCATTTAAGTTAATTAATTAATGGATTAAGGAATTAATCAGGTAATAATTACTTTTAAAATGGTATATTTTTCTTTTGGCTCTAAATTAAAAGTACAAGTTATATATACACTCTTTTAACAGGTTATTAACATATAGTGGTCCACTAATAAGTAAACTTTATGTAACATGCAAGTAAGAGTGGATGAAGAAATTAGCTAATATACATCATTTACCTAACCAAAAAAAATGACATACCATCAAATTTTAATTAAATTAAGTAAAAAGTCCTTTCATCTATATATAATTTGCGTTGGGAGGTCACAAAATTAGAATGCAACAATTCTAAAACACATTTTTAGAACTTAAAAGCAAAAGAGATTTGTAGAAAGTACATACACAAACTCAAACACACACACACACACTAAGGCCAAAAAAAATGGAGTCAAATTGGCTTCGTATTTTTGTCCTCTTGGCATTGTGCTTCTTTCCAGTTTTTGGCATTACTCGTCATTACAAGTTCAATGTAAGTACTAAGTCTCTCCGTTTTAATTTATTTATCTTACTTACTTTTTAGATGACGTGTTTAAGATCACAACATTAAAATGGCATTTCGTACTTTATTCTACATATTATTAGTTTAAGACTACAATATTCAAGAGTTTTCTTTATTTTCTTAAACTCTGTGTCAAGTCAAAACCAGACAAACATATTGAAACGAATGGAGTATTGGTTTCGGTTTTCTCTTAATTGAAAAGATTACAGTAAGCCAAATTTTCTACTAATAATGAACAAGTTATATTGTTGAATTTCTCTTATATGAAGTTACAATGTTTTTGAAATATATTGGTTGTGTATAACTTGTAGATATCTAAGTTATTTTAGTTGTTTTATACCTCTATATAGATAGAGTGTTCAACAGCCTTTAATTAAAACTAAAAAATCTTCAACATGAATAAGTACAAGTAAGGTGGGCTAGATCGATATCAAGTCCTATAGTTTTTTTTTTTTTTTTTGGCTTTTATTTTCTTATATCTATTGGTGTTCTAGGTGGTTATGACGAAAATGAGTTGTCTATGTTCAAGTAAGCCTATTGTTACTATTAATGGAAGATTTCCAGGACCTACAATTTATGCTAGAGAAGATGATAGAGTACTAATCAAAGTTGTTAACCATGTCAAATATAATGTCTCTATCCATTGGTAAGTTCATTAATTTTATACGTACGATTCTTAGTCATTAAATTTAAATTCTAAATTCGTATCTGATTAACAGGCATGGTATTCGACAACTTAGAACTGGTTGGGCAGATGGACCAGCGTATATCACACAATGTCCAATTCAACCAGGGCAAAATTATGTATACAATTTCACAATTACAGGCCAAAGGGGTACATTATTTTGGCATGCACATATTTTGTGGCTAAGAGCTACAGTCCATGGTGCAATTGTCATTTTGCCTAAACGCGGTGTGCCATATCCATTCCCTAAACCTAACCATGAAGCTGTGGTTGTTTTAGGTGAACATATTTAATACTAATCTATACTTATTCGAAACTGTATTTTTACTCTTCTTTGTATTTCCGAGGGTCTTTCATAAACTAAGGCAAATAAAGAGTCTTGTTCACCCTTTCAGTATATTATTTCACTTGATTGGATATATATCTAGCTAATTAAGACGATGTCTTTCGTTGGAAAATTATATAATGATTTCTTTTTAATGATGTAACGTAGGTGAATGGTGGAAATCTGATACTGAAGCTGTGGTTAATGAAGCTCTAAATTCAGGATTAGCCCCTAATGTTTCTGATGCTCACACGATTAATGGTCATCCTGGACCTGTTTCCAATTGTCCGTCTCAAGGTAATACTTGTAAACCGCTCCGTTTTAATTTATATGACAGTATTTGATCAGACATGAAATTATATAAAGCCAAAAAAAGAGCTTTTATTTCGTCACATATAAAAATTTATGGTCATTTTTATAGATATCAACATATGTCAATATTTAAGCAAAGTGAGAGGTTTAAAATCAAGTATTCAACTATAAAAATATGTTATTTTTCTCGAACAGGCTATAGAGGAAAGAGTGTCATATGCCCTATACAAATAGCTTGTGTTTAGTTCAAATTTGATGTGAACTTTTGATCATGACTAATAATATGTACTTTTCATACTGTTTTAGTTTTGAAAATTAGTCAAATTTATAACTTGTCGTCTCAGTAAGCACAACATATCACATAAATTTGATTGTTGGACCATATTATATGCAGGTGGATACAGATTAAGTGTTGCTCCTGGAAAAACATACATGTTACGAGTGATCAATGCAGCACTAAACGAAGAACTTTTTTTCAAAATTGCTGGTCACAAAATGACAGTAGTCGAAGTCGATGCTACTTACGTTAAGCCCTTCAAAACAGACACAATTTTAATAGCCCCTGGCCAGACAACAAATGTCATAGTCACTGCAGATCAAAATTTCGGAAAATACATGGTGGTTGCTTCTCCATTCATGGATTCACCAATCACAGTCGACAACGTGACAGCTACCGCCACGTTGCATTACACCGGGGCACTTTCCAGTGCCCCGATGACCTTCACTAGTGCCCCGCCACAAAACGGGACATCAGTTGCTAACAACTTTATCGACTCTCTTAAAAGCCTTAATTCGATAAAATACCCAGCTAAAGTACCGAAAAATGTAGATCATTCGTTACTTTTCACAGTTGGGCTCGGGATTAACCCGTGCCCAACTTGTATACCAGCTAATGGAAGCCGGGTTGTTGCTAGTATAAATAATGTTACGTTTGTTATGCCAAATACTGCGCTTTTACAAGCGCATTTCTTTGGCATAAAAAACGTTTTCACGACGGATTTTCCAGGAAATCCGTCGTTCATTTTCAACTATACGAGTACATTACCGCCTCCAAGTTTGGCTACGGTGAACGGAACCAAACTTTACCGTCTGCGTTATAATGCGACGGTTCAGTTGGTTTTGCAGGATACTGGAATTATAGCTCCTGAGAATCATCCGATTCATTTGCATGGTTTTAATTTCTTTGCAGTGGGTAAAGGTTTGGGGAATTTTAATCCGAAAACGGATGCGAAGAATTTTAATCTTATGGATCCTGTTGAAAGGAATACAATTGGAGTTCCTTCTGGAGGATGGGTTGCTATAAGATTCCGCGCTGATAATCCAGGTACGCTCTGCTTACTTTTTGTGTTTCTCGAGTTTAAGTTTTATGCACTAATATTGTAGAATGAACTGGAATTAGTTACCAACTTTGTTGTTAACCTGAGATTATATTGCTGGTACCTAATAAACTTTTTTGATAATCCATCACCAAAATTTGTCTTGTCACTACTTTTTGATTTAAGTAGTACTCCTTTGTCCCAACGTGACAATTTAATTTTTTTTTTTTTAGAGCTAAACTATTTGATTTTTAATCAATATTTTAAGATGATATTTTTGTCATATTGATATGGAAAAAGTTACAATTTATAATATTTTTATATAGTTTTTAAATATTTTAATTCAATTTTAAAATTTTGAAATAATTTAATCTAATTAACTCTGTAAATTAGTTAAGTTGACACTTGAAAAGTGAAATGTGACAACTATTTTAAAACGGAGGGATCGTAATAATATGAATGCATTTATACATTCAGGCCACTTATAATATAACGATACGTTAGTGTTTGACTATGGATTTTTTTTTTCTTTTTTCCGCATAAAATTTCAAAATTCAACTTGAAGTTGAATTTCAAAATTTTCAAGAATTTAAAAACACCACACCAAAAATGTGTTTTTAGTCTTGTCACTACTTTCTGTTTTTAGTAGGACTTACGTTGTCCGAATGTGACAATTTGTTTTTTTAGAGTCAAATTATTTGACTTTTGATTTAAATATTTTAATTCAATTTTAAAATTTTGAAATAATTTTATCTAATTAACTTTGAAAATTAATCAAAATGACTTTTAAAAAGTGAAACGGGACATCTGTTTTAAAACGGAGGGATCTTAATAATATAAATACATTTATATATTCAGGCCACTTATACGGTATGCTAGTGTTCCATTATGAAACTTTTTTTACTTTTTTTCGGAGTTGAACTCCCAAACACTTTTGCCCATAAAATTTTATATTAAATTTCAGAATTTTCAAGAATTTAAAAAATAACAAAATAGTGTTCACTTTTTTCATTCCAGATTGCTCATAAAAAGTTTAACAATTCCAAATTGTAGCCATGGTCAAACACAACTGCCCAATTTTCAAATATCATTTTCACTTTAAAAATAATTTTTAGCAAATTTTACAATGAAACATGATCAAGCGCCACTCCACTTTAATTGGGCTGAATATATTGCAGGAGTTTGGTTTATGCATTGCCATCTAGAGATACACACAACATGGGGATTGAAGATGGCATTTCTTGTAGATAATGGAAAGGGTCCAAATGAGTCACTCTTGCCACCTCCAAAGGATCTTCCAAAATGCTAAAAAAAAAAAAAAATCCTCTAGAGAGTACAGCCAAAGCTGCACCATGCAATGAGGAAAAAGAAGAATAGAGAGTCAACAAACAGTATATTCATTTTCTTGAGTGGAAAAAAAAGGGGAATTTTGCTCAAGCAAACCTCAATAATTATACAGATATATTTGTGTTGTATACAATTTTTTATTGTTGTTGTTTGTTCAAGGAAGTTTGAGAAATGGATTGTTTCTTTCTGATTTGTATGTGCACACACTAAGGGTAACTTGTATTCATTTTTTAATTTTTTTTTATATATATATCTGCTTTAAACATGTCGCGTATGAAGTTAGGCTTGACAAACAGACAAAAAATTATTGGACTTTATCATGTTGTTAGTATGATTGAAGTTCAAGTAAAAATAACTGAACTTCAATATATGTGTTTGAACCTCATATATTGTATATGAAATCCGACTTTGTTATGACTAGCATCAATCATACCACAGCTCTTGATTGGTTTTTTCTTTTATTTGTTGTTTCTCGACCTTGAGTTGTAATGGAAGATTGCTAAGGACGTACGGGAAGAGGAAATTACTAGGTGGATAATCGAACCTTCATCAATAAGGTGAAAGTTTAGATAGTTAACTGAGTTACTTCAACTCTTCATTTATCGAACCTTTATCAAGAGTGATATGTATAAATCACTCACATATTCTTCTGAATTATATGCATCTGCGATATTAAATTGGAAAACAGTAGAGATATGCAAGAACATATGCAAAATTTTACAAAAGATGTCTTGTAGGTGAGTTTTGTATGAAACTGGTGCAATTGATCTTCCATTGGTATATAAATCAACAAATTCCCATACTTGTCACATGTACAGTGATTGAGTTGAATACTAAAACAGCACAACAGGCTAGGTCTTTTAGGTCAATATTTCAAATATGGTATAACTCCAGCAACGGGCAATATTTGTTGGCTTATATTTTACAATCTTCATCTAGATGTAAGCAATAAGAGGGGAACCATTGGTGGCCCCCTAAACTTGGCACGAAATTTCACTTAAACACCTCAACTGGACGATGTTCATTTTAGACACCTCAGGTAGGATTCCGTTGTGTCATTTTGACACTTTTTGCTTACATGACATGGTAAGTGTAATGCACCCAAAATCAGCGCGTGAAGGGGCTCTTTTTCAAGCCAAAAAAATAATATTTAAAATGTTTTTACTATTCTTCTTCCTCATTCTCTCCTCCACCACACACCATCCATTTACCACCACTGCCACCATCGCTGTTAATACAATCAAATTAATTTTTTTATTTATTCAGTTTCGAAAATCACCACAACCATCGTCATCTTCTTATTCTTATTCTTTAGAAAATAGCACAAAAGAGATATAGAGTGCATGAAAAAAGACGATTTTCGATTCCACCTTTTTCGCAGAAAAAAATGGATATGAACACTCATATTTAATAATTTTTCTTTCTTTCTCTCCTTGTCTCCCTCCTCCTCCTCCTCTCTTTTTCTCTCAAAACAACACTAGATAAAAAGAAAAAAAGAATCTAAAACAATTTTAAAGAGCAAATTAAGAAAACAAATTAAGAAAATTGTTGGGTATAATAGAGAAGACAACTACCATGGGGGGCAAGGGGGGGAAGGGAGGGGTTAAATTGATTTTTTTTAGAATAATATTTTTATTTTATTTACTAAATAGATTTTAAAATAATTTTTAACTTAAAATAACACATGTAATCATTTAATTCGTCGTTTGCCACATCATCAACGAGTGTATTACACTCTTTCAGCTTTTTTCTTATTGTAAAGAAAGTGTCAAAAGAATATAACGGAACCCTACATGAGGTGTCTAAAATGAATATCACACAATTGAGGTGTCTGTGTGAAATTTCGTGCCAAGTTTAGAGGCCACCGATGGGTTCCCCCCAATAAGAGATTAAGCACCTTCCTAAGCATAAAAACTACATTTTTACAATAAATCTGAGAAATGTATCACCTAAAGTACTTTGGGTGCCTGGAGCCTACGCTTGAACAACCATTGAAATGGTCTCGACAACTGTGCTCTCTTCTTCCTCCAGAACCAAATGGCTGCGTTGTACTGCTCATTACGAATTTTTCTTGTGGCAGCCCTCCAATCAAACTTCTCCATTTCTGTACGTGCAGCCCGGCCAATAGTTTCTCTCAATTCAGCATTGTACAGAAGTGGCTCCAGTTTGCTCAAGCAGTCGTCGATATCCCCAGGATTATACAAATATCCAGTTTTTCCCTGCTGATCATCAGGAATGATATCTGGAATTCCTCCAGCACGGGCAGCCAAAACAGGAAGTCCTGATGACATGGCCTCCAAAACAACGAATCCAAGTGTCTCTGACTCTGAAGGCATAACGAATATATCTCCACTGGCATATGCCTGAGAAAGTTCCTCCCCTAGTAACATACCTGTGAACACTACAGGCATGCCAGAGAACATTTTCTCCAATTCCTCCCTATAACAAGTGATGAAATGAATAATTTATAGCTCAATCTTTTATAAGAATGAAAAATTACATGTCTCATGTTAAGCATACAGGCTATCAACAACAAAATACCCAGTGTAATCCAACAAGTGGGTCTAGGGAGGGTGGTGTGTATGCAGCCTTATAAGCATGCATCCTATCAAAACAGGAATTTTTTATAAATATCAATGCATTCTGAAGTGCACATTCTCAACCGATAGTATTTGAGAGTAGATTCTTCTCATACCCCAATCACGTCCCTTCGATAAGAGGGCTATTCATCTGAAGACAATTTTACTTCCAATCAACACTTTTACTTCTAAGATTTTCAGATAGTTTTACTTCCAACAAATATTTTTACTTCTATGATTTCTATGTCCAAGTCAGGGAGCACCTTTTTCGTTGAAAATTCCTCGTTCCCTTTTGTGTGAATGGCGGATTTCAATGATGAAGGGAAAACTCTTATACTCTTCATTTGAAAGGGGATGGATACCTTATTGTGAGTGATTATGGAGGAACCTTTTCATAGAGGAGAGTGATAGGCCAGTTAAAGCAAGCTTGAAAACGAAAGGAGATGTCATTCATTCATAGCAGAAGAAAGCTGTCTCTCATTCATATTATACGATTGTATCACTCGGCCCGTTGGCTCCAAATGACTAATGTCCCAATCTTGTGGATCAAATCCAGTAGTTCTTGCCAAAGTAGAAAGTTTAATCTAGAGAAAGGATAGCTAATAAAATTTGACTTTTAAGAGACCTCGAATTCCTAGGTTACGGTGTGCATTATGCCATCAGGTATAATAGAATAAACTGAAGAATCAAAAATTCCAAGTTTGTCTACGAAGAGGGAATATATAACACGCTAGTTTATAAGTATATAGATATCTTGTCAACATAATAACTCCAAGACTAATGATGGCAATGCATCACATATCTGCTGCAAATGGGAATGAAGTGAATAATTAGGGCACATATTGGTTTGCTAACAGATAATTAACCAGTTCACCGTTCACTAAGTAATATGTACCATCTAACAGGTAACAAATGAAATGCTAATGCTTAGCTAAGAAATTCTACCAATAATTCAGCAACTCCTACACAACATATAAATGGTATTATTGTTTTAAGTTCATCTTCTTTAGTAAAAAATTACCTGCTAAAGTAACGTCGATAAAAGTTCAGTGGAATTATCAGGTAGCATAGTGAAATATAACAAGTGTCTAGTTATGACTCTTTCCACACGAGATCCTCACTGATAATTTTTTATCTTAGACTTGATTATCAGAAGAGGGAGAGAAAAGGAGACAAGACAGCTTATTGTGCATGATACTATATATCAAATATCTTTTACAGTGAAGTACAGGTAAATGATCCTGGAAAAGTTCTGAAAGTCAAAACGTAAAATTGCTACTGCAACTCACCTATATGGCCCATCTCCAATAAATGCCATGCGAGCTTCGGTAAGTCTATCCATTAACCTGTTCCAAAGTCATTTTGAAATGTCATGTGCAAGTTACACCTTCATTCACTTCATAGCCAAAAATGCAAGTCTTATCCTTTCTCATTAACAAAGAGAGGCAATACCTTTTGAGAAAATCCAAATTCTTCTCAACTCCAAGTCGTCCAACATGGACTATCAATGGTTTATCAGGTTCCCCGGCACTGATCATGAAAAGTAACAGGAGAAAGGAAAAATAATTATCAGTACACATTAAGGTTGTTTATATAGTGAAAAGAATCTTCAGCAAGAAGCTCGCACCTCAGTCTTAGCCGCATTTCATGAGACCGATACCGGGGGTGGAAGCTCTCAGAATCAACACCCTTATTCCACAGACGTATTTTGTTAGCTGACAAATAGGAAAAGAGAGGAACCGTCAACAGCTCTGAGCAAAGCTTTAGCAGCAAAAAGAAGCTAACAGGAGTTTCCATCTAAGACCAACAAAAACTGTTTTGACTGAACAGAGAAGATAATATTGTTTTTAACTTAAATTGCTAATTGGTAAAGTTCATGCCGTAGTGTAAGTAACAAATACACCTGTCGGTCGTTTACCTGCTGTCACCCTATAAGCTTTCAGATCCTTCGCAATAGCAGCAGATGGCACCAATGTAAGATCAGCAGCTCTATGTAGAAACTCTGGTAAGCAGCAGTTATGTCTTAATTAGTATACAGAGCTGGAGACCTGAGAGACAATAGATACTGCAGAAGAGAATGCTCTGCTCACATACTTATAATCATCCACATAGGTTGCACCAACCAACCAAAGGTATATCTAGGTATGTATCTGCAAAATAAGGGCCAGGATCAGTGTAGAGCCCTTAATTAATATAGAATGTAAGAAGAAGCTTCAGAAACTCATTCTCTATGTTATTCATCAGGAAGATCAACAGAGAAAATGTTTTGGCTTTTTGAATCATGTAATTTGCAGAACCTATCAAATGTTCCCATCTGGAGACAAGATATTCAAAAATGTGACTTACACAGGCACATGCGTGTGATAAGACATCACTATCGGCACACATAACAGTTTTGCAATGATAAGAGCACCAAATACCTAACAATAGGATAAAGATTATCTCTTTCAGCACGCTGGGGAAAATATTAGAACAACCTTAAGCTCCTTGAAGCTACAAGACGAACATCACTGCACCACTTAAAGGAGCAAAAAGAAACTGAAAACTCACCATTATACCAGGAGATGATGCATGTATGATGTCGGGCTTGAATCGTGCTACTTCTGAAATTATTCTTGGGCTGAGAGCTAGTGACAGGGGAACCTTCTGGTACAAAGGGCAAGGGAAACTGCAAATGAAGAAAGAAAAATGTTTCTTTAACTAACTAGCCAATTACCATACATGGAGAATATTTCATAGTCATGCACCCTCAAACGTTGCTGATTTGTTTGCTGATATTGCAACAGATAGAATTGAGTGAATTCATTGAGTAAATTCGAAAAAGAATATACGAAAGGAAGTAGAATCTGCAACCTTCTTGATCCAATCAACTTTGCTCCATAAAACTCTTGAGGTACCCCTTCATGTGTTGTCACAACCATAACCTGTACCCCAAAATTAACAGAGGAGTATAAGTGGCCAACCATCAGATGTAAACTTCAATTCTTAGCCCCTGTCAGAACTCACTCAACAGTCTGGCTGAACAATGCTAAGAAGTATTGCAGTTAGTCCCTATGAACTAAATGACTGTTAGAATAACTGTTTCTAGGTAAGTGCAGACAAAACATATCAAGATTGCTTGAAATTAGTTTAGGGGAACAGAACTAGTAGAGGTCAAGATTATGAACTCCTGATTGGCAAATAGCATCCTGAGAGAATTTGAAATGAATAATCAGCTCAAACATATCAATTTTGTGGGTAGGCACATGGCATAGCAGTAAATTCAGAAGGCCAAAAGAAAACCAACAGCTATCAGTTATCAACAACACTCTTGTAAGCAACGAGTATACCTCATCCCCCATTTCACGGAGATATCTTATAAAATTCTGGAACCGGTTCTTATAGCCAGATACATACCTACACATTTCACAAAGGAAAATGGTGGTTATGTCAGAGTGTAAACTTAATTGAGCATGAATTTTGTTCTTCTGGAAATGTCAATCTTTATTCTCTAAAATTACTGATCAGAGCTGATCCATAATTCACCATATAAGGCATCGGAGCCCCCAGCTGAGAACATATCCGACTCCCAAAATTAAAGGGTGAAGGCAATGTCACTTCTAAGTGGCACTGAGTAATAAAGACAGCAAAATGTAATAGAAGTGGGTATTCTGCTGAAGTGTATCTGCAGTTGAAAGGCATCTGATTGGACAGAGCAATATTTATTCTTATGCTAAGAATCATTATCAACTACACAGATTCTAGCCCCTAACGGAAGATAAGAAGATCAAACAAACAACATATTAGGGAAGTCAGCAACGGTTCCTTAGAAATCTGGGCGCGAATAATCAAAATCACAAAGCAGAGAAGATTGAATAAACGAGACCACTGAAGTAATAAAACTTGACATGAACAGAATTCACATACATTGAAATACTGCTGCAAATTAACAGATTATAAAAGATATGCTCCAAAAATGCTCCTCAATAACACATTGTCATTTTCATTATAGGCGAAACAAATGATTAGTTATCATCCGACATCAGTTCTATCTGTCAGTATATGAATAGTGAGAAGCAAGTCACAGAAGCTCAGAAGGGTTGAAGAAGAAATTAAACCTAATGGATCACTCAGAAGTCAACTCAACAAACAGAAAGAGCATAGCAGTAAGCAGAACCAAAGTTAAGCAATTAACGCCAACCATTTTGCAGTTCGGCTCAAATTATATAAGATTATAAAGGGGGGGAAATACACTAAAATCACTCACGAAAAAGGAGAAGGCTCAACAAAGATAGCAATACGTCTAGGCTTGGAACTCATTTCAGATTCAATCGAAGGAGGAGGACCCTCTTCCTCTTCTTCCCTATACTCTTTACCTTTCATGTTGCTAGCTGCAATTAAGGGTCTTTTCTTGAAAGGTCTTTCCCTAAATCTCCTTTCACAATGCAAAAAATTAAATTTTGTGCAAATTAAGCTAATGGGGTTTGTTCTTGAAGTAGAAAAGTGAGAAAAATCATGAATACCTAAAGGTACTGAAACAAAAGAAGAAGAAGAAGAAGAAGAAGAAGAAGAAGAAGAAGAAGAGATAACAGGACTTATAAACAGAGAAGAGGCAGCCATGGTGAGTTTTTTGGATAATGATGTTAAAAATATTTAAATTTGATTAGCTCAGAGAGCAAAGAAGTGTGGAATTTGGAAGATAGAGAGCAATTGAGTAGCCATGGAAGGGACTCCGGCAAAGGATATTCTTATTTTCAGTATGGAATAATTGGAGAGTATATGCCACAGGTTTCACATGCCGCTAATATATACTCGCTCCGTCCATTTTGATTTTTCATAGCGCTTTATTTCAAAGTTAAATTAAATTATATTAATTAATTTGATATTTTATTTAAAAAATTTAAATATTCAAAATTATATGAAACATACTATATATTGCACTGTGTGGGATGATACCGGGGAGAGAAGGGAATGCGTTGAGGCAGCGACTCAGCGAGCAAGACAACTACATTTTTGCTTTTCTCTCCATGAGATGAGCCCAGTGCATTGGACCGATGGATAAGAGAACTGAGCTTTTTTTGCATATCAATATGATGAAAACATTGTAAAATGTTAGTCAAATTTTTTATAATTTGAGTCTAAAAAAAGATAACTATGACAATAAAAAATGACGAAAGTTATATTATTGGATCGCCATCCTCATGTTATTGACACATTTGGATGTTGCTGCCATGTGCAACATTTTTGTTGTATGTTTTTTCTGAGTTTTCGAAAATAGTCTTTTTTGTCGGCATACATTTTACGTTTTTTAGATCCTAATTTGTGGAATTTCACTAGTTATATTTTGTTTGTTTTACTTTGTGAGTTTTAAATGTTTTTAATACAAGAAATAGTTTAGTTAAATGTGTCACTACCTGACCTCGACCTACTCGAGCTGACATGTTTGGTTGCTCGTTAGGGAGTGAATTATTTATATTTCAAAATTAGTATGCAGTTAATATCATGTTTGATAGTATTTCAATTGTTATGTATAAAATTTAACACAACAAAATATGATATTTGGCTATCGGATCTACAATCTTACCTAAAATAATTGTGGTCGAGCCAGAATTTTTGCGAAGAGGTACAAAATATGAAAAGTAAACACACTCCACCCCTGCACATAAATAATTATTGTATCATTAATATTAACAAAGGTTCAATGACACTTTCTTGTTGTCTGTCAATTTAGTTCGACTAGATTCGATACAATCGTTTAAAAAATTATATGGCTCAGCTCGATTTCAATCAAAAACCAACTCGATTTCTATCAAAACTCAACCTAATTCAACTCGATTAGATTAAATTTTGATAAAGTTTGACTCAAGTCTATTCAAACTTTATCAAATTTGTACATAACGTGTAACTTTGTACATACCCCTTCCTAAGCAAAAACACTAGTCAACTGCACGTCTGCACCCCAAATTACCTTCTACTGTTCTTTTTCTATTAACAAAAAAATGAAATCTCTCTCAATAAGTCATTGCAGGCTAAGTTGTGGACTCTTTCATCGCACCCGTATCAGATTCTCCAATAATACACGACTTTTGGCATATCCAACAAGCACCCCTTGACATTTTTAAGAGTCCGCGCAACATAAATAGCTGGCTAGCAGCATATTTTGAATTCAAAACAGACACTCATAAATTAGTTAGTAAAAGTAGAAGTTTGACTTCATTTTGCAACAAAGGAAACAAACAGTTCTAGTCTATATGTGGTTATCCAACAAAGTTGCATTAAATAGCATTTATACATATTAGTTGGACACTCCAGAAGAGTCTTGAAAATCTATTGTATAATCAAAAAAGACAATTTCCAAGAATAGCAACTAAGTTGTTTTCTTTTTATTAGACAAATGGAGCTTCTGTTATACTTGCATCTCTCAATTATTGTTATGTCCATTGCAATCTCAGGTTGTGAATCAACTGATCTATTAGCATTACAAGACTTGAAAAACAGAATAACAGATGATCCACTTCATGCCATGGCTTCTTGGAATGATCATTCTTCACATTTCTGCAACTGGACTGGTGTAACATGTAGTCCTTATAATGACAGAGTTATCAATCTTGATTTGAGTTCACGAAAACTCGTTGGCACTATACCGTCTTCCATTGGCAATCTCAGCTTCCTAACAGGTATACATCTTGAAAACAATAGCTTCCATGGTGAAATTCCTCAAGCAATAGGTCTCTTGCTGCAGCTTGAACATTTCAATCTTAGTTCAAATTCTTTTAGTGGAAAAATTCCGACAAATTTAACTTACTGTAAGGAGCTTAGAGTACTTGATTTACGAGCTAATGATCTTGTTGGAAAGATTGTGGATCAACTTAGTTCATTGTTAAAGTTGAACTTCTTAAGACTTAAGAGCAACTCTTTCACAGGAGGCATCCCGTATTGGATAGGAAACTTTTCGTCTTTAAAGTACCTTGACATTTCGAGCAATAGTTTACAAGGACCAATACCTCAGGATCTTGGCCGTTTAATGAGTTTGGAAGTATTTAAAGTGTACGAAAATGAATTATCTGGTACAATCCCTTCGTCGATTCTCAATATTTCTTCCATTTACTATTTCTCTGTTACTCAAAATCTGCTTCATGGACAACTTCGAGCAAATATAGGCCTCACTCTTCCAAACCTTGAAGTATTTGCTGGTGCTGTCAACAGCTTCACCGGATGTATACCTGTTTCATTGGCGAATGCTTCTAGACTTCACGTGATTGATTTTTCCCAAAATGAACTTACCGGGGATGTGCCATATAGATTAGGAAAACTGAAAAGTTTGGTTAGGCTCAACTTTGAGGTCAACAGACTAGGAGGGAGGGGAAGTTCTGAGGGTTTGAAATTTCTTGATTTCTTAACCAATTGTACAAATATGATAGTCCTAAGTTTTGCAGCCAATTACTTTGATGGAGAATTGCCTTACTCAATCGCTAATTTTTCGACTGTACTTGAGATACTTACTCTAGGTGACAATAGGATACATGGTACTCTTCCTGCTGGAGTAGGTAGTCTTACTACGTTGACACTACTAGGAATGGAAAATAACTGTCTCAACGGCAGTGTTCCTGAGACAATAGGTAGACTTAACGGTCTGGAAGGCCTTTATTTGAGTGGAAATGCGTTTTCAGGGACGATACCACTCTCTATTGGTAACTTGACAAAGTTAATCAGTGTATACTTGCAAGAGAATAGACTAGAAGGAATCATACCTCCAGAGTTGGGGAAATGTAATATCTTGTCTGTGCTGAACCTTACTAAGAATCATCTTGTTGGCTCCATACCGGAAGAGGTTGCAGGACTATCTTCCCTTTCAATCTCTTTATCGTTGGCAAGTAATTCATTCACTGGACCTTTGCCAAAAGAACTTGGTCAGTTGATAAATCTCAAGGAATTGGATGTTTCACAGAACAAATTATCAGGTGAGATCCCAAGTACTCTAAGCAATTGTCTCGGCTTAGAGCGAATAAATATCAGTAGTAATCTCTTACAAGGAACTATTCCTCAATCTTTAACAGATTTAAGAAGTTTAAGTGAGATAGATTTCTCAAGGAACAACTTGTCAGGGGAAATACCGGAATTTCTTGGGAAACTTCCATATCTCCGGAAACTTGACCTCTCATTCAATGAACTTGAAGGTAAGGTTCCAAATGAAGGGATCTTTGCAAATACAAGCACATTTTCAATCAACGGAAACAATAGACTTTGTGGTGGTGTACCCAACTTACATTTGCCTGAATGCTCTAAAGCTACCAAGCACCTTGATTCAAGAGTAGTGCTAGCTGTTATACTTACTCTTGCATTATCAGTTTTGGTGCTATGTTCCTGTGCTGCTTATTACAAACTCAGCAACTCAAGGAAGGCACAACCTTGGAATGCTGAGCAACTGTTTGAGATACCAAGAACTACATATCGAGCAATACATAGAGCAACAAATGGATTCTCTGATGCCAACTTGGTTGGTAGAGGAAGTTTTGGTTCAGTATACAAAGCACATTTCGATGTTGACAATACAATAATGGCAGTGAAAGTGTTGAACCTACAACAAAGAGGTGCCTTGAGGAGCTTCCTGGATGAATGCAGAACCTTGAGTACTATTAGGCATCGTAATCTTCTCAAAATCAAGACTGCTTGTTCAAGCATTGATCACCAAGGTAATGACTTCAAATGCATAGTTTTTGAGTTCATGACTAATGGAAACCTACACGATTGTTTGCATACAGAAAATGATGATCAGCAACACCAAACAAAGAAGCTGAGTTTCATCCAAAGACTAGACATCACCATAGATGTTGCTTCTGCACTTGACTATCTCCACAACCACTGCCAAACACCAATAGCTCACTGTGATCTAAAGCCAAGCAACATACTCCTCGACGAAGACATGTCTGCTCATGTTGGTGACTTTGGATTAGCAACATTTCTCCTTGACACATCGAGTAGTGATTCTCAGAGTCCTCACAGTCCTACAGCATTAAAGGGTTCTATAGGATACATCCCAACAGGTATGACGTAGCTAGTTTATATTTCATATACAATAATACATATATCATCCTAAAGAAATCTATTTGGTACCTCACAGAGTATGGATCAGGCAGTCAAGCATCCACATTCGGAGATGTTTACAGCTTTGGGATAGTGTTGCTAGAGTTATTTATCAGTAGAAGACCAACAGACGCGATGTTTAACGAGAGTCTAAACATTCACAAGTATGTTTCAATGGCTTTGCCTGCACATGTCATGGAAATTGTAGATCCTATATTGCTCTTGACAGAGGAAGAACAAAACATCAATCAAGATCAAGCAAGAACAATGGAAGAATGTTTACTCTCGGTTTTGGAAATTGGGCTTACATGTTCTGCATCATCACCAAGAGATAGAATGCCAATAATCACAGCTTTGAGCAAACTTCAAGCAATCAAGAAGTCCTTCCTTTCAAGGAGATTATAATATGAATCAAATGATGAGTTAGTGACAGACTAATTATGTTTATCTTTCATATTTCCTATTTAAACCTTGATATACATACATATCAAAGAATGCTACATAGTTAACTAGCATGCCAGAATTACAATATAATGCTAATTATTGAACAGGTTACCTACAATCTACATAGTTAACTACCTCCTTTTCGTTAAGCTCCTATCATGTTGTGGTGCTTTATAGAATTTACCCTATTAATGTAAAGTTGACAAAGCAAAAAAAGTTTGATGGGATATAAGTCACTCTGACAGGCAAGAACAACACAATCTGATAATCTAATATGTTGAAGATCTAGTTGGAATAGAAAACCTGAAACTCTATAGGCAAGTAGGATATGAGTAGTAAATTTTGGGATGACTAATATCCTTCGCTCCTTTTCCGCTATTTGACTCTGCTTTTGCGGGCTCTTCTCCACTGAAGTGGCCATGTGTCCCATTTACTGAAATTGGTGTATACTTGTAATTTTAAACTTTGTTTTAATTTGCTTAGCTCCTTCACTACTCTAACCACAGTAAACACTACTTTTCTCAATTATCATAACAAAAACTCAAGTAAAAAGCATAGAGAAGTTGGTAAAACACCAACTTATAGCTATTCCCAACTTTTATTTTACATGAGAAGCTCAATAAGATGGACATACTCTTAATAAGCATAAAAAAGGTCAATTTTTGAATCAGCACTATTAAGCAAATCTAAGTGTCAATATAGAGGCTTATGGGTGTGACATTATCATCTTTTAAGTTACATGGTTCTAAATCAATAATTTAGGCATATTCGATGAATTTCTTAAGACAAATACAATGTATGAACCAAAGTTATTGGATTTGGACAAATCCATAACCAACACCCTAGCTCTGCCCTTGTTTCTAGAATCCTCCCTCTTCCCTAAGTTTCTATGCCTGCAAAAATTTGAATCCTCCAGGATCAGATATACCATACAGAGGTAACCCTCATTTCATAACTCTAATGATCTAATGAATGCCTATGTGATGGCTGATGTGTACTCAAACATGTTTGAGGATTCAGATTATCGACATGTACTTGTTTTGAGTGTCTGATAGAGGTTGACTTTGGCAAGACTACTTTAGTGCCTGTTGGATTGACTTATTTTAGGCGTTTTTAAATCAAAATAGCTTTTAAGTAGTTTTGAAGTGTTTGGATAAAGTTAAAAGGTGCTTATAAGCACTTATTTTAAAGCCAAAATAACAAAAATAAGTCAAAAATCATAAGTTAGAAATCCTAACTTGTGGCTTTTGGCTTATAAGTCAAAAGTCAAAAGTCAATCCAAATAGGCCCGTTATGAAGAATGAAAAATGTCTATAAAGTCCAGATAATATTTGCAATCATGAAGATAGAAACATTCATTTATCATAGCAAATAATTAAATATCGAAAATTCGGAAGGACTTATTCAAAACCCAGCTATGAAAAACCTTCATAAATAAAACATCAAAGGATGTGGTGAGTGGATGGAGTTGATCCTCTATTAATTAATACGGATTAGTGAGGCTCCAATGTGGGTACATGACACGCATGAGAAACTAAAAATAAAAAGGGGAACCCATCGGTAGCCCCCTAAAGTTGGCACCAATTTTCACTTAGACATCTTAACTAAGTTTTGTTTATTTTAAACACTTCAAGTAGGGGTCCGTTGTGTCATTTTGACACTTTTTACTGACATGGCATAGTGAGTGTAATACACTCAATACCAGCGCGTGAAAGACTCATTTAATATTTTTATTTTATTTTTTTTCATTTTCTTCCTCATTTTTCAGCCACTATCTCTCAAAACTTGAACTTCTTCCATGGAGAAATAGTTTTGATGATGCTACAGACAAATAAAACGAATTTCAATAAGAAGGGATTTCACAAAAAAATAAATTTCAACACATTAGAAGGGTTACAATTCATGTTGTCACAAAGAATAAAGGCAACGAAAAATCTTGAAAAAGACGCTGGGATGGGGTGGAGAGGGGTGGAGAAGACGATTGGGGAAGGGGTTGGAGTTAGGGTGGGCAGAGGTGGAGAAAACGCTGGGTGGGTGGGGGAATAGTGGAGAAGACGATCTAGGTGGGTGGGGAGGAGTTGGGGTGGGTGGGGCGGAGAAGATGACTTGGTGGGGTTGGGTTATTTTTTTAAAAAAAATTTTGTGTAAAAAATTTTACATGTTATTTAGCTTTTGGCTACTTCTTCATTCTACTAAAATATCATGATTTAAAAATTATTTTTAATATATATGTCACGTGTTTTTATTTAATTTGTCACTTTGACATGTCATCAACGAGTGTGTTACATACACCTTATATATTTGGCTTATTGTTAAAAAAATGTTAAAATGACACAATGCAATATGATATGAAATATCTAAAATGAACAAAACTTAATTAAAGTGTCTAAGAGAAAATTGGTGTTAAATTTAGAGGTCACCGATGGGTTCCCAAAATAAAATAGGAGTAACTGATACTTAGCTATCACTCCCCATTTTCATTTCCGATGATTGCTCTCTTTAATTCAATTTCGAATCATGGTTTTTCATCAGATAATTGTGAGATTTGTCTTCTCAACTCTATTGGTTTGGTCCTCATCATCAGTTAGGGCTACTAATTCAACTCAATGCGATCAGCACTGTGGAGCTGGTTCTATTGGTCCGCATGTTCCTTATCCGTTTGGGTTTTCGGAGGGTTGTGGGATTCGCTTGAATTGTACTGAAATTACTGGAGACATCAGAATTGGAGAATATCTAATACAGAATGTGACTTCAGATACTCTGATGGTCAACTTCCCGGTAAATTGTAGCCGTCTGATTGAGGATCTTCAGCAATTAGATGGAAGCAACTATGGTGTGACTTGGAGAAACGGGCTTCTTCTACAGAATTGTAAAGTTCCGAGGAGTGAGTGTCCTTTACCGTCGGAACTTTTAAGCGCACGATTGAACATACAGTCATGTGATTCAAAGAAAGAGAGTATCAGTTGTTATTCAGAGGCGGGTGGTGATTATTTGGATTACCGGAATATAGGGTGTGGAATTGTGACGTCATCCTTCTTGATTGATATGAAGAACAGCTCACCGATGCTCCTGGAGTTTCAGACGATCGAATTGGCGTGGGGATTGGAAGGTGATTGTGCATGTCATGAAGATGCAAATTGTACAAACATTTTTCTTCCGGGGAATCGAAACGGTTTCCGGTGCCTGTGTAAACATGGATTCATCGGTGATGGTTTCCGCGACGGTGATAGGTGCCGGAAAGGTTCGTCGTCTTAATTATCTAGGCTAATGTAACTACTTTATTTGTCATAAAAATCACTTAACTACTACTAAAGTACTAAATTTTGAATTATATCAACACAAAAATCACATAGCTTTGACATCCCTTTTTTTTTTTTCAAAAAAATTAGTAATACTTAAAAATTCAATTTAAAAATTCAGACCTGAGCATAAACCCATTGTGAGAGAAATTAAATAACCCTTCATATTTTTCATTTTTAGTTTCTAGGTACCCAAGTCAACTATCTCCTCTGTCTCGTATTAAATAAAAATAGTCATCTTAGTAAAAATATTTGTCTTTTATTAATGTGCACTATTATGAAAAGTGGATCTAATATGTTTGATAGTTAGGTTCTTATTATTAAAACATATATCATTTAACAAAAAATATATGATTTCAAGTGGGGATCATCGGTTCACATGAACCCAGTGACCCCTCCTGTATACGCCTTTGACTAAATCAAGATAGAATTAAATAGTTTTTTATTTATTTTACCCCTACAATTAATATGATGTTTGAAAGTTTAAACAAATTTTGAAGGTCGGAAAAAAAAAATGAAGAGGGTGAATGAATGTAGCAGAAAGGTGAATGAATTCTTGGTGATTATATGACACGAAAAAATCTTACTGAGAAAGAAAAAAAGAGTAGGAAATTAAAGACTTGTCTGACTCCAATATGGTGAATGTGATTGCTGACGAGGTTTGAATTATTCTACTCTGAAATTATCAATTAGATGATTCCTAGTCAACGGATTATAAAGGACACCACATGATCACTGAATGTCCACAAGTTTGAACAGTGTATTGTATCTCATCTCTTCATGGTGAACACCACAGGGAAATCAGATTAATGGGAGTTGAGTGAGCCACTAGTGGCTTTACTACATAAGTATGAAATAGTCTATAATGAACCTAAGGCCTTACCACCAATCAGAGCAATGGATCATTCCATTCCGCTGAAAACAGGAGGTTTGCGTGTGAGTCTAAGGCCCTACAAGTATAACCATTACCTAAAGGAAGAGATGGAAAAATAGGTTAAGGAGATATTGGGACTAGGATTATTCGGCATAGCCAGTCTCCAGTTTTTTCTCCTGTCCTCTTAGTGAAGAAGAAGGATGAAACATGGAGGTTTTGTGTGGACTATAGAGGCTTGAATGAGATCACTGTGAAAGATAAATATCCAATTCCTATTGTAGACAACTTATTGGATGAGCTTCATGGAGCTGCTCTCTCCTCCAAAATTGACTTGAGTGAAGGATACCATCAGATAGGATGGAAGCCTGAAGATGTGCATAAGACAGCATTTAGAACTCACATAGAACACTAGGAGTTCAGAGTCATGCCATTTGGACTCACCAATGCTCCTGGACCTTCAAGCACTGATGAATCATATCTTCCAACCACTACTTGGGAGGTTTGTCATTGTATTTTTTAATGATATTCTTTTATATAGCAACACAATACTTGATCACTTGAAACACTTGGACGCAGCGTTTGACATACTACAGGAACAAAAGTTGTTGGCCAAGAGATCCAAATGTTCATTTGGACAAGCACAAGTGGAATACTTGAGTCATGTAATCACTGCACAAGGAGACTCTACAGATCTTACCAAAGTTTTGGCCATGATAGACTGGCCTACACCCAAAACTGTCACAGCTCTCATGGGATTTTTAGGGCTTACTGGTTAATACAGTAAGTATGTTGAAAATTATGGGAACATATGCAGGCCTTAGACTGACCTGCTCAAGAAGGATGCCTTCCACTGGAACTCTACAACTGATGAAGCCTTTGAGCAGTTCAAGCAAGCAATGTCCACCACACCTGTTCTGTCCCTGCCTGATTATTCTCAGGAGGTTTATGGTGCACTCACTCCTCAGACTTTCCAATTCAAGGGTTCAACCCTAGAATGATGTTCTTCAACATACAAACCAACACCTTTAATTACTCATATTATCCACAATTCACCTAATAACCACCATAAGTGATCAAAGATCTTTCCTTTTGAAATTCCCTCAAAATTCCTGCTCAATTGATCTTAAGTTGAATTTCAAAAATCTAGGGATTTGGATGATAACTTGGTGATAATCTCTTGTTAGAATGATACAATAATCTTAGGAATGGAGTAGGAACTCAACTTAGATGATTGTGGAAGCCCCAGGACACTTTTCTCCTCAAGGGGTAATGTCATGAGCTGAACAAGCAACCGAGTAAAGAAAAATGAAACAAATTATAACACATGGAAATGACTCACATTAGCTTTGAATTATTGAGCGTGGACGATTGTGATCAGCTGGCGAGACTTATAACAAACTTCCAGAAATGAACTACAGGAATAACTAATATTTGGCATGAGTATCAGTTACCTCTCCTCTTTCTCTCTCAACATCTTCTCCCCTTTTCTGTCTTTTTCCTCCTCTCATTACTTCTGCTCTCTCTTCTTCCAGGTATAACGTTCATGGAGATTACACAGTTTCTACCTAGATATACAGTTTCTACCTAGATATACTTTTAGTTCTATTTTCAATTACAGTATTTCCTATCTTGTAGTTTTACCCTTTTCAGTTGTTAGTCGAAATACAGAAAAATTGCAAAAAAAATTGTCTTTACTTTTCAAATCTATTGCATTGTTCTTCAATTTCTTTCAGAACATTCTAAAGCTAAGCACTTTCATCCAAGAGTGTGGATAGCTGTTATTGTTCCTGTTGCAATCACAGTTTTGGTGCTATGTTCCTGTGGTGCTTATTACAGGCTCAGAAACTCAAGAAAGGCACACCCTTGGATCGATGGGCAGCTAGAACAGATACCAAGAATTACATATTGAGAAATACTTAGAGCAACGGATGGTTTCTCTGAGGATAACTTGGTAGGTACAGGAAGTTTTGGCTCAGTAAATAAAGCACATTTCCATGGTGAGAATACAATAATGGCAGTGAAAGTGTTGAACCTACAACAAAGAGGTGCCTTGAGGAGCTTCCTGGATGAATGCAGAGCTTTGAGAAATATAAGGCATCGTAATCTTCTCAAAATCAAGACTGCTTGTTCAAGCATTGATCACCAAGGTAATGACTTCAAATGCCTAGTTTTTGAGTTCATGACTAACGGAAACCTACACTATTGGTTGCATCCAGAAAAATATGACCAGCAACACCAAACAAAGAAGCTGGCCTTTATCCATAGACTAAACATTGCCATAGATGTTGCTTCTGCACTTGACTATCTCCACAACTACTGTCAAACACCAATAGTTCATTGTGATCTAAAACCAAGCAACATACTCCTCAATGAAGATATGTCTGCCCATGTTGGTGACTTTGGATTAGCAACATTTCTCTTTGACACATCAAGCAATTCTTGGAGTCATCAGATTTCTGCAGCACTAAAGGGTTCTATAGGTTACATCCCAACAGGTACATTTTCTTATATACATATATCATCCTAAAGAAACTTTTTACCTTTTATATGAATAGATCATCCTAAAGAAAATTGATTTGGTACCTGGCTCACAGAGTATGGATCGGGTATTCAAGCATCGACACGTGGAGATGTTTACAGCTATGGAATAGTGTTGCTAGAGTTATTCATCTGTAGAAGACCAACCGATCCAATGTTTCACGAGAATTTAGATATTCACAAGTATGTTTCAATGGCTTTGCCTGCACATGTCATGGAAATTATAGACCCTATATTGCTTTTGGCAGAGGAAGAAAAAAACATGAACAAGCAAGATCAATTAGCAACAAGAGTGGAAGAATATTTAGTCTCAATTTTGGAAATTGGGCTTACATGTTCTGCATCATCACCAAGAGAGAGAATGTCAATAAACACAGTTTTGAGCAAACTTCAAGCTATCAAAAAGTCCTTCCTTTCAGAATATGAATTAGATGATAAGTAGGTGATAGACTAAAACCCGTTTATTTTTATTTTCACACTTCCTATATTAAACCTTGATGTGAATATCAAACAGTGAACTAGTATATGCCAGAACTAAAATATTGCAATGCTCAGGGGCATAGCTACCCTTAGCCTAGGGTGTCCAATCAAACACCTTTCGTCAAAAAATTACACCATATTTATAAGTAAAATGATACTTTAAATGGTTAAATAATACATTTTGGACACTGTGGTATTTAACCAAAAAGCTCAAAAATAAACTCATGAATTAAGGTAGTCTAAATTATGTGCCAAGAATAAAGAGAAGCAATTAGGGATTGTTTGATCTAGAAACAAGCTTGGCATGAATTATATATATATATATATATATATATATATATATATATATATATATATGGAGAGAGAGAGAGAGAGAGAGAGAGAGAGAGATAATAACCAGATATTTCAATATAGAGATTAATAATGAAAGAATTAGTAGTGTTGAGATCATTTTTTTATGGATTATTTGGCTCATCAAACTTAGATACATAACTCAAACTTATGTTTGATTTAACATTATATAACAGCTTGTAAAAGGGTTTGAATAGATTGTTATCCATGTATAATTATGCTATTATCCATTTCATATATAATACATAGATTGATATATGAATTTTTCCTAAATTATATATCTTGAAATTGAATTAATAACCAAACAATGCAAGTTTTGCTCCAGGATCATTTCAGCTAATACAGCAAGTGTCTTTATTACTTGTAGCATCATATATCCAAAATGGATCTTCCTATATTGTCTTAACTCTATCCAAAAAAAATAAATCTAGCACACCCTTACATTTTGTATGGATGGTTGTTACGTATTATTTCAGATTGTATTGAATTATATTGTTTTATGAATACAACGTTTGGATAAATTGTATCGTTCTCCATCGTTACATATGTCATACATCAACAATTTGAATGATAAATCTATAAGAAAAGTAATGCATATACTATAAAAAGGTTGGGTAAAGGATAAAATGTGATTATTAAATAATAAGTAAAGACAAAATGAGAAGAAAATATTAAAGTAACGACGTGATCACACCAAATCGATCGTTACCTAATAATGAATTTAAATGTTATGATATAATAACATTTAAATAACAATCAAAACAAATATCATATTTAAACTAATAATGCAATACAATATAATACACCGGTTAACAAACCAACCAAACAAAGTGCATTTGACTGGCTAAAGAATTAAAGAAGACTCTTTTGAAATTTGTATTTTAAAATAAAGGGTAGATATAATTTGATTAGATATTAATCATTTCAGAAAGAGTCAAATAAGATTTTTTAAGTTAAATTGTATTACCACTAAATATAGAAGTGTCTCATTATTTTATGGACCGGCCAATAAAGAAAACAATTTTTTTGATTAGTGTGTTTAAAAAAGAATGTTTCTTTCTCTTTTGGCAACTTTTTCAATTTTCCACTTATATGTTTAAATCCACAAGATTAAAAAAACATTTTGATATATTCTACCTATTGTTAATTTAATATCATAAATATTAAATCAAAAATAGACAAACAAATTAAAATGAAATAGATAATAAGAATGACAAATTATACCTGTTTATTTTATCTGTCATATTTCCTTGATTAACTGTTGATGTTAATAAGAGAATGCTACTTAGTGAACTTGTTGCCCATAATGCTACATATTTGTTTCGGTTTGGTATTTAAAAAAAAAATCGATCATAATTGATATCAAAATCAAATCAATTCGATATTATATGTATATAAGTTTATTATTACTTTATATATAAAATATTTATTGGAATATAATTTATAAATATTTATTTTATTTTTATATAGTTTTTTGAATTTTAATGTATTATTTCAATCTTGATCTTTAATTTTTAGGATGATCTTATAAGTTTTATAGTTCATAAATATTAGTAACTTAAATAAAGCTCAAAATCAAACCATAATCAATATTATCAGCAACAAAAAAGATATTCAACTCCTGGAATAACAGTAGTCTTGGATATCTATTAATTAGTTTTGCATTGATGTAGTAAAGTATAACTAGGACTATTGTTTAGTCATGAAATTAATAGTACTTATTAAAAAGATGACTAATTTAATTAATAGCTAATACATTACGTTCATTTTCATTATAATTTATTAGGTAATATTATATTATATGATTTCATTATCTTTATTGTTGAATATATATGTTATTATAATGACATGACTAAGGACCCCCTAAGTCTTGAATACAGAAAACGACATTTCATTCATTTATTTTTTCTTTTTATATTCTTGTCGTTAGTTTTAAATTAAGGAAATGTCCTTCATCGAAGAAGATTGATTACCGACTAATTAAAGATTTATTAATTAAGGCACCCACTTATTCAGGGATTTCTCTCCTATTTTTCCCAAGTACCTATTTAAATGTATGACACCTATGTTACTTAAATATTAAAGGTCTAGATTAATAAGTTTTCTTAATCAAAGAAGTATACTAATTAATCATGATTAAAAAAGATATTTAAGATTCCCAACTTTAGTAAGAAAATATTCATTTTCTAATTTTTTGAGAAAAAAATAGATTTACCTCAATTAAATAGCATTAAGCTTTTGATATAAAAAAAGTTCTTCTATAGTTTAGCAACTTCAGTCACAATAAAAAATATACATTTTTTTAAAAAAAAAATTATATATTTTTTTGGAAAAGTTTGTCTAACTTTTAGTTTTCCTTGATATTTTATGACAAAGTAATTTTCAATACTTTTTATTTAATATCTGAATACTAAAAATTCTATTTAATGATTTACTATATTTTTCTTCGTAAAATAACTTATTTAAATGTTTATTTAAATTGACAGAAATTAAGTCTATGAAGAAACATATTTTTTTTTTGGTGAATGAAAAAACTGTAGATAATGAAAATGATTTGAACTATGGTGCGAAAAAATTGTGAGATGATTTTTTTATAGTAATAATTAGATAGATTTTAATGGTAATATATATTCTTTTAATCATGATTAAGGTATTTGATTACTTAAAAATATGCACCATTGATATTTAAACAATACAAATATCGTACATCTAAGTTAGAATTTGGAGAAAATGGAGAGAAGAGAAATGGAGATGAGCCGGATCCCTTATTCAAAGTAGTAATTTGAGGATGAAAATAGATCACGTACAGCTAACCACAGAATTTATTTGGACTAAAAATTCCTTTATATTTTTTGTTTCAATTATGAATGACATGATTTAATGTATTTGTCCCATATTTAATACTCTCTCCATTTTAATTAATTTATCTGATTTTGTCTTGACAAAATTTTTAAAAATAAAGATTTTTTAAAAAAAATTTATGATCTTAAACTAAAGATATGTACAAAGTATCAAACTTTCCTTTAATTTTTTAGTTTTAAACATGACGATCTTTCTAAAATTAAGGCAAAAGGCTGGTATCGGCTGCCTACTTTGTCAAATGTGAAAAGATAAAATAAACAAGTTAAAAAAAAAGGAAAGAGATAGTTTTTGACGCGTACTAAAAAAAAACAAAACAAACAAATTATAATAGAGAAAATAGTCATTATCTACGCAAAAGAACAAACTCTATTATTGTTTCATTTCTTTTCATGCTAATGTACTTAAATCTTAATCTTAAAAATATGTCTTTATATCAGATTTAGTATTTTATTTTGTGCTAAACTCACTTATATGATTATATTGAATATGTTATTGAATATTTTCCTTTGTATCATGAGATATTAAACTCTCAACTATTTTAGTACGAAAAGGAAATTGCCCAGTGCTGCTGGTCGTTGTTTTGTTCCATAAACTACACAATTGTTATTTTTTCTATCTGGTGTTCAATATCCGCATTAGAGTCCTACTATTCTTAATACGCACCACATAGATGATAGAATACCATCTGAAGGAAGCGCTTCCTATTAAAAGAAAATTATACTCAAAACTCGAACTCGAGACCTCTGATTAAGGAAGAAGCATCCGCTGCACCACATCCATCGGTGGAAAGAGAAATGTTGATAAAGAAAAACATGACATTAGTTTAGTGCTAAAATTAGCCCCTTCATAAATTAAACTTGACTGGCATAACTCTATGCAACAAGCCAATTGGTAAGAGATTTGGTCACTCTCAAACAAATTTTGCATTTATTTAGCATTTATACATATTAGTTGGAACTTGGAAGAGTCTTGAAAATAATTGTATCATGATTCAGATTATTAGAAAATCTATTATTCCCATATTTAATTCTTCCAAACTTAACATTCAGTTTTAGAGAAGATAAATGAATGTTGTGATTTTAAATTAAAGATAGGTAGAAAGTATCAAAAAAAAATTTAATCTTGTGGTTTTAAACATGTCACGCGGAAAGTTAAAATTGAAAAGTTATCATAAAAGAAAAAGACATTCGTATAAAACGAACTAAAAAAAAAGTAAGACAAACAAATTAAAACTTACAAAGTAGTCATTATCTACCAGACGAACATACTTTATTATTATTTCATTATTTTTTTCCTACTAACGTACTTGTGTGATTACACGTGATATGTTGATGATCGTGGTGTTTGGGCATGTCTTCGCCTACCTCAACTAATTTCATGGGATATCTGCCACCTTCCACTAGTAACCGGTACCAGATAACTTTATCCACTAAGGCTAGAACAGACGAGAAGAATCACCAAGTGTTTTTGTCTCTGCTGGAATTTAAACTTGAGAGACCTCATAGTTCTCAACCATTTTATTCACCACTAGGCCATACCCTCAGGATGATGCTAGTCATTATTTATTTTTTATGACTATGGTATTTGGACCAGCTTTCGCGTACCTCGATTAATATCTAGGAATACCTGCCACCTCTCACCAACAGTGTCACCTCTCACCGGCAATAAGTATCAAGTAACTCTGTTCAGTGTCCACCAAAGCTAAGACAGATGAGAAGAATCACCTAATATTTTTTTATCTCAATTGAGTCTTGAACCTGCAACCTCAGAGTTCTCACCTAGTCGTTATTTTGTTCAATAAACAAGGGGCATGTTGATCTCATACATGAAAGGGAAGCTGTCATATGGAAAAAAATTCAAAAAATATGACGTTAGTTTTGTGCTAAATTTAGCCCATTCATGAAAACTTGACTGGCACAACAATATGCAACAAGCCAATTGGTAAAAAGGTTTTGTCACTCTCTGTCTATCCAACAAATTTGCATTTATTAACATTTATACATGTTAGTTGGAACTTGAAAGTGCCCTGAAAATTATTGCATGATTCAGATTATTATAAGAACAGGAAAGTTTACATTCTTTCTTCTTACAAGCAAAAAACAGCAACTAGGTAGTCTAAAAAATCTAGCACAAATGAGGCAGTGGTATCTAAAATCCAATTCCATATGGCTTTTGTTGTTATACTTCCAATACGCAATTATTGTGATGTCCATTGCAATATCAGGTCTCGAATCGACTGATCAATTAGCACTACAAGACTTGAAAAGCAGAATAACAGAGGATCCACTTCATGTCATGGCATCTTGGAATGATCATTCTTCCCATTTCTGCAACTGGACTGGTGTAACATGTAGTCCTGAAAATGGCAGAGTTACGTTCCTTGATTTGAGTTCGCGACAACTTGCTGGCACCATACCGTCTTCCATTGGTAATCTCAGTTTCCTTACAGGTATTGATCTTGGAAACAATAGTTTCCGCGGTGAAATTCCTCAAGCAATAGGCCGCCTGTTGCAGCTGCAACATTTAAATGCTAGTCACAATTATTTTAGTGGGAAAATTCCTACTAATTTAACTTACTGTAAGGAACTTAGAGTACTTGATCTACAATTTAATGAACTTGTTGGGAAAATTGTGGATCAACTAAGTTCATTGTCAAAGCTGTATTTGTTTAAACTGAAAAGGAACTCACTCGGAGGAAACATCCCGCGTTGGTTAGGAAACTTTTCATCTTTAGAGTTTCTTGACATTTCGGGTAATAGTCTACAAGGATCAATACCTGAGGATCTTGGGCATCTAAGGAAGTTGTTAGTGTTTCATGTGAACTCTAACGAATTATCTGGCACAATCCCTTCATCGATTTTCAATATTTCTTCCATATACTATTTCTCTGTTACACAAAATCTACTGCATGGACAACTTCCAGCAGATGTAGGCCTCACTCTTCCAAACCTTGAAGTATTTGCTGGCGCTGTCAATAGCTTCACCGGACCTATTCCTGTTTCATTGGCGAATGCTTCTAAGCTTCGCGTGATTGATTTTTCCCAAAATAAACTTACTGGGGATGTGCCAACTAGTTTTGGAAAGTTGGAAATGTTGGTTAGGCTTAACTTTGAGGCGAATAGACTAGGCGGGAGGGGAAGTTATGAGGGCATGAAATTTCTTGATTCCCTAACCAATTGTACACATCTGATGGTACTGAGTTTCGCAACCAATAACTTTAGGGGAGAATTGCCTTACTCAATCACTAATCTTTCAACTGTACTTGAGATTTTCTCTCTAGGTCACAATAGGCTGCATGGTACTCTTCCAGCTGGAATAGACAACCTTATTAGTTTGACGCTACTAGGAATGGACGGAAACTACCTAAATGGGAGTGTGCCTGAATCTATAGGTAAACTCGAATATCTGGAAAGTTTATATTTGAACGGAAATGCATTTTCTGGGAAGATACCATCCTCTACTGGTAACTTGTCATTGTTAAATACACTAAATCTGGACGAAAATAGACTAGAAGGAAGCATACCTCCGGAGTTGGGGAAGTGTAAGGTCTTGTCAACATTAAACCTTACTAGGAATAATCTCGTTGGCTCCATACCGAAAGAGGTTGCAGGATTATCTTCCCTTTCAATTTCTTTATCATTGGGAAGTAATTCTTTGACTGGATCCTTGCCAAAAGAACTTGATCAGTTGATAAATCTCGAGGAATTGGATTTATCACAGAACAAGTTATCTGGTGAGATTCCAAGCACCCTCAGCAATTGCCTCCACTTAGAGAGAGTATATATTAGTAATAACCTCTTACAAGGAACCATTCCTCAATCCTTTACAAGTTTAAAAGGATTGGAAGAGGTAGATTTTTCGCGGAACAACTTGTCAGGGGAAATACCGGAGTTTCTTGGGAAACTTCCATATCTCAGAAAACTGGACATTTCATTCAATGAATTTGAAGGTGAGGTGCCAAATGAAGGGGTCTTTTCCAATACAAGTGCAATTTCAATCAAAGGAAACAGGAAACTTTGTGGAGGTGTTTCCGATTTGCATTTGCCTGAATGCTCCAAAGTTCCGAAGCACCTTAATTCAAGAGTGTGGATAGCTGTTAGTATTCCAGTTGCACTCATAGCTTTGGTGCTATGTTGTTGTGGTGCTTATTATAGGCTCAGAAACTCAAGAAAGGCACACCCTTGGATCGAACAGCTAGCCCAGATACCAAGAACTACATATCGAGAAATACTTAGAGCAACGGATGGTTTCTCTGAGGAAAACTTAGTAGGTACAGGAAGTTTTGGTTCAGTATATAAAGCGCATTTCCATGGTGAGAATACAATAATGGCAGTGAAAGTGTTGAACCTACAACAAAGAGGGGCCTTGAAGAGCTTCGTGGATGAATGCAGAGCTTTGAGAAATATAAGGCATCGTAATCTTCTCAAAATCAAGACTGCTTGTTCAAGCATTGATCACCAAGGTAATGACTTCAAATGCCTAGTTTTTGAGTTCATGACTAACGGAAACCTACACAATTGGTTGCATCCAGAAAATGATGACCAGCAACACCAAATAAAGAAGCTGGCCTTTATCCAAAGACTAAACATTGCCATAGATGTTGCTTCTGCACTCGACTATCTCCACAACCACTGTCATACACCGATAGTTCATTGTGATCTAAAACCAAGCAATATACTCCTTGATGAAGATATGTCTGCCCATGTTGGTGACTTTGGATTAGCAACATTTCTCTTTGACACATCAAGCAATTCTTGGAGTCATCAGATTTCTGCAGCATTAAAGGGTTCTATAGGTTACATCCCAACAGGTACAACGATGTCACTAGTTTACATTTTATATTCAGTCATATATTATTCTGCAGAAAATTGATTTAGTACCTTGCAGAGTACGGATCAGGCGGCCAACCATCCACACTTGGAGACGTTTACACCTTTGGAATAGTGTTGTTAGAGTTGTTCATCTGTAAAAGACCAACTGATGCAATTTTCAACGAGAGTCTAAACATTCACAAGTATGTTTCAACAGCTTTGCCTGAACATGTCATGGAAATTGTAGACCCCTTATTGCTCTTGGCAGAGGAAGAGCAAAACATCAATCAAGATCAAGCAAGAAGAGTGGAAGAATGTTTACTCTCAGTTTTGGAAATCGGGCTTACATGTTCTGCATCATCATCAAGAGATAGAGCACCAATAGACACTATTTTAAGCAAACTTCAAGCAATCCGGGAATCCTTCCTTACAAGGAGATGATATAATATGAATAACTGTTTATTTTTCATGTTTCTTATATTAAAGCCTTGCTAGCATATCGAAGTTTGTAAACAGATCTAAGTTGTTTTGATTCAAACAGGCAAGAACAGTAGACAATCTTGTAACCAAATCTGCTGAATAATGACTAAATATCATACATTTAACAGTTATTCCCAACTTTAGTTTTACTTGAGAAAGCTAATAGTGTGCTATGAATGTTTACTCCTAACAAATTGAAAGGGACCAACAAATGTTAAAACATATCTCACAAATAGTCATAGCAACATATTAATTAGTCATTCCCTACACAGAATTGAATGAAGTCTATTATTGTTTCCTTCTTTTTCAATTCAGTCAACATATTAAGCAAGTACTCCTTTAACAATATAGCCTACCAATATTGAACATTTCAAAAAGGACCTACTAAACCTATTTTTGGAATAGTGTTCTTTCAATACCAGTAAAGTTCATATTAAATATGTCTATCCCATTTAATGAGCTATTATCGTAAATAGCATGTCTTGACCACCTTCTTGAACTTAAAAGTAATCTTTTCTATTCGGCAACCACTATCGCTAGCTATCACCTTCATCCATCACAACAATCACCATCAGCCTCGTCAATCACACCATCACCACTAGCTACTAGCCACATCCAACTATTAGCCAACATCATCCCCAATCGGCATTCACAACATCCATTGCTAGCCATCACAATTCACCACCACCAACCACCACTGCTAGCCATCTTCGGTTCACCACCACTAACAATTGGATGGATTGACTTCTCCTTCATACGTAAAGTATAACTGCTGCTGTCTTCTTACTCTTGATAGCCTGTCTCTACTATGATTCTTACCTAGTTCAGTGTTAAAGTAGACACTTTCGGTAAGACTGCTATCATTCATGGAAATGTTGAAAATACCAAGAGAAGTGCCTTGTGTTGTATCAATTGAACATAAAACTAGATAGCCACGAAACAAACCAGAAAGACGAAAAAGACAAAGTATGAAATGCTTCTTTAAGAATGAAAAATATGGTGCAATCAACATATCAAGATTTGCTGGTAATGACCAGAAAACTGTACATATGTGAATGTTCGAAAAAAATCATATACAAACAGAATGCCTGGTATGTACTACCTACCTAACCTAAGTAATCTTTATCAATAATTAGGATGATAAGAGACAAATGCTGGATCTGGATAGACGACAGGCAATTTATCGATGTACATGAGAAGCCTCTTCATATTTTCCCTCGTTATTGTGGACAAGTCTTTGATGTCACATATGTTGGTGTATATCCAAAGCTCTCCGGAATCCACCCTTTTGAGACTATCTCGACAGAAAGGGCATGACTGAGATCGGGCACGCCTACAGCAACCATGTAACACTGATAAATTATTCAAGTAGAAGACAAGCTAATAAAGAACACAAAACAACAGGAAAACTATTATTTGCATAAGCACGGGTCCTATTATGAGAGCATAACAAATATTCTCCCGTGTTTTTTCCCTCTGAAACCACTGATAAAAAGCACTAAGCAGAAGACCTTTCAGAGACCAATCAAGCATAAATTCTCTTCACAGATTAGATTAAAACTTGTCACTGCAAGAAAATCAACCTCACCAGAATCACCCTAGAATCCAAATCAACAGAACACTGGCTCACCGAGAAAGTTTTCAAGAGATGCTTCACCAACTTTATCTACATACTAGCAGAATTTAGGATAAAAGTCGCCCAGAAGGTAACAAGCCATGTGATATTTAACCAAGAGAATATGTAAAATCCTTCCATATTTGTCCAAACTGCTGCTCAAAGCAGTGGCAGAGGCAAGATTCTCACCAAAAGAGTTCATTATCTACTATATGTAAAAAAAAAAAAAAAAAAGTTGACTTTATATATAGTGTGATTTTTGGGCGAAGGGGTTTAAGATGAAGTCCCTTCAGCCCCTCTAGCTCCGCCCTGGCTTAAAGTAGGACTTCCGTTATTTTAAGCCAAAAGACAATTCCTTCAAATGCATTGCTGGACCACAAAATCTTATGGGTGATAAAATTTGTGAGCATCTGCATACTTTATATGTGTCCATCATTAAAGAAAGGTGTATCAAAGTAAAAGTAAATTCAATCCACACACTCAATCAAAAAAGAAATTATGCAATGATCTGGCAGTTGACACCAACTCAGAACCCAAAAGCTTCCTGAACAATTAATTTTTATTTTTAGTTTCTCCCTCAGAGTAGTATGCAGGGTGTTAGCTACACGCATAGTCAAAAAGGACCAGAGGCACAAAGATTGTTTAAGTATACCACTTACTAAACTAAATATAGTATGCACTAAGTAACAGAAAGGTGGGAAATCTAACAGATTAGAGAAGTTGGCTCACCAATTTCTATAACACTTCATGCATAAGGAGTGATTGCAGGAGGGCAACACAACCTTTGTATTCATCTCCATGCAGATACCGCATTCCTCCTCCCTCTCTATTTCGATTTCAGACAGCTTACCATTGCTTGTCTCATCACCTCTTCTGTATTTGGTTGCACATATCTCTCGTTGCTTCCTATCATCAATGTCAGTGATTCCCCTTTGAAGTTGCAACAAAGAGGGAAATATCACCCCTGTTCAATGACAACGCAACTCAATGAACACCATACTTATAAGAAACAAAAGAAATTGAAATGCCGTACAACGTAATTTGAGGAGACTAAATAAGAACATCCAAGTTGACGCACCATAGAACTGTTTTATACTAGCTTTTCTCTCATGAATATACATGCTTGTCTTACCATCCTCATAAGCCTGCAATAGACATCATATGGCAACTTTCATACCAAGAAAGCTGAAAGACAGACGCAACAAGAAAAATGGGAAAAACTACCTTATAAATATGGATCCTAAGCAATCCTAGAGCACCAGCAAAGTGACAGTCAGTCCACTGAACAAGAAACAGAAATATATGAGCACAGGAACTGTACGATAGTCTCATCTGAAGGCTAGCACCATCATATTCTCTTGGATAATCTGAAGCCCTGTATATCTCAAAAAAATCAGTCATGTCCAAACATACCACACAAAATGCTTCAAACATTCACACAAAAGGGTACAAATTTCTTATTTTCAGGGGAGGGGGGAAGCAGTAGTGGAGGCAGAATTTCCAAGAAACGGATTTTCATCATCTACTTTATATACATTAAAAAAAATGTCATGTATTACAGTGCGATTTTCCGGTGCCCCCACCCCAGCTCCATACACAAGGTACTTGTGAGGTATCCACTCATTCACACATTATAGCTCATTCACACACTCTTGGAATTCTAGTTTGCAGAACATATCAGCTAATAGGTTAAAATACCACTTTTGCAAAGGATAAATGAACCGTAAGAATCAAATATATCAACAGAACATTCAAGCAGCAGGAACGTCTTCTCCATACTCCAGCTTACGGTCAATCCTGATTTTCCAAAACTAGGAAAAATAAGCACCAAAGGTATGGTCTAGTCAATGAAGTGAATCAAGAACCATGAGGTCTCAAATTCAAATAACAACACAGACAGCAAAAATAAAAAAAAAAAAAAGCACTAGGAAATTTCTTGGCACATAATCCCGTAAAATTAATAGAGGTGTGCGAAAACGCAAACTTAGCCCACCAACACCACGGTTATAATTTTTTTTTTTTTAAGAAAAAACAAAAGAACGAGCTTCATTATCACAAAGAAGAAAGTACAGAGAATCACTCAATAATTAGGCAAATTAACACTAAATTTCCAAATTAAGGGTTTTAACTTCTCAGAAATTCTATTAGCTTGAAACAATAACTTCAAAGAAATAAAAATCCCAAATTTACCAGATACCTCCGTCCATCGAAGCTAAAACAAATAGAAAAAAATAATGTTTTTGATGTAAAATCACCGATTAATGATCAAATTAACACATTTCTGTACCGACAGTTTGATTATACGAAAAAAATAAAAAATTGTGGTACTAGGCAAATACAAAAAGGGGACTGTACGATAGTCTCATCTGAAGGCTAGCACCATCATATTCTCTTGGATAATCTGATGCCCTGTATATCTCAAAAACATCAGTCATGTCCAAATATACCACAGAAATGTTTCAACTATTCACACAAAAAGGGCACAAATATCTTATTTTCAGGGGAGGAGAAAACGCGTAGTGGAGGCAGAATTTTCAACATCTACTATATATACATAAATAAAAAAATTGGTCCTGCATTACAGTGCGATTTTCCGATGCCCCTACCCCTAGCTCCATACGGATCCACTCATTCATAAATTATAGCTTTTGGAATACAAAGACAAGGATTCTCAAAATACAAAATGTTTTTGCCTGGAAGTCTAGTTTGCAGAACATATCAGCTAATAGGTTAAAATACCACTACTAAAAAGGAAAATGAATCATAAGAATCAAATATATCAACAGAACATTCCAGCAGCAGGTCCCTGTTACTCTTATCCAATTAGTATAATCATCTTCTTCTCCATATTCCAGCTTACAGTCAATCCTGATTTTCCAAAACTAGGAAAAATAAGCACCAAAGGTATGGTCTAGTCAATGAAGTGAATCGAGAACCACCAGGTCTCAAATTTAAATAACTACAGAGACAGCAAAAAAAAGCACTAGAAGATTTCTTGTCACATAATCCCGTGAAATTAATGGAGGTGAGCGCGAACACAAAATTAGCCCAACACTATTTTTTTTAGGAAGAATAAGATAACGAGCTTAATTATCACAAAGAAGAAAGTACAGAGAATCACTCAATAATTAGGCAAATTAACACTAAATTTCCAAATTAAGGGTTTTAACTTCTCAGAAATTCTATTAGCTGAAACAACAAAGGCAAAGAAATGAAAATCCCAAATTTACAAGATAACTCTGTCTCTCCAGGCTAGGCCACAAAATCACAATTTTACACAGAGAAAATAACGTTTTTGATGTAAAATCACCGATTAATGATCAAATTAACACCTTTTTGTACCGACAGTTTGATTATACAAAAAAAAAAAGTTGCGGTACTACGGAAATACAAAAAGGGGAAGAATATAGAAAACGTACAGAGTATTAGCATGCTGAATATCAGCTTCAAGTGCTTTGAGTGAATCTTTAAAAGCCTTCCTCATCACTCCTATAATATTCCCATTCAACAACAAAAAAGCCTCTTCCACTCTGTTATATACGGATTTGATAAAAAAAATCTGCAGATTAATCGATCGAACCGATGAAGAAGGAGGTGAAAGAGGGGCCCCGGGTGGTTGTAGAGACGTTGCTCACTCAAAAACACTTTGCCTTGCACAGCACGCTTCTTCCTGCTTACACTGAAGAAAAAAAAATCTCAACTATTGAGTACAAATTATCAAGTATCATGGCTTTTGTAGAACACCATTAATGCTCTAGGCTGATTTTGAACTTCAATTTTTAACTAATTGCCCTATTTCGACGGATATTTAATTTTTCCTTCTTCAAATACATTGATATTGATCTTATCTAATATTTATGATTTTTTGACTTTTTTAATAAAATTTCACTAAATCAATATAAATAGAATTATAAAAGTATTATTTTATAGATGTATTATTTTATTAAATTTACCTTATAAAAATATAAATTTATTATACATAAATTGTACAATGTATATATTAAAATTATTGTATCTTCCTAAATTATGTATTATATCTATTTAATTTATATAAATAAAGTATGATTCATTGTAATATATCTTTTTGTTAAATTATTCATTGTAAAATAAATTGAAAATTTTAATAATTTATTGTAAAAATAAATTAATTATACATAATGGTCATGATTTATTAATAATCAAATATTATTCATTGTATCTTTATTAAAAACATTTCATGTATGATGGTGAAAAAATAAATTATCCAAGTTATTAAGAAATTTATGGAAACTATATCTAAAAGTGTCTTCTTATTTAAAAGTGTCACAAAATCAACAATAACATATCAAATAAGTAAATACTATGAGATTACAAAAGAGATCATTCCACAACATATACTCAACAAGACTTACCTCATAGCAACATTGAAACTTTTTAATGTAATAAAAAGAGTTAGAGATGAACTTTAACTAAATTTAAATTTTGAAAAAAAATAATAAAATTATATTTCACTAAATTGTCTTACATATATTTGTACTTTTAGAGCATTATTAATTACACCATATATTTATATATTTGAGTATCTAAGTCAGTGCTGGCAACGTGTGAAGTTTGTAGAGTATGGGGTATTGTAGTGTACTTGCCAACAGCATTTGTAATTATATAAGGATGTCATCATCTTGAAGAAACTATATACGTGGAGTTATGGAGTTTGTGTTAAAAAAAAAAAAAAAAAAAAAAGACAAATGTTGGAAGAATCATGAACATCAACCAACGTTCATACACTCATAATTAATGAACGGAAGGACCCCAAGTCACCAACATCAAAATGATGAAGAGGTTATTAAAGAGTAGTGGATAAGATTGTTTTTCTTTTAATTAAAAATCTCGACGTTATATTTTGAGTATGTAAACTTTTTTTAAAAATGAGTTTAGAGGTCTCAACTTTGTATTTTTTGATAGGAAAAACTTTTTTTCCGAATGAGTTCTATATATATATAACATAAATTTAAATTAATTGATCTGTAATACGAATACGAAACACATGAAATAAAATTAATGATGAAGAGGTGTTAACGTGTTCTTCCTTTCAATACAAGTATCACCCTCTTCTCCCGCTATGCCAACATCTGTTTCTTCTCTTGCATTAAAGAGGATACAACAAATTAAACTCTAGCATGAGGCACGGTTTAGTTACTATATACTTTTAAATTTTAAAATTTGTTATAAAATAATATATCATGGATGTCCACTATATCAAAAAGTTACTCCATTGCTTTCCTCTATTATGAAAATAATCATAACCTCCATCTTTATAACCAATATACTTGTAACATTTCACTTCCATAACCTCCCCCATTATATTCATATTAATGTCATGTTTATGACTAACATTTTGTATGCCTCTACGTTGCACTATAAAGAGAAGCATAAAGGTTCATATTGTAGACACTTGAAGATTTGGTAAACACTTGAAAGAAAGAAAGTTATCTCATATTGCTCTTTTTGTCTTATATTTTTCTTGTCTTCATCTTTATATTGTTCTTTTGTTCTTAAATTTTACAACAAAATTCAAATAATTTTTTTTATTTGTGTATTTTTTACCTAATTTCGTTATTCGTATTAAAATTTGACTATTTTAAATTTGCATTATGTAGAGTTTCATTCTGAAGTAAATAAGTTATTTTTTAACTATGCTTTTTTGAATCTTTTTTTTGGTTGCCCAGAATTTTCTCCATACCCAGGGCTCGAACCCGAGACCTCTGGTTAAGGGTGAAACACTCCCACCAGGTGGATAAAGCACTCCCACTAGTGCACAACAACTCATGTTGGTGCTTTTTTGAATCTTTATTAGTTATAGTTTATGACTTACACTAAATTTTACTCCCTCTATCCCTATTTACTTGTCCAATTTTTCTTTTATAGTTGTCCCTAGTTACTTGTCCATTTTGACAAATCAAGAAATGACAAAAAAAAAATACTATTATACCCTCAATTAATTACTTTGAAAAAGGTAGAACTTTTTGAAAATATTAAATTTTTAATTCATCTACTTCATAATTAATAATGATAAAATGGTAAACCACTATGTCAATAATTATTTTCTTAATAGGTGTGTCAATTCAAAAATAGACAAGTAATTAGAGACAGAGGAGAGGAAGTATATAGATTTCAAATACAAAAATTTAATTTTATTTTTTATTTTCAAATTCAGATTTACGGTCAATTAAATACAGTGAATAAATATGAAGAGAGTTCGAAACAAATAAAAACAAAAAAAATGTGAATAAATTGAGTTCTATTTTCTTGCTTTTCTTACATGTGGAGACGAAGTGTAACTCACTCCAAATGTTAGGCAAATGTCTTTTCATTTTCTATAATACTAACTTAATAGTAATTGCTTGTATCGTACTTGAATAATCTCATTAGATTTCGTTGTTGACTAATTGTCAAAAATCTAAATCAATATGTTCACTTGTTGAGTGAAAGATTATAATTTTTAAATTTTCAAATAAATATAAAGTATATATTAACTCATATATAAGATCTAATCTTTGACATTATGTGATTATTTATTTTGAGATGTTACCTTTTTAGAAGTGAATTTAATTATATGTTTGAGATAAATTAGTCAAGTGATTTTGCTAGTTCTTAAGAACATGAGAATATAAATCATATTTTTTTAAAAAAAAGTACATTTAAACTCTAAATATTTTTTTCTAAAAATATTTCCAACACAATTTCAACTCTAATTTTTAAAAAATGATTTATTCTTTTTTTTTTGGTGGTCAAACAACCCCTAACTATAAAATTAAATTCCAACATCCATTTACTCCGCAATTTAGACAAAAAGAAAAAATAGAATTGGGATATTGACATCTTAGGGCCGGAAATGTTACGTTGGCCAACGAGGTCCCATTTTTTTTTGTTAATTTTTTGTTTGCTTTATTCTAGATTTAGCTCTCTTTTTTTTTTCTTTTTCAAATTAAACTTGGATTGTTCGTTGCAGGGTCCATTAGAAGATAATGATCTCAACAGAATTTTTTCATATTAAAGATTCAAATTCGTGATATTTAATTAAGGATGAAACAGTCTCACTAGGGTCTCATATAAATTGATTGTATCTACTTTAGTTCCTCTTTATTATATCCTTAATGAAGATGACTACATACACGTTCTTCATGAGAAAGACTATAAGGGACTGATCATTTTATATATATATATTATTATATATTGAAGTTTTTCTATTTTTATTGATATGCTTTTATGGTATTAATTAACGATATGAATTTTTTTAGGCTGTTAGCATACATGAGAATGAAGACGCACTTGGTGTGTTCCCCTTTAATGATTTATAGTTAGATAAATTTGAAAATATCAAATATTTATGAAAAGAAAAATTACTTACAGCTATTGAATTTCAAATTAAATAATATATATATATATATAATCATAAAAAATTCACTTATCTTTGTATTATGAAACAAGTACACATCCAAAAGTTTTTTATGAATGTGTGTTCCCCTTTAATGATTTATAGTTAGATAAATTTGAAAATATCAAATATTTATGAAAAGAAAAATTACTTACAAGCTATTGAATTTCAAATTAAAAAATATATATGTAATCATAAAAAAATCACTTATCTTTGTATTATGAAACAAGTACACATCCAAAAGTTTTTTATGAATAAATCAACAACATTATTTTTTTAATCAATAATTAATTGAGAAGGGATAGAATTTCACATATATTTTCATCATATTCTTTAATTAAAAACATAAAAATTGATTATTTTTTTTTAAAAAAATGTGTTCTAACAAGTCAAATCCTAAGAATAATACGATTATTTTTTTTTTAAAGCGAGAAACTGAGTTTGTTGATATTTACTATTTTCATGTTGAGAATGGTTTTATGTTTTACCTAAATAAAGACTTTTATCCATATAAATAATAAATGTATTTATACGTATACAATATGTAGTCCATGGATGTTAGAAATTGTCAACTTGATTACGTTGCATATTCTAATTTTTGTTCGTCTCATATGGAGAAGCAACATATATATCATTGAGATAAGATAAGCATCTTCCCCTTAAAGAGGAAAAAAAAAAATTAAAGCAGTATAAACCAATGATGTATAGCATTATTTTTTAATTAATAATTACTTTTATAATTATAATGGATTAGACTATCATTTAATTAGTAGTAGGACCAAATATGATTAGTTGTGTATGACAATGACATAACAACTTTTTTAATTTTTATGATGTAAGTGAAACATTCAACTTAATTCAGCATACGTGGAGTAATGAACAACCCATTTCTTGCGCAAATAACCTATTTTAATTAAATTAACTTAATTTTTTTTTCTTAAGGAAATAATGAAATAAATTAGCGTTTTTCTTTCCTCTTGTTGATATTATTTGATAAAATGAGCCTTTGATTCTTGCTTGAGGTACATAAATCATCTTGTGGGACTCGTAATAGTAGTTTATTTGAACAAAAGATTGAAAAAAAATACTCTTGCACTTAAATTAATGATATTTTAATACATTTTTATAATCGAGAAATTTTCAAAGAACAATATCACACGATATTTGATGAATAATGGATTTGTTCATGTACTATTTCAGTATTTAAATAGCGAAAAGGCATAAATTGCCTCCTAAACTAGTCCCGAAAAATCAATTACAGGCTTAAACTATTGTGACAATCTATTACACACCCTTACTATTTAAAAATGAATTTAATATTATGAAAGGGTCATATATATTCAAAGGATCAACAACCAAAAGCATCTCAATTCTGGCTCATATATATGCTGCCAAAGTTTTTCTTTCAACGTTTCCTAGCTCATAATTAAGTTATATTACCATAATTTATGCACATTATAACCACTTTGAATATAGGAAAAAAATTGTAATATGAGAGAAACATCTTACAATATTTCCCAAAATTGCAAAACGTATTAAATACAATTAATTTCAAAAAGAGAAAGAGGTAGTCAACTCTCCATCAAATCTAACGGTCATTCTGCCCCCTTTCTCTAGTCTCTTCTGCCATCAAAAATCTATCCTATCCAACGTTGAACATTCAACTCTTCGTCAAATCTAAATGATCAAAATGATCCTTCATTTATAGGAATCGAATTATTTTAATCCTTTATATATATCATTTTATTCAAATAGTCCTTAATGTATATAAAAAGAGTAATTTTTAGTTTTTAAACCTAAAAACTAACTGAAAAATAAAAAAAGGATTAAACTTAACGGTGGGTCCCACAATTGTTGGACCCTTTCTTCCTCACTCTTTCTCTGCCATTTCTTTTTCTCCATCTTTTTTCTCCCACCATTTTTTCTCCAATTTCCAATTGATTTATTCTTCTATTCATAGCCACAATCTTCTCTTAAATACAACAATTTCTTCAAATTTAAAAAAAAAAAAAAACATTCGTAAATTCAAAACCTATTTCAACAAATCCAATTCGGCAGAAACCACATATCAAGTGTTTTAAGTAACAGTATTACTTTGGCCTGTCTAAGTAATTTAAACACTTTTTCCAGTTTCCCCACTTTGCAAAGCGAATGCATGATTATATTTTTTAAAATTACAAAAATAAGAACTGAACTAACAGATATAGAAAATAAAAATTTACGAACACTTTATGAAATTTGAAGAAAATTTTATGTGTAAGAGAGGATTTTGGCTGTGAACAGAAGAATAAATCAATTGAAAACTGGAGAAAAAATAGTGGAAGAAAGAAGATGGAGAAGAAGAAAGGAAAAATTACTTAATTACACACCATTTATTATCATATTTTCTTATTTTTCCTACCATTTTAAAAAAATATCAAAAATTCCTTCTTTTCCTCCCATTTTTCGGATACATTAATTTAAAATTTCATACCATAATTTTCCTTCCTTTTTTAATGCCAAGTCTCTCCATAATTACATCGATTAATCTATTTTTGAATTTTAAATATTTTCTATTTCCAATTAATGATTTCAAACTATTCAAGAGTTAGATTTCTTTCCACCACTTTCATTTTTGATTTCTTCTATTATTATTTTTTTATTTTTTCATCTTTAAAAATAAAAATAAAATTACCACTGCCCCTTGCCCCCATTGAAATCTTATTGAACCTTTGCAATTTTAGTTAATCATATCGTCGTTGAAAATTTTTCTTGAAAAATATTTATTTTCTTTTAATGTATCTACTATTGAAAAACGTCCAGAAAAAAAGAAAAAAATTGGATCTGCCATTGCACAACCATCACTATCAAAGATACAAATTTTTAATGTATCTCGTTTATTTTGAGTCTTAACTTAGTCTTTGTTAGTATTATCATGATATGATATATCACTGCTAGAATAACCTTTGTTTTATGTAATGTATCATGTTCATATTTAAGGTATTGATACATCACTCTACTGTTATTGAATCTTCAATTAGTGTTTATCATGGTCAATATAAATGTGTTTGATACATAAACTTTGTGTTATATATCACACACAAAAAAGAAGAAGCTAATTTGAAACAATTATATGTATAATGTATTTTTTAATTTTAAATTATAGTATTTCTCAAACAAAACAAGAAACATAAATAATAATGTTTCATGTACTATTTTTTTAGTTATGATACATAAATTCGAATTTATACTAAATGTATCTGATAAATAACAATTACCAAACAATAATGTATCGATCTCAAACCTAAAATATTATGGGTAACACTTTCTTATTTAATGTATCTAGTAGAAATACAACACTTATTAATTTAAACTGAAAGGATCTTCATGATGTATCTTCTCAAAATTTTCGATAAATTTGAATCAAAGTTGAAAGGATTTTCAATGAACTAGGAGAATAATTTTGAAACGCAAAATTTTCAACAATTTTGAATCAAAATTGAAGATTCTTCAATGAACTAGGAGAATAATTATGAATCTCAAAATTTTCGACAATCTTAAATCAAAATCGAAAGGATATTCGATGAACTTGAAGATTCACAAAAGAAATCGTTTGTCCAACAACAATTCCATCACTTTTGTATCTTTCATAATTCACCTTGCTTATCCAAAATTTCGGTAAAAGTTTTTATGAAACAAAGAGAACGATGAACAAGAAGAAGAAATTTAATTTTTGAATTTTTTAGTTAGTTACACTATATGATTGAATTCTTGACAATAATTTGGAATGAAATAACGCAATTTATGGAATCTTAATTTGATTTTCAGTTTTTTTTTCCTTAATTAGTGCAACAAATGGATGCTATGAGATCTTAATTTGATTTTTCAGCTTTTTTTTTTCTTAATAAGTGCAACAAATTTGTAACATCTCGCAACTAGAAAGAACTAGAAGGAAGTTTAAAAATCTGGAAATAGTTATTTTTGGAAAGTATAAGGAAATCTGGAAAAAAAATTTAAGTAAGTTAAAGTGAGTTTTTGGTCAACTTCAAACGACCATAACTCCTAGCTCAGAATGAGTTAGGTGTAGTTCCAGATATGGTTGGAAAGCTCTTGGAATGGTCTTTCCAACGCCACTAAGTTTGCGCAATTTCGAGTTTGTATGAGTGAGTTATGCCCTTTGGAAGTTGGACTATTCGAATAAGGAAATGCCCAATTCGGACTTTTGAAGGGTGGTTTGGTCTTTTCTTTACCCAAATTAATTAAATTCGTTTTTAATAAAATAGTTGGGGTCAAAACTAAGTTAGTTCAGTTTACACTTTTGAGAAATAAAGTTAGGGCTTTTGGAGAAAGAACGCAAGAGAAAAGAGAAGAGTAAAAGCAAGAGTCGCCAAGAACGATCGATTTTGGTTGTGAATTCGCCAAGGAATTGACCCTACAAGGTATGTGAGTCTCTTATAGCGTTGGGTTTATTCACCCACGCACCAAACATGTTTAGTTCAGCGAAATTCTTCCTAAAAGAGTTTGAAAGTTGATACTCTTGACATGTATTCTTGAATTTGAATGTAGTTCTTGAATTGGGATGAATTGAGGAGTTTCTGAGATCTTTACGTTTATTTTTAGGGTTGTATTGAGTTAGGTTCCTGAATACATATGTTGGGTATCGGGATCTAAAATAAATTTGAGTTCTATAATCGAGTTTAGGCGATTTGGGACTAGAAAACAAAGAAGGAAAAGTCGAGTAGGTTCTGGCGCACAGGTCCGTGTCGCGGACTTGCTCCCCCAGTGAAGAAAAATTGTCTCTGCGTCATGGTTAGGACGCAAATTCCTCTGTCTCAAAAATTAATTTCGCAAGCATTTATTCAAAAACTTTTCCGCGTTGCGGACTTGTTCCAAGACAGTGATTTCGTAACTTTTCTCATATTTTACTATTCAAAGTCATTCCTAAACATCATGAGATCTTTCTAATCACAAATCAAATCCTTGAATCCATAATTCAATTCAAGGACCAGTTAGGAGGAGTCAAGTCAAGAGCAGATAAGATTAAAGTCATGAGAAGTTAAGAGTCAAGTTAAGAGAAGTTCATAAAGTTTTCCAAAAGTCTTTCGCAAACGTTTTAACTTTGTTTTAAAACGTAAGTTTTGAGTTCAGTAAAGAGTAAAGTTGAAGTTCATTTCTTCAAAAGTATATGGGGACTAAGTATTCCCAAAGAGAATAAAAATGTTTTCACATTTAAATAAGACGAAAACTGAGATTTTCAAAGAGCTTTCGAGCTAGTTTTCAAAAAGGAGTACTAGCTTTCTAAATGAAGCAAGAACGGAAATTGAGATTTTCAAGATAACCTTTGAGCTAAGTTTTTGAGCACTAATCTCAAATCACAGAAGAAGTATGTTTTTAAAACATAAGAGCTAGTATATTTTTGGGAGAAGTATTGAGCACCGAATTGGGGACGAGCCTGAGTTTAGATAACTCACATCTCCATAAAATCATGTAGCCACTATGGATAGAAAAGGGTCATACTTTTTAGATGAATCCTTTTCGCATAAACTAGTGGATCCATTAGGTAGTTCAGGTCCTATACCTTTAGTCGGGTATAGGATACGCTGGCAGCGTGAGGTAGATCGATGTATCATCATTATAGCTCTTATGTGATGGTTGTCGGTTAGAGAAACTCCCACAGAAGTTATTGTATTTATATATATATCAGTTTATTGTATTTTTACATATATTTCAGAGTTATGTTGTATCCTTGTATATACACATAGTTGACATCATATTTTTAAACAACTTTTCTTTATATTGCACTTGTTTTAAACTGTTTTATATCGAAATGAGTTGAGTTAAGTATTCATGAGTTGAGAAGAACCAAGGTAAGTGTTTCTTTCAAATTCCTTTCCAAGCTTATGATGTTTTAGTATTCCAACTCGCATACTCGTACATTCAATATATTGATGCCAGTTGGCCTGCATCGTCTTATGATGCAAATGCAGGTAACTAGGATCGGCATTCTGGTGCATCGTTGATCCAGTGAGCTGTCCAAAGTCTGTTGGTGGGCCTCCTTGCATTCTAGAGGATCTATTTCCTTGTTTTCTAGTTTAGTTCATTAGGATGTTTTGGGGTTTATCCCAACATCCATCTCAGTTGTTTTAGAGGCTTCATAAACAGTCAGATGTTAATTCTTTAGCTTTTCACTGTCATTATTCCATGTTGAGACTTGATTTTGCCTTAATGACCAATTGAATGTTCCTTTATAGCATTCCAGTTTATTAAACGAACTTATCTTTGTTGAGTTTAATTCTTCAACTGAGTTAAGTAAGTCAGGCCAAGGATTCGCTAGGGGTCAGCAATGGTTTTCGAGTGCCAGTCCCGCTCAGGGTGTAGGCTCGGGGCGTGACAAGATTGATACATAATGTATCAATAATAATGTATCCGTATCCTTAATTATGTATTCGAAATGCCTAAAAAACATGGGATTTGTGTAATTAGAAAAATAATAAGGATAGAAGGTAATTTATGTTTTACACTATGAGATTTATATAAATTATACAAGAAGAAATGGCAGAAGAAATTACATGGAGGAAGAAAGGGTCCAACAAGTGTGGGACCCACGGTTAAGTTTAACAGGCTTTTTTATTTTTTAGTTAGTGTTTAGGGCTATGGACCAAAATGATACTTTTTTTTATGTACATTAAGGACTATTTGGATAAAGTGATATATATAAAGGACCAAAATAATTCAACCCATACACATAAAGGACCATTTTGATCATTTCTCTATCTATGGGCCTTCTTCTCTCAAAACTTCTCTTCTTCCCATTGTTTTTGTTTCAAATTCTCACATCTATTCAAATTCAAACCTCATCTAAGGAAATTCCTCTACTCCAAATTCCTCTACTCCTTTTAGTAATTTTCACTGTGTTGGTTGGATTTGTACTACTAATCGTAGTATAAATGCATGTCGTATTATTGCTGGTATTCAATGTAGCGATGCTACTGCTCTTTTCCGCTTTATTTTTCATGAAATTGTCTAACAATTTGATTGTTCTCATCCATTGCCTGTTTGATATCCTGGTGAATGAAGTTCGCCGGCTATTCAACTCGGATAAAAATGGTTCAGATGATGATGATGATCCTGAGGATCATCCTGATGATGATGATGCTATGCCAGAAGGAAAAGATGACGATGAATTTGATGTTGTTTCGCAGTGGCGGCTCAAGTTAATCAGTGGCCTAAAGTCAAAAATAAGTTTGGGGGCCTAAATTTTAATTATTTTTTTTTATATGAGATTCAAATTATTTCTTTCTTTTTAATAAAAAAAAGTTTTATTTTTTTATGATCTTAAACTAAAGATATATATATATTTTTTATTTTATTTTATTTTTTTTAAATCTTGTGGTCTTAAACATATCATGTGAAAGTTAAATTTAAAAATTGATCCATAAAAAAGAAACATTCATGTGGAAGTTAAATTTAAAAATTGATCCATAAAAAAGAAACATTCTTTAAGGTTTCGAAACAAATTAAAACATTATTATTTATTTTTTGTTACAAAAAGCTTAAGATAATTTTATTATTACTTAAAAATTAGGGGCTTTGATTTTAGAGGCCTAAGACATATGCCTCATCTTTAAAGGCATTGAGCCACCCCTGTTGTTTCGAGCTATGAAGATAATCCATCGCCGGATGCCGACAAATCACCCTACGTCTCAGTTAATGTCTGCCATGGCGAGAATTCCATCGAGGAAATACTTCGTATACCTGATAAATCAGCGGATGAGGTAAGCTTTAAAATGTTTAGTAAAATGATCGAGGCAGATTTTGTAAACTGATCGTATGCGTTATAATCTGTTCTGTGAAAGTATCGATTGGAAGTTTTGCATTGTTTGTCTGTTTATTTTCTTAACATCGGTTTTCACCTTATGTTCTATTAGAATTCCTTTCTATTTTAATATTTGTTGTGTTAAGACTTATGCTTTGTTTGGCATGGTGGATATATGGCTAGCAGGTTGAGAATCACTAGTTGATGTCATCATTTTAGAAGTGCATTTATAAAGGGACTCTACGACAGAAAAACCAAAAAAACATGTGTTGTCCAAGACTCTAGCAGGATGCAACTTATTTATGACAGAAAATAATTGCCTAACAGAATTTAATTCTAGTATCTGTGATGTGCAGTTTGTCTTCTAGTAGGTGAAGTGTTTGTTGTGAATATGAGTATGACTTCCATGAGATTCTATGTTAAAGGAGACAACTGTGTTAAGTAAATCATAAATGAGGTTTTTAGTTGAAAGCTAAAACTTTGTGCTATCTGAATGGAAAAGCTGTTGTGCTCTCATCCAAACAATGCTTATCATAACGTGTGTTGCTACTGCTACGTAATGCATTATAATCCATAACTTCATTGTTGGTGTACAACATCTGTTAATTGTCATATTTAACGAAGTGGAATGTAAAACTCCTCTGACACTTCAAATCTACATTTCATTTGATGATGCCAAAAGTTCCGTTTTATGTTGTGGTATATTGTTCATTTACATGAATCTAATAGTTGCTTATGTTCCTCGACCTACGCTACTCGTTATTCATTTCTGCAGTTTCATGGCTTACAATGTATTGCATGCTAATGTTACTTAGTCTTTGCTCTTCAGGAAGAAACAGTAGAGGAATTATCAAAAAATGGTGCTGATCCGCTCACTTTATTTCTTAACAAGAAGGACCTTGATAGAACTCTGTTTCTATTAAGATCATACTTAAGAACCCATGTCTCAGAGGTAGCCTTGAATTATAGTATCTTATTAAGTCATTGATTTAGGTGATTTATATACGGAAAGAGTTACAGTAGTGTCTTTAAAGCATATGATCTGTTTGAGTGTCATAGGATTTCATCTCTTAGTGTGTCCCAGCAGCTTATCCCATCTTCATTACTGCATATCAAAAATCGGGCATTTCACATACAAAAGAAAGTAGACCTATGGAATGTTCTATCTAAATAAGACCAGAAATTCTCTAGACGGTAAAGTTATTTGTTTACTTCATTGTCATTTTTCTTAGGAATCCTGTTTATTTTCTATTCTTGACTTCCATTAATTTTATTGTATGATAGTGGGGAAGAACCAGTGAAGATTGAAGACAATGATTTGCTGTATGATCTCTATGAAGCCATTTGTGAAGAGTGGGCAGATTGATCTAGTATGAGAGTATAGTTAACGTAGCAGTCCTATGAACATCACTCTCAAAGTACGTTGTTGTACCAGCATTTGATCCTCCAAAAATGCACTACTTTTGGAGGATCCGAGACACCCTTGAACATTTTTGAAAAATTGGGACAACATTGGGAAACATTGCCCCTTTGTTTTCTGCTGATAGGAAACCGACGATATGCCACAAATCGAAAATTATATCAAGTAACAAATGCATGCAGCATAGGACTAGAACTCTTTTACAATCCTTTTAACTGCTCAAGATTGGTTTCCCTTATTGTGGTATGAGTAATATTCTCTTGTTTGTTTCAAACATATTTTGTTTTTAAATGATATTTTTAGTAGAAGAAATATCTGTGGTAGCTAAAAAGATGCTTAATTTGTTAGTTTTCACCCACGTGAGATCATCTACAAAACTTTAGAGCTTTACTGGAAATTTTCACAAAATACATTCTTTAACTAGTTATCATTTACAAATGAATAAATGTACTTTTATATTCTTAATTAACTAATGATTCTCAGTAGAGCTTGTTTTCCCTACTTTCATTTGGAAGCTCATAAACCTTATTTTTATAGAGCTTGTTTTCCTAGAGAAAATATTTAACATAGGAAAATTGAAAAATATCTGAAAATGTTTTCTCTCATAGGAAACTTATTTTGGGGTGCAAATGGGTGTTTTGTATTATTATTATTATTATTATTATTATTATTATTATAAGAAATACCACTGGTGCTATTGATCGTGTTATAAGGCTCGCTTCATTGCCAAAGGATTCCATCAACTGGAAGGCTAAGACTACTCTTGAAACTTTCATTAGATGTCCAAAATGCGAGTTTCATGTCTCAACTATCAAGTTTTACTCATCCTTAATTCTTAATTACCAGGTCTACACAAAAGTAGTGTGCTCTTTGGTAGTATTTGCATGGTGATGATCATCTCGTTTCTTATTCAAATCGAACATATGAATATGAATACGGCCAATTAGCTAACCATGTACAGATAAATCTTAAATCATAATAATAGGCCATTTATGAATACCAAAATACTATATTAAATTAAATTAAATGAAAATGAAAACGGATACTAAATATCAAACATGAATTCATGATCTGCTAATCTTCGTCCACGGCGGGTTAACCTCAAATTAGATATAACAGCCTTTTTTTGAATGCGAGCTTTAACATCTCCAACTGGCTTGATCTTGATCTTAAAGATACAACCTGTGCGCTTAAAGATATAACTACTGCCATTACCATATCAGTTTTGTAAAGGTTTTAAATAAGGAAAAACAAATAAGTAGTAAGTATTAAAAGAAAAATCTAAGTTTTATTTATTTTGAATTAATTGAGTTTAAATAGGTATGAAAAAGAAATCCTCTAAAATAGTTGACCAATATATATATATATATATATATATATGAATTAATCGAGTTTAAATAGGTATTAAAAAGAAATCCTCTAAAATTCAGATTGGCGGCTCTTATATTTCAAGAATACATTCTCATTTAACATGTTACAGAAAAAGGAAAAATGTAGAGAAGGTATCATATGAAGCTCTAAGACTTCACCTATTCAGTATATAGTACAACCATCAAACACTTAGCTTTGGCCGAAAATCAGAATTCACAAGTAATTTTGTAGATTCATCATTGCAAGCCATTTGAATACGCTCTGGAGTGGCTGGATTATCAAGAGGGAACCAGTCGCTGTAACCAGCTTCCATCCTTGCAGATTTTATGGCGTTCCTGATGGCGAAAAAGACAGCTGAGGCAAGAAAGAAGGGTGGTCCCCAACTGCTTTAGATGAATGGATAGCATTGGTGTTTGGAGCATTCTGTTGCCAAATGTCAAGCAGATTGTTAAGATATGGTGTTCAGATGCAGAGGAATATAATCGAAAAGTTGAAAATCATTCAAGAAATAAAGAAAAAAAATTGGTGTCTGTAGAAGTGCTCTTAAAATTCTAAGCAGTTCAAGACATGGTGCATATCAGCTCATTGATGATGTATGCTGAACCAAACTTTATGGAATACAAAGGAAGTATTCAGCAAACAATGAATATCTGACACCTAAATATCAAGGAGGAGACAGTGGTGAGACTTACTTTCAAAAGAGAGACATTAAATTTGAATGGCTTATCATTCAAAGACGGAAGCTTGTAATTTCCAGGTCCACATGTGAGTAAGCATCCAGGTGGAATCCACTTGTGTGCTTTACCGCCCCATTTCAGCTCTTCCAGTGCTACCCATCCAAGACCCTGTAGAAATGCTCCTTCTATCTGCATAGTGTATGCGTGAATGTTAGCAAAGGTCCATTTCAGATTGGAAGATACAAGATCCAGCCCATCTCCCGATGTGGTAAGTGCTTCTATCTCTTTCCGAATATAGACAATTAGAAGTAAGTCTGCAACTGGGAAGTAATGGAACTAGACATAATATATGCAGGTCATCCTTGTAAATATCTGAATATTTAGATAACAAAAATAAACAAAAAGGAGGACATTTGGAGTGTGCCCTATTGAGTTCAATACAAAACAATTGGCCAACTTCAATTCAAGGAAATGAAGATGGAGTTTAGAAATCTGAATTCGATTCGACCTTCTTGCTTTCCATTCAAAACAATGAAATGCAAACATTATCTACATGTAGATAGATCTGTCAAAAGCCACAACTTGCCAGACCTTCAATCATCAATTACTTCAGTATTTACTAATTGATAGTCTACTTTTAAATTCATTTAATCAAAATATGCCATTAAGTAGGCCAACTAAATAATTGAAAAATTCAAAATCTATGCGTAAATAGTACAGAGAGGGCAACAAAGACCTGTCTAACAATCGCTGGGTTGAGGGAGAATCCAAGGTCTAGGATAACGTCTGCTCTCCTAGTATGGAAATCACCTGTCAATGTGTCAATTTCAACTTCGGAAAATGCAGCACCCTAGGTAAAGTACCTAAATGGACTGCCTTCTCCAGATTTCCAGTCAAAGTCAATATCAGGTGTAATGTAGAACCCATGAGCAGAGAGGTCTATTCTCTAGGAGAAGCACGCACTGACAAGCTGATATTTAAATCAAAAAACAAGACATCAAGTCAGCAGTTAATTGTTTTCCTACTATCATCATGAAAGTGCTATAGAAAAAGACAAAGTGCAATATCTCAGAGTCAGTTTTGAGGTACAAATAAAATATAAGACATATAATAAAGGTTAACATTGGACCATGAGGGAAGATACAAAATGCTTGCGGTGTTATCAATTTGAACAAGATATCATATACAGTGCAATTATGGAACAATATGCCACAGAAAGGTAATGAGCTTGCTCGGGAAATGAAATAAACCATGAAGAAAACCTTAATGTTCCATTGCAAAAAATCTTTCACAAATTCTCTTTTGCAGATACTCAGCCTTTTTTGAGTTTCTTCTAATTTAATGTTTCAATTCCCAAGATTACGATGAATTATGAATATACTGAACATGTGGTCTTGCTACAGGCAGTGGTGTACACATAATTGAAGGAATAAAGCAGACGGGTGAGGTGAAAATACTTTTCTTCTTTAAAATTGAGCTTTGAGAAAGTCACTCATTGATCCAGCCTTCCAATAATCTTGTAACTAGTAATGTCATGATTCATGTCCCACTCTCTTGCTACATGCCCGTGTTGCTAAGTGTTTCATCTGCTGCTATAATCAGTGCATCTTATGCAAAACATTGTGTATCCTCCTAGATGGACAAGTCACTTCTTTGTCTGTTACTAAGTAGCTCCATTTTCATGGTTGCGTAGTTCAACTGACACGAGGTGTGACAAAACTAAATTTTGACTTCAAGTACGGTTATTTAAGAAATTGAAAGCAATATACGCAGTCAACATCTTAACTCTCTCTTTTGGTTTTTGGTGGGCAGGAGGGGAGGTCATATATACCTTTGCATCAACTTCTTACTATTTAGCGTTTTGTTCTCTTCTGACGTTGAATTATTTCCACCTTCCTTTTCTTCACTTACCATCTAACAAATATTCATCTTAGGCCACTATATAATTTGTTGTTTTTGATATAAGGGCTCTTATTGGACCTCCCATGGCTCTGAAAAAGCTGTAAGCAGTAAGCACCACTTGTAATTATTTCATATATCCTTGTACGTTTTCTACACTCATGTAACTCCCTTAAGACTCTTTTTCCTTGTCCTTTAATTCCTTCAATTATATGGAAATAGGCAATAAGCCTGGTCAAACACTAGCCCATGCAAAGCTATGCTTGGAGAGATGCCAGATGCATGCACTGTAGACTAATAATGCCTAGAGCTTAGCACCTCCTCACAGAGCATGTGGCATTTGCATCCCTTCTTTTCATTGAAGTGCATATCTACTGATCGCTACTTTCTGTTCCTTGAACTTCTCAAACTCAACTTAGTCAGGTAAAAGAAAAAAGACAACAGAAACATAAGGTCTTCAATACTCTGATGAACTTCAAAGATAAATTATCTTCTTCCAAATGATATACACCGTATCATCTTCTTCACAATTGGTGCCTAACCCTGAAGAAGTGTGAATTTCACGCAAGGAGTTACTGTAGGAAGAAAACATCATTTGGTGGTTACAATCAAAATAATTTGAAGGTGGGAAAAGGTGTATCAGTGAATATGCATATATCCCTTTTTATCTGAAAAATGAGGTCAGATTAGAGGTAGTATTCCATAAGGAGAAAAAGAGAGTATGATACGGATCAAGCAAAATGGAGAAAGGAAAGAGTAAAGGAGTAAACGAAAACTACACACAAACTTTAAAAAGTTATACACAAAAAATTGAGAAACCAAAGGAAATCATCATCATATACAAATACAAACCATCGTAATCAAATACAAATCAAACGAAGAATTGTTAGTTGGAATTATACAAATGTGGTGAATTATACAAACGTGACTAATCATACAAACTCGAAGTCAGCCCAATTAATGTATAACGTTAGTCGCGAGTGATAATTATAGCAAAATATAGCTATAATGAGTAATTAAATAGTATAAGTTTACTTAAATACGTAATTTTCCCTTTAAAGTTTATGTTGGACTTTGGATTTTCTATCAAACCCATGGCTCGTTTTAGTTACTAGATTCACAATTAATTACTAAATATTTATGCAAATTCAATAACTTTCCTAATACAAAACCAGGGCCTGTGGTTTGTCCCAACTTGTACCTAATAGTGTAGGCTGTAGCTCTTTTCCTACCTTTATGAGCAATTTCAGAGACTAAGGGGTCGTTCGGTTGAGTGTATTACCAAAAACAATGTATGTATTAACTTTTTATATTAATAGTATTTTGTTTGATACATTTTTTGGTGCTATGAATTAGTTATACACTTTATTGTGTATTGAGAATTGTATTTACAAATTTACATTAATTTGACGTGTTTAACCTTTAGATTCTTACCATTAACTCATTACACATTTGAAATTAAGAATTCAAGATTAAATTGTTTTACAAATTTAGTGATTTTCACATAAATATCTTACTCCACGTCGAAACCCAAAAATGTTGGGATCAGTTGAGCCAGTTGACTACATGTGTACCAGTTTTAATATAGATATTTGATTTAATCACACAAAAATTTACTATGCTTGTGGAAAGAAGGAAAAAGAGAAAAAAAAACTCCCAGACTCAATTCTTGAAAAAGAAAGAAAAAAACAAGACATACGTGAAATCTGAACCGTCAATTTCACTTGTAGAGATGCACCAAGTAACAAGACATGCGTGGAATTTAAACCATTTAGGACACTTTGAGCTTGGATGCACACATACATACTAAAGTAAATTTGTATAAATATGACATTTCTATATATGGTTTAGGGAAAGGAGTGTGGGTTCAGGGTTCACGTGAACCCATAGCCTCCACCTAAATACGCCCCTGCCTAAATATGGCTATGTACATTACTATGAATAACGTCCATATACATTCTGTAACATACCCCGGACTTGTTTCACATAACATGACGCTAGGAACTCTATAGACCATAGCGCCTCTGTCTTTGCTGAAAAGAAGATAAAGCCTCTAAATATTCAGCTTCACCAAAATCAGGCCATTGTGAATGAGAAAAGAAGAGTTCAGTATAGGCCAACTGCCAGAGTAAGAAATTGCTAAGTCTAAGCTCCCCACTAGTCCTTATAAGTAAATCAGGATTTGGAAATTCAGTACATTTTGTTTGTAATTCCTGTTCTACAAGGAAGCTATTAATGTCTTCGGGTTGGATATTGCCATCCTTAACTTTTTGAGCAATGGTTTGACAAGCTTGTACAACATCATACTGTCCACTATAGTTAACTGCAACAAGGAGATGAAGTCGCGAGTTTGCTTTTGTAGTCATTACTGCTTTATCTATTAAGTCCTGCAATGACTTGGGGAGCTTACTGGAGTCTCCAATTATAGATATTCGAATCCCTGCTCTGTAGATATCCAATAAAGCATATATGGGAACTCTTAGAGTATACAGAGTCAATCATAATACCTCAAAGTTGAAGCTCTAAGACAGAGAAGAGGAGAGGTTATGCAGATATGCATATTTTGGCAGTGCACATAAAAATTGGTATTCAATGAAGTTGCAGTTATAAACATAATGAACCTCTTTATACAAAGACGAGCGAATTCGTATGTATCCTAGCTACATGTGAATCATACTCGATACATGGATTTGGAGCGAGATGGGAGAGAGGCGAGGAGACAAGTGAGATTTGTTATGTATCTCAAATACATGCGAATTTACTTGGATACAAATGTATCTGGAACAAATTACACCTAAAATTAACCTCATTGTTTCCGAGATACATGTATCTGGAGGCACTAAAATTTGATAAGATACATAATATTACAAACTAGAGTGTATCTAAATAATCAACTCCTAAATTAGTGAAATTTATATAACTTTCCCAAATTTCAATTAATTAATGATGTTACCAAAAAAACAAATATTGGGCTTTTGGCTATTTACGACTTGTGAGGCAATACTACAAAATTGTAGTATAGCATACAATAAGAATTACTAAGGCTATAGCTTCTTTATAAACCAAGCTGTGTATTAAGTGGTCATTTGGTTGACAGACTAATTTATATAAAACTACAATACAATGATATGATACAGCGAAATAATAAAATGGAAAGTGCTAAATATGTGATCGAATTTTGAGAAAAGGTTCATCTATACCATCCGTTAAAAGTTTGATTTATCTATATCATTTCCATTTGAGAAAAGACGCATATATGCCATTCTTTGTTAACGAAAAATAGTTCAGGTTTTGCAAAACAAATTTTTACACATGGTCAATTACTCAATTATAAGGAAAAAAGCTCAAATTTGTAATCGGAACTTTGAGATTTGATATCTACGTCACCATTTACCTGGCAAGATTTCCAAGTTCATCTTTCACTACTTTCTCGAACAAGCCCATCAAAAGATCAACTTCCGCCTATAACATAAACAACACAAAAATCAAACACAAATCAATAACTGGCCCCTAGAAGAAGAAAAAAGGGGAAGTTATAGACTTTACTTTAGGACGGGACCAATTTTCAGAGGAAAAAGCAAATAGAGTAAGAGCCCTAATTCCCCAATTGTAGCTGAGTTTAACAAAGTTCCTAAGAGCTCGAGTACCGGCCACGTAACCTAACGCAGCCGATAATCCTCTCTTCTTTGCCCACCTTCTATTCCCGTCCAATATCACTGCAATATGTTTCGGCATCAGTTCTCTCCTCAATTCTGAAGGAAACGAAACTTCCTCCGCCGAAAAATCAATTAACGAAACTTCCTCCGCCGAAAAATTAATTGAACTCTTGGCTGCTTCGATGTTGCTAGTGGCGTTGTTTTGAGCATAGGCAAATGGATGAATTGACGGTCTTGCAAATGGATGAATTGACGGTCTTTTTGTTAAATTGGGGATACTTTGAGGGTTCGTTGATTTAGATTGGGAGCAAAATCTAGTGGGAGAAAGGAAGATTGATTGGAGCTGAAGTGAGAACGCCATGTTTATGAAGTCAAAAAAAAAAAACTCTACCTCGCCAATTTATAGATTTGGAGGGAGAATCGTGGTATATATCATATTATATAGAAAATTTTAATATTGTGGTTTTAGTATTATATTATTTGCTTGGTATATTATATATGTTTTATTTTATTTTGATATTTTGTATGGTATTTGTATTTTAAAATAACATACTGAAATACAGAATATTATACTGAATTATATAGTTACATATTAGTATAAACTAAATGTTTCTAAGTTAAAATTTTGATTATTTTATTTTGATTGAAAATGTAATTGATTAACAAAAAAAATTGTTTGTACTTTATTTTGAATATATATTTCTACATGGATAATGTGTTAGTATGATATAATTGAAAGTTTTTCTAATTGTCGAAGTTATAATGTTTTTTATTATATGAGTATATATTAGTTAAAGTTGAACAAACTATGATTACCGATTGATCATACCATAGCATATCAAAATCAAACTTTAAAATACTAAACCATACCAAATTAAATTGGTATGATAACGGTATAATGTTTCAAAAACCAAATATCATTACGATTTCAAAACTTACAATACCGTACCACATCATATCATGTCCACCCCTAAATTTTATTTTGTTTATGTAACTCAGACTTTGAGAAGACAAGAGAAATGAGATAATTTTTTAAAGCCACATAATATTTTTTAAAAAATAATTGTAATTTTTTAAAGTCACCTAATAGTACTATTTCTCCTTTTATGCCACTCAATTTTGGTAAATATTGACAAAGCACCACGCGCAACGTGTATGCTTTAGAAACTAGTTCATAGATAGCAAATCCGAAGGTGCTTGAAAAACAAGGTGATCGTTATTGCTTTAGTTCGATTATAGATTTAATTATTAAGATTTAATTAAAAAAATATTTTTTTATCTCATACTTTTATTTTATGTGAGGTAGTTCGATTCGGAGTTGAAGAAAAAAATGAAGACTTTTAAAATTTGTGGTCTAAAAGAAATTATAGAAATGTGTGCAATTATAAATCATTTTATTAAGAATAAAATTGACATTTAAAAATTAAATTGTTACTTAATATAGAAATGTATTATTCTTTTTGTAATTGACTAAAAAGGAAAGTAAGTTAATTTAATTTGAGACAAAGAAACCTTAGAAACAAGATAACAAACCAAATTAAACATAGCATGAGTTGATAGATTGCATCTTTGCTCAAAAGCAAACAATTACATATTCTAGAATAACCAAAAGTTCCAGACAACAAGAAATAAAAGTACGAAATTATATCCTAAGTTAAAGACTTATGTACCAAATGCATAAATATAA